>JAJHZJ010000014.1:23736482-24187895 GCA_023548195.1 Bettongia penicillata ogilbyi | reverse complement strand
GGAAGCATACTTTGTTATTGGTTTCTGAAGTCATGATTGGCTACTGTACTGATCAGAGTTCTGAAATCTTTCAAAGTAGGTTTGTTTTTTTAACATTATTGTGACCATTGTGTAAACTACTCTTGTTTTGTTCATGAGATTCACCATCAGTTCACACACAGATCACACACACACACACTCACACACATTCCAGATATTCTATGTATTTGTAGTTATCTTAAATGAATTTTTTTCTATTTTTTGTTACATTTTATATGTATATGTATATATATATATATATATATATATATATATACACATACATACATATAAACACATACTGGTTATTTTGGGGATTTATTTTATATTCTGCTACTTTGATGAAGTTACTTATTTCATTTAATTTTAGTTCTCTATTTTCTTTAAGTAATCCATATAATCTACAAAAAGTGATTATTACTTCATTATTTTTTTTGCTTATGCCTATTGCTTCAGTTTCTTTTCTTGTCATTGCTATGGCTAACATTTCTACTTTTGATCTTATTAGAAAGAAGTTCAGCATTTTTGCTTTATAGATGATTTAACTCTTGGAATTATTTTTTCTAAATTAAGTTTTATTTCATTTTTCAAATAAAATCAGCTTTTTTTCTTCCTACCATTCCCTTGACCCTCCAATGAGAAAGCCAGAAAAAAAAAAATCTTTGTTACAAGCATGTTTAGTTTAAATAAAACAAAATTTCTCACTGGACATATTCAAAAAGAGTCTCAATCTGCAATCTGATTCTGTTACCTCTCTGTCAGAAGGTGGACAATTTATTTATCATTATCTTGAGTACTGAGGAATTTTTGGTGGTCACTTTGTTGGTCAAGTAGTTGATGATACATATACATGATATACATATGTGTATATGTAGTTTTATATCTATATGTGTAATGCATATACATATATAAATATAAATTTTTGAGAACATATATTTGTATGTATATGTAAAATTTTGTTTTATTCAGCCAAGATCTGCCTTCTCACTTTCTATCCCAAACCCTTCCCCCACCATCTCCATGTAGAACAGAAGAAAAACAAATGCTATTTACACACATCAAGCAAGCAAGTAAGCAATCAAAGCAACTTTCCACTTTGGCCCTGGTCTCAAAATTATTTGTCTTATTCTACATTGTGAATCTTTCATTTTTTTTATCAAGAGAGATGTGGGTGTTATCTCACTAGTGTCTAGAAACCCAGTTGGTCCATTCATTATGTTGATAAGAGTTTTGTACAATAGTATTCCATTCACATTTATATACAATACCTTGTACATCCATTCCTCAAAATAAAGGCACCCTGCAGACTCCATTCTTTGTAAACTCAAAAAGAGCTATAAATATTTTTGTACATCCTTAGAATCTGTTGTGTTTAGGCCCTATCCCTCCCTTTTCTACTCTGTTTCAAATTCTCTCTACTCCCTTCTCCTCTTTTCCTATTTCTCAGGTGAGTGGAAATGCATTTCTGTGTCAAAGGCTCTCTCTCTCTGTCTCTCCTCTGTCTCTGTTTCTCTGTCTCTCTCTCCCTCCCTCCTACCATCTTTCTTTTGATTACTTCAGGATGTGACTGAGGTTCAGTTGTAACAAGTTCCTGACCTGGGTCTGGGTCTGAACAAGGATTAAGCCTTTATCAGCCCCCTGAAAAGCTCTGTTGTCTAAGAGCAATAGAATTGTAGGCTACCTTTGGATCTAGGATTCCTAGATCCTGGTTATTTTTTCTGCAGGCTGGGTTAGTCTTTGGAAGTGAGATCCTACTTTACCTCTGATTTCATGAGTCACACTACTGATGCTGCTAGCTTCTGAACTTCCTCTTTTTTCCATCTCTGCTCGTGGGCTCCTTACCCCTGCATGCCATGGCTTGCACAGATCCCTTTCTAATTCCACATTGGATCTGTGACTTTGGATTGGTTAATGAACAACAAAACTTCAGCTAGAACCTATTCCCATATCAGAGACCTGATTTAGGTGTGAGGACTGCCCCACTATTAGGCTGAATCTTCTTGTCTGGTGCACAGCCTCTCCCCAGGTGCTGGATTGCTCCAAGTGCATGCAATGTGTTCTTGGCTTGACCCACATTTCCAGCACCTGAAGACCTTCCTTTCTGTCATCTTAAGAATAGGCAAGCTTGACAAGAACTTACTGTGAGTTTTTTGCATTTCTCCATCAGGGTTGGTCCGGTGCATTTTCTTGATCTGTTAGTATAAGTCGCTAGAAATGCCATTCTGCTGTCTTGGATCTGCCTCCCCTTGCTCTTGGTTTTAGATAGAATATAGCTACAAAATATTTTTACAGAAAAAAATAAAGCAAGTAATTTGGTGAGTCATTAATTGTTCATAAGTGAACTGTGTGAACATTATACAAATTACATTGCTACCTAAATTACTTAAATTGTTCCTTCATATAACCAGTAGCTTCAAATAATACCTTTTCTAGCTGATTGTGCCTGGTTATTGTGTTCTGAGAGTTTGCTGCCCTCTTGTGGCATGAAGCATAGTTGATTTGCAGATGTGAAGTTTATAGTTGTCTTGTTTAAAGCCTGTATACTAAGAAGACAAGAAAGACCTTCTAGGAACCATCTATCTGTCCTCCCCTAACTTTAGAGACACAAAACTCACAGTTTGAAGAACAAAAACTGCAAATCTCTCTGATGGTTTTATATCACAGAACCCAGCGCTAGAAAAGTCCTTAGAAATCATCTGGTTCAACTCCATTTTACAGATGAGAAACCAGGTTGGAGATATAACTCTCTCAGGGTCTTACAGGTGGTAACAAAGCTGGGTTTTGATTTTGCATCTTTTTGATTCTAAATTCAGTGCATTTTCTTTTTCTTTCTTTCCTTCCTTGTTTCTGCCCTCCCTCTCTCCCTCCCTCCCCTCCCTCCTTCCTTCCTTCCTTCCTTCCTTCCTTCCTTCCTTCCTTCCTTCCTTCCTTCCTTCCTTCCTTCCTTCCTTCCTCCCCCTCTTTCTTTTGACTAAGTAAAAGAGGTCATTTTTTGCCTCATTCTACCTAACCTCAATCATTGAATAGGTGCTGCCTCAGACAAACTGAAACCTGGGAAAGACCTTAGCTTAAAAGGCCAACATCTCCCATGGCCATTTCTAGTTGTCCTGATCTGTATCTGGCCACTGGTCCCAGATGGCTCCAGAGGAGAGAGTGAGATAGTGACCTTGCACAGCCCGTGCTCACTTAAATCCAGTTCACCTGCAAGTCAGGACATCACCTTCCTGACGTCATCGGTCCTCTGGGAGAACAAAAAACAAGACAACACTGTGCTTTTCTACTACTTGATGCCACTTTGCTTAGAATCTTGTTGGTGAAAAATTTCATTGGCTCTCAGTGGCCTATGTAAACACAGAACTCTTTGTTAAAGGATATTTACTCAAAGATATGACAATAAGCAAACATGCTTCCCCAACAGTGGGAGGCATAATCTCCCACCCCCTCATAGCACCTCAGTCTCTGGGGAGAGGAAGGGGATTAGGTTTATAGTTTATGTCAATTCCCATAAAGCACAATCCCAGTTCCAAGTCCGGACCTGCCCCGGGGCTTGAGTTTTAAGGAACTCTGGCTTCTCAGGGTTTCTATGCCTGAGTAGTTTGCTGTGCTACCCCACCTGTGAATAAATCCTGAGTCCAAGACGTCTGTGGCTCAGATTCTCTAGTCTTGTGAGGATCAGTGCTAACACTGAAACTGTATTCAAACAACAAAAGACAGAAACAAAGACCACCAGACTCATTTCTTGAAGGTGAGGTAGAAGAGAGGTAAGCAGGGAAAAGCAAGTCATACTTCACTCACTGGTTCAGTGCATGATATCTATGCTGGGTCCAGTAGAAACAGCATCGTTAAAGATCACAGCCAAAAAAGGTGGTGAGGAGAAGAGGGCCAAGCACAAAACTTTGAGGGGCATCCATACATAGGGATTATATGGAGGAAGGCATGAAAGAAGTCAAGAAAAAGTGGTCATCTATGTGGTAGGGGACCCAGTAGTTTCCTTGGGTTCCATGCAAACATGGGTTCCATCCTTGAAAGCTGGTTGTACTTACAATATAAATTGCTTACTGACATTCAGAGCCTCTCATAATTTGGCTCCAACCTACTTGTTTCACCTTTTCATACTACTACCCTTCTCACACTCTAGGTTCCTACCAAATTGGGCTATGCGCATCCGTCCCTGTACTTTTCATTAATTGTTTTTCCATGTCTTCTTTGCTTGAATGGATTCGTCCTTCCATTAGTCAACTGAAATTTGGCCTATTCTTTCAAGCTCAACTAGGATGCTACCTGTTCCAAATTAACTTTCCTTATTCATCTTTCTCCCCATGCCGCTCCAGATGAATGTCTCCCACAATCTCAGATTTCTCATAGTATTTTGCTTGTATCATAGCTTTTATCCTCTCCCTCTTTCACCCTCATCAAAGAGCTATGGAAGTTCGGTCTCATTTTTAAGAAAAGAAGATGAAGGAACATTGTCAGCCCAATGAGGGACTGCATTCTAGCAGTTTAGAGTTCTAGATAGTTTTGAATGAAGATGAAAATTGGGATATTGAGGTGGCTTTTTTCCTAGTTTGCCATCTGTTGTCTCTTCAAATCCCTAACAAGGGGCATGGCAACACTGCCTGGCAGAGTTTAGAGGTTTAAGGTGGAAAATGAAAGTGAAAGGAAAAATGCTTCCCCCTTCCCCTCAAATTTGGAAACAGACATGCTTCCCAAATTCCTTCCTTAATTGGCTCCTTATGATTCTCCAGTGGTTAACTCCATCGCTTCACAAGCATGCTGGTGGAGGAAACAATGACGGAAGACTACGTTGACTCATAGGTACTCTTCCACCTTCCCCTGGATACCCAACTTTTAACTGAATGGCAGGACAACCTATGTCTAGTATTAAATTCTTTTATTGAAGTTTATCAAAAGTTATTAATGAATGAAACAATAAGTTATTTATCATAGCTCAAAGTACCAAAGTTAGAATTAAAAAAAACCGCACCAGAACTATTTTAGAGCAATCAGAACTTTGTTTTCTTCTCAGTACCAATCCTAGTCATTCATTAGCCTGCTCCATTTCAGCCCCACTACTTGCAATTAACAGCCAACATAAATCATAAAGAAGTTATGGTCAGTCATTATTTTATATCAAATGGAAAACAGCTTCTAAAGCACTATAATAAGCTTTCCCTCCCCCAATTAGGAACAACTTAGAGAATAGGAAAGTCTTGTAGCAAATTGCTTAACTCTGAAAATGGGGTTGGGAGGGTAGGAGGTGGGGGAGAGGTATGAAATACTTTGGTCTTCTAGCCATGCACCTTGTTAGGGATTTGAAGAGACAAGAGATGGCAAACTGGGAAAGAAGCCACCTCAATATTGCAATTTCCATCTTCATTCAAAACACTGTCTAGAACATCTTTGCCTCTAACTGCTAGAATGCAGTCTCTCATTGGGCTAATCAACTTAATCGTCTTCTTTTCTTGAAAATAAGACCAAACTTCTGTAGCTCTTTGATGAGGGTGAAAGAAGAGAGTATAAAATCTGACTTGAAGCTTAACATGAAGAAACCCTAAGATTTTGGCAACTATTGCCATTCTTGGCAAATAGGAGAAGAAATGGAAACAGTGTCAGATTTTGTATTCTTGGGGTCAAAGATTACTGCAGATGGTGACTGCAGACATGAAATTAAAAGACACTTGCTCCTTGTAAGGAAAGCTATGGCAAATTTGGGCTGCATACTAAAAAACAGAGATTTCACCTTGCTGACAAAGTCCATACAGTCAAAGGTTATGGTTTTTCCAGTTGCGATGTATATAGGTCTATGAGAGTTGGACTATAAGGAAAGCTGAGTGCCATAGAATCGACACTTTTGAATTGTCGTGCTGGAGAAGACTTTTGAGAAGACACTGGGTAGCAAGGAAATCCATCAGTCAATAGTAAAGAAATTAATTCATGCTATTCACTAGAAGGCCAAATACTTGAAGCTGAGGCTTAAATGCTTTGGTCACATATTGAGAAGACAGGATTCGTTGGAAAAGACCCTGATGTTGAGAAAGATTGAAATCGAAAGGAAGAGGGGACAGCAGATGATGAAATGGAGAGATAATATCATGGAAACAACAAAAATGAACTTAGACTTTGAGAGATAGCGCAAAATCGGAGGACCTGGTATTCTTGGTCCATGGGGTCATGAAGAGTCAGATTCAACTGACTGACAACAACATCCGTTTAGGATGTATTGTGGAAGATATTATGAGGTGTTGGTCTAAGGCTAATTTCTATCAGATTGCTTTCCAGTTTTCCCAAAAGGGTGTTTTGTTTTTTACCAAATAGAAAGTTTTTCCCTAAGTAATTTGTTTTGTCAAATACTGTGTTATTGGGGTCCACTATTTCTAAATCTCCTTAAGTCTATTCCATTATCCCTTCCTATTCTCTTTCAATTCTTTAACCAACACCAGATGGTTTTTATGACTGCTGATTTATAATATAGTTCTGAAGTCTGAAAGTGTAGTCTGGACATAAGATGCAGCCTGTTCTGTCATATATAGCCGATTAAGGAGGTTACCCCCATAGACAAGGAGAAAAAAGCAGGATGCAGGGTGTTTCCATGTTAGGCAATCTGGGCCTGTGTAAGGGAAGACCCTTGATGTGAGTATTTTATATATTGTGAAGTTATTTTAAATGCAATTTCTTTTCCTATTTCTTCCTGCTATGTTTTGTTAGCAATGTTTAGAAATGCTAATGATTTCTGTGGATTTATTTTATATCCTACAACTTTCCTGAAGTTGATATTTACAATTAATTTTTAGTTGACTCTAGAGCTAATGAGACCATCATTTGATCTGCAAAAGTGTTTATCTTGCTTCTTTTTTTGTTAATGCTTATTTCCTTGATATCAAATAAAGAGGTGAAAATGGACGTCCTTACTTTATCCTTGATCTTACTGGAAAGGATGCTAATTTATCCTCGTATATAATTCTAGATCTTGGTTTTAGATTTATTCTATTTACCATGTTAAGGAAAGGTTCACGTATTACTGTTTTCTAGGTTTTTTTAAAAAAAGGAGAAATAGGTGTTGCATTTTATCAAAAGTTTTTTTGCAGCTATTGTTACAAATACATATTTTTTATTATTGTAATTGGATTTTTGCCTCAAATATAAAGAGGCTGAGGATTAGCTAGAGATAAACATATATGTAAATTGGGTCAGAGAACTAAACCTCTATTTGAATCTTAAGAATTTTTCCAATTAGTGACTGAACAGTTGTGGTTGTACAACTAACTTTTCGCTGAGGATACTAATTTATCTCCTTTACATATAATGTTCACTCTTGGTTTTAAATATATTCTTCTTACTAAATTAATGAAAGGTCCATTTGTTCCTATATTTTCTAGAGTTTCTTTCCCCACACAGGTAATTTTATTCTCTCCCATAGATATTGACAGGGCTCATTGTTTTTGAAACATTCAGATAGCACATACTTGAATTTTGTCACATTTCTTTACATCACAAGTCAAAAACTATTTCATAGGTATAGCTACTAACTACAGGAAACAAAATGACACAAATATTTATACTATTTCCTTGTAAACAAGGCTTTTGTGATCAATAATAACTGCATTGACTTAATGTATGCCACTACATCAATGAAGAAAAATATTTTAAAATGCTTTTTGTTTATAAATTGATTTTTAGTAAACATTTACAGATTTGATAAACAAAAATAATAATATATAATCTTAAAAAAGAAAACATCTTTATAAAATAAAAAAACTGCGCAAATAAGTTTAATGAAGTAAAAATGAAAAGGGAAGCAGGTAATTGGGAAAAATCTTTGCAACCAATTTCTCTGATTAAGTTCTCATTTCTTATATATGTACAGAACTGTTTCAAATTTATGACTTATTGCCATTAAATGGTCAAAGGATATGGAGAGGTATTTTTAAACAAAGAAATTGCTTAAGAAAAACTCTCTATTTGATAAAAAAAAAAACCTGCTGGGAAAACTGGAAAGTAGTCTGGTAGAAATTGGTCATAAATAACACATTACATCATATTCTTCAATACCATCTAAATGGATATGTGACCTTATCATTAGAGACAATACCATAAAATAATTAGAAGAGAAGCAGACCACATAACTCACAACTATCGGTAGGGGATACACATACATGTCTATATATACGTGACATGTATATAGATACATTTATGTATCTATGTATATATACACACATTTCCTACTGAGGCATATTATTTTATGACAAGTTATTTCTTTAAAAGGAGTTTTAAGACTTATGCATTTTAGAGGATCATTGTGTATCAAAGCATGTTTTAATTTATTTCTAGAGAACTCCACAGTCTACTTATACTAATAATCAAATTGACTTACTTGATCAATATTCCCTTTCTCAAAACTATGAAATTTTACCCTTTAAACTACGTACAAATAAAATGAAACTTTTCAGCTCAGTCTTAATTTTAAACATCTTTCTCTTTAGCTCAGAAATTTGTTTTTTGTCTGTTCTAGCTGTGCAATCCTTTGCTGCCCTCTCCATGGCTTCATGGTATTTCTCTATAGTATGTGAGGAAGGTTTCCTGGAATTTTAGCTTCTTGTTTTCAGTGACATCTTTGCGCTGTTGTGTGTCAAGTCTGAGGTTTTCTTTTGGACATAACAAGTAATGGTCATGTATTCATATGTGGCTTCTCTCTTCTCTTGAATTTTATTACAGTCCTGAAGTGCTAAGCATTTATATTCCTTGACATATTTGTACTTTTTATTTATCTTCACTTGGATTGTGGCCAATTTCTCTTACTCTATAATGATTAGTCTTTTCAATGAGTTTTTCCTCTGTCTTTGGGTTTCTTTAATTATTTATGAACAAGTTCAACTTGGTAATCCAGGTATTGGTTCTCTTTCAAGACACTTGTTACTTTTTCCATGTTATCTACAAGTTTTTGCATTTTCTTTTGATATGATTGTAGCTCCATTTGGTATGAAGGCCAGTTGAGATTCAATTGAGTCTTGAATGCTTCTTATTTCTCAGTTACTTCAAGCTTTGATTTTTGAGTTTCTGCACTGTCTTTCCTTTTTTCGTTATTATTCTTTAACTTCTGTGGAGTTAACTTTAACTTCTCCACAATTTTTATTTTCAGACTCTCTGTTTTTCTTTCAAAGGAACAAGTTCAAATGCTTAGTGGTCTCAGCAAAGTCTAATTTCTGAGAAATTTCTTCTATGTAACATTACTGCTTTTTGATGAAACCCATTCAGTGTTTGTTGTGGCTCCTGAATGTCATCTGTGGGTTATTTGAACTCTGCTTGCTGTTCAACTGAGACAAAGTTAAGCTTCTTTAGTTTCTTTCATGCTTCCTGTTTTGCTACATGTAGTTGCCACATATAGAGGATATATGTATTTGATTATTATTAGATTACGTATATGTGTACATAAAGGATTTGTATTGGCATAAATGTTTCATGTATATTTCTCAATGTGATTCTCTGAAATGAATAAAGTTGATAATGACACTTTAAAAAAAGATATGTATAGTTTCCTGAATACAGAATATCAGCAATCTCAAAATCATTCACCCTGAAGCTGTGAATTAAAGAAGTCAGGTAAACAAGTTATATATAAATGGTAAGAAGCTTTTCATTATCTGTAAGTGTGTGACTTCAAAGTTCAGTGGTCTCAAGAACAAATGGTTCAGTAGAATCCCTCATAGAATTTGTAGGATTTGCATGAAAATCCTGTGTAAGATTTTGGGTTTTAGATCTGGAAAGATATTTTTGGAAAGTTTTTTTTGCCATCAACGCCTACCATGTTTGAATTTTGGATGTGAGTTACAATTTCAGCTGGATTAAGTCTGAGAAAAGATAGGGTTCCATTTTGGATCTCTCCTCTTAATATTTCAAGCTTTTAGCCATGAGCATGCAAAGGACTGGTAGGGGTGGCAGAAGAGTAGAGGATCTTGAATCTGAAGCTCAGTCCTTTGAAGACCAACAAGCTTCTCTACTGACCCTTACTATTTTCAAACCTGTTGGGGCCAAGCTAAGCAGAAGGCCAGGATCTTCCCTGGGTGATGTACACTTAACCAAACAAAGAATAGAAGCAGTTGCAAAAGATAAAGCAGATAATTCTGATTACATGAACTAAATTAATCCACCTAGGATAAGAAAGGAGAAAAAAAATCTTTCTATCAAATTTCTCTGATAAGGATTTGATAGCTAAGATTTCTAAACAATTGGCATATATTTATGTTTATGTAAACATAATATATATTATTTAAACATATATATACACACATACATGCATACATAAATGTATGCATATGTATAGCTAAAAGTCATTCCCTAATAGATAAGAGATCAAAGAATATGAAAAAAAGTGCTCAAAAGACATTTTGAACCAAGCATAAAGTCTCCTTTTTGATTTCCCCTAGGTTTCTAGTTAGTTAGCTTCCTGCATACTTTCTTTTCTGAGTCTGAAAATTACCTTTTAGAATATTTGTTGCACATGTGTGGGCTTTCAGGTCTCTGTCAATCTTATTTATTTCCTTGCCAATTATTTCAGAAATATTTTTCAGGAATGGTTTGACTGGGTACTTGGTCACATTCTATTGGAACATTCTGGTATTTAACCAAATCAACTCTATTGGACAACAGGTTTTCCTGAACTTTCTCTGTATTATCGTTCAGTACAGATGTGTCACATGCACAGCCAGCAGGCCTGCTGCCAACAGTAGCGGGAACCAGATTAAAATTTAATTGGGAAATATTTAGCAAAATAAATAAAAGTACAATAATGATGAGGGCTGGAAGGGGAGGTGTGAGACCCCCCACAAAGACCAGGGTACCAGGGGCAGGTCATCCGGAGAAGAATTCACAGACTCAAGCATTGTTCAAGTCAAGGTAAAGATTCATTATCCTTTTCAGCAGGCAAGAGTTTTTAGGGAACCTGAAACCTTAGGTAAAGTTTATATAGGATATTCTATAGAGAACCATGTACCAAATATCCTAACTAGGTGTTTTGGGGTGGGATTAAGAAGTGGTTAGTTCTTAAAGGAACATGCACTTTTGGCATCTACTGCTCAAATATTTTACCCAGAGTTCATCAGGAAATAGCCTAAGGGGCTAGAGGCTACATAGAGGTGTGGTTTTGGGCCTGAAATTTCACTAAGTCAATCAACAGTCAGAGCTAGTTCAGGAATACCAGGCTGCTCTCATCAATGTCTTGTTGGATAAGATAAATGTAAGGGAGTATAAGTATGTTTTAGTCTAGGATACATATGATTGGTCAGTGAGTAGTAAATGTTGTTATGACCCAGTGCACAGTCTGTTCAGCCAGTACACAGCTGGTTCAAACTAGTAAGTTCTATTGGTGCAGTTGGCTGCTGTAGCAGGAAGGGAGATAACAGCTGTTGCTGGGCAGGCTGCATCCTTGGGCTGGGGAGAAACTGCCTGGGATAGTGTTTTGAGGCTAGGGAGAAAAGTAATTTTTAAAGAGAAATGTGATTTTAGAATTGGGGCTCAAGCACATGCACCCAAGCACCCCATCAATAAGACATAGATAATGTTAATATGTGATTCTCAAAGTCAATTTATACTCACAGGGATCCTTATGTATGGTTTAGTGGCCCCTGATTCTATCTGAGTTTGACATCACTGCTATGTTACATGTTCAGCCATGTATTTGCCATGTTCTTGACAGCTCCTTCCACAAATGCATCCAATTAGCTGAACACCTAATATACCAACCTTTAAATTAGGAAGGTTGAGGTTTGAATTATTAGAAGGATTATGACTTGTTTCTGCATGTAATTTCTCCCATGTTTGTTGTAATGTTTTCTTCCCAGGATTTATTATAAACTAGTAATGCTTATTAAGGAAATTTTTTTCCTCCCCAAAACAAGGGTGAGATGGAGCTGGCAAGAACAAAAGAAGGAGCAGGAGGGCTAGCAGCTCAGCTCTGCACCTCTCTGCTCCTCCAGCTTCCTTAGCCTCAGCATCTACCAATTAGAGTCACATGGTAAGTCCAAGTAGATAACTGATTTTCAGCATTACTGAAGCCTCCTTGTCTAAGGCTGCATGGGCTGAGGTGGAGTTTTTGGAGAACTAGGAGGTAGTGGAGGGAGGAAGAGAGAAGGTAGCAGTAGGGTGGGAGAGTTTTTTATTGTTTTGAACAGCAATGGGTATTGTATTGTGTTAAAATCTTTTTCTTTATTGACATACTCGTATACAACAAGGCCAATCTCCCCCCTCCCACTCCCTCTGTCACCCCCTCTGCATATAGCATGGAAGTGTCATTGTGCATGGTTTGAGGGGAGGAAGGATAGACATCTCTGGCCTCCTGTCCCCTTCTATCCTTCTCTCAGAGAAACTCTAAGGCCAGGAAGGGAAGCAGGAGATTGGGGGCCAGAAGCTTCGTCACTTTGCTCTCCTCTTACAGAAGGGAGGACTGAGCTAGAATTTTATCCTTCTACTCCTTTAAATATTATTTGTCTATGTGATATAGTTTTCAGTTATAAACTAAACTTCTGATTTCTATTTCTTTAGTAGAGAAAAGAGGATCCATGCTTTTTATTCAAGTCTCCAAATGGGGTCACAAAGAGTCAGTCATGACTGAAAACAACTGAGCAACTTGACTTCTTTCTTACCAAATACCAGTTCCACAATTAACACACATAGCAGCAAGCAAAGAAACCTACTCATTCCAGTCAAAGCAAAAGAAAATTCAGGGAAAG
Source organism: Bettongia penicillata ogilbyi (assembly GCA_023548195.1). NCBI lineage: Eukaryota > Metazoa > Chordata > Mammalia > Diprotodontia > Potoroidae > Bettongia > Bettongia penicillata. The sequence continues at coordinate 24,175,155 of JAJHZJ010000014.1, read as the reverse complement.
TAAACATAGGAGAATATATGGTACAATGCAGAGCAAAGGAGCTCTCTCATTGGGAGCAAGGCAATGTGAGAGACAGCAGAGAGAGAGACAAAGAGAGAGAGAGGCAGAGAAAGAAACACACACAGAGAGAAAGATAGATGAGAGAGAGAGAGAGAGAGAGAGAGAGAGAGAGAGAGAGAGAGAGAGAGAGAGAGAGAGAGTGAGAGAGAGAGAAAGAGGTCTCACTTAAGGGGAGATTTCCTGAAGTCCCTAGTATAGCAACCTGGAGATTGGGACATGATGGAAACTGCCGGCTCCTCTCATGTCAGCTTCTTCTAGAGTCTTTTTCTCTCTTCAGCAGCCAGAAGTGGGCTTGGCATTGTCCATCTTCTCTCTCAAAGCTGGAAGTGCAGAAGTGACTGCAAAGCCTCCGGAGAAAAGGCCAGTCAAAAGAGAGTGAAGGAGCTGGAGCTCTTTTTCCACCTTTTCTCACTAGCTCTGCTCTCCCTTCATGTATGCCTGGGACATTGATCTCCACCAAATGAGGAGACAGTACAATATGAATGGATGTGGGGCCCCAAGTTATACATATGATTTTTATTGTTAGTGCTATATCCTAATTTTTTCCCCAAATAAAAAGAGACTGGGTATTCACTAGAAATAAACATAAATTTCAATTAGAGCAGCAAGCCCAAACCGGCCTAAATATTAGGAATTTTCCCATCTTTTGGCTCTGAGTGATCGTGATTGTTCTATTAACTTTTCGCTGGCTATAATCTCCATAAAACAGCTGAAAAGGGAACTTCATGGACCTGGGGACCATTTGTATGTAAAGGTCTCCCCTTCACATTTCAATATCTCCATCTTTTAGCTTCTCCAGACCTTTCAGCTTTTCCTGGTCTCTCCAAGGTACTGTTCCCTACATTTGTTAAAGTAGAAAATAGGATGGAGACAATTCTATTTTTTTAAAAAGTGGGGAAAACCAAATTTGTTTTGGACACCAAGTGATGCAATCATTTTGAAAATGAAAACAAAAACCTTTCAAGTTCTCCTTTAAGTTCTCCATCAAAAATGGGAAGTTTCTTACAAAGAGGAATATTGTGAACTTTCTGACAAATCCCCTAATTTCAGAATTTCTGTTCCTTTGGAAAACCCATCAGCTGAATTAGAATCACAGAATCAGAATTTGAGAGTTGAAAAGGGCCTCATTGTTTACCTAGTCCTATGATATCCTCAAAACTGATCCAAGACCCTCTGTCTTATTTTACTTCCTCTACAACTCCTGATTACATTAAGGTTTTTTTAGAAGAGTAAATATAGATTTATTTTTAGTCCAGTTTTAGTTTACTGTGAACTCCTTAGGGTCACCCATTGGCCCTTCTGTACCCTGCACAGAAGTAGGCTAGGACTGATCCATCCAGTTCAGGCTCCACCTAGTCCTACCCCCCACCCACATCCCTATCCCTCAGAGAGGGGTATGGTAATATGTGGGACTTAGCTAAGGAGTTTTGGAAAATATAAAAGAGGGACATACGCCTCAGGGCAACCTGGGCTATGACAGGGTTTGGTCCATGCAGAAAACCTAGAGCCTGATACTAAGACCACTGGTTTCATGGTTAGAAAAAGTGAATAGTCACTGCTACCAGGGCCTCCTGTCTTTATTACCAGCTCAGGCACTTTCAAAATGAGCTAGGATTGCTGTCCAGGAAATCTAAAGCCCCCAGGGAACCCCTCCAACAGTGGTCTGAGGATCGACACATTTTGTGTATTTACTGTTGGCTGCTGCTTTTCCAGAAAGATTAAGATAATAGATCCACTCACTCAGAAGCTGCCCCCCCCCCCAAAAAAAAAAGAGGGTGGCACTGGAGGGGATTGGAAGAAGCTTGAGTGGAAGGACTATTAAAATGAAAAAATATATGTAAAGGTCTTTGCAAACTATGTAAATGTTAGCTATAATTATTTTGAAACATTAACTTGCTACTTTGAAAGAGCCTGAGAAATGATAATATCAGGAAGGTGCTTGCTTCTCAAGACCAAAGAAGTAGGCCAGTCCTTTGAATGGATTTCCCCTTGGGAGAAGAGGCCTGGGAACTACTCCTGCTTAGCTGCTAATAGACCCTAGGCCTAGGCCTAGGGAAGTGGGAGAGGTCTGGGCTGTGTGGGAAAACAAAAGAACAGAGAGATAGCTGTCCCAGGAATGAAGAAAGCTGGGAGGCCCAAATCAAGGGACTAGAACTGGATTCTTATTCTAAGCAGAGATCCACGACTGAGGCTAGAGTAGGTGGCTAGGCAGCAAAGCCAAAGTCAACTTTGCTGACCACTCTATCCAAGCATGGATCATGGTTTCTCATTTCTCCATGAGATGGACTTTGATCTTGAAACAGCCCAGATGTGTATCAATTAGAATTGCTTAGAATGATCTGAGCACGGTAGTTGCTGCTGCTGAGGGAAGGTAGCAGCTTCACAGCTGGTATTTGGAGACTGTCTTGGCCAGAGAGTAGGTACCCTTCTTAAAAAGGCAGTGACCGAGCAGGGCATAGATGTGGAGAGGATCAGGGTAGGACTCCCCAGGCGGAGCGAAGGTGTCAGTTGTCTCACATATATCTTTATAGGTTCAGCTTCTGATCTTTTTAATACAGGGGATTTGCAACCAGAACCCGGGAGTCATTTCTTTCTCCAAAATTACCACTGTCTTTACAGGAGAAATGAGGGACACATTCATCTTGGTCTCCATGTAAATGGTTACACTTACAGGGATGCTGATAGGAACTGGTTCTACCTCCAGGCTGGTGATCACTACTGGGTTCTGTCCACTATCACACTTTTCCCATGAAAAATCACTGACCTTGCCCAGGTGAAACAAACCCTTGTTGGCAGGAGCAGACCACGGCAGAGACATGACCAAAAGCACACCTAGAGCAAGGGACTTCATGGTGTCTGACAGCCAGCATATGCCTATGTTGGGGTTTTAAAGGGATCCTTGTATCACTTCCCCCTCCATTAAAAAGTAAACAATTCATCCTTATAAAATCCTTTATGATTACTTATTTGTATTTACCTTTTTATGTATCTCAACTTCTATGCTTGTATTTCAGAGTTCCTACTTAGCTCTTGTCCTTTCATCAGGAATGTTTGAATATCATTTGCATTGGAGATCTATTTTTTTCCTTTATAGAATTCTTTTCAGTATTGCTAGGTAACTTATTTTTTATTGTAGGTCTACATCTTTTTACTTTTGGAATATCATGTTCCTTGCCTTCTGTTCTTTAAAGTGGTAGCTGCTTAATCTTATGTGATTCTGACTTTATAGTTCCTTTGTACTTGAATTCTTTATTTCTGTTTGCTTGTACTATTATTTCTTTGATCTGGAGACCTATAGCTAGATGGTATAACCTAGATGAAGATCCACCAAAAGAGTCTGAGTAGGAATAGTCAAATAGATAAAAGAATGAGAGAAAAGGAAATGGAGGCACCTAATGTAAATGACCTTTTTAAGGAATTTAGCCAGAAATGGTATTAGAGATATGAGATGATAATTAGCAGGAGTGAAGGGATCACATGAGGGCTTTCTGAGTATTGGGAAGACATGGACATGTTTGTAGGCAGTAGGTAAGCATCCACTAGAAATAGGTAGACTGATGATAAGTGAGGGAGTGGGGATGCTAGAGAAGATGGGATGGAATATATATCTTGTGCAGATAGAGGGTTTTGCCTTGGCAAGGAGAAGAGCTAACTTATTATGTGAGACAGAGTTTATAGCAGCAGAAGGCATTTGGGTAATGTGAGATGAGGAATGAAAGGCAGGAAGGAGAATTGTTTTTCCCGTGAAATATGAAGTGAAGTTCTCAACTAAGAGGGTAGAGAGAACGCATGTCATGGTGGGTTTGAGGAGGCATGAAGAGGTTTAGAGTAACTGTTGTGGTGGATGGGATAGTAAGTTAATTAGGGAGGAATAAAAAGATTGCTCTGCTATGTCAACTGAGGGCCTGGTTCTGGTCATGCAACATACATTTATCATGTACCCAGTCAGTATGGTTTTGTCTTTTTCTCTAGCTTTGTTTAGTGGCTATATAGGAAAAAAAGGAAGGAATGATCCAAAGCTGATATTTGGCAAGGCAATATTGATGATATAATAAAGGGGCAGGGGACTCAAGAGAAAACAAGTTAGAGTTGAACTAGTTCATTAAGAGGTCAAGCTAGGGAAGGGAGGGAAGTGTAACCAGTGCAGGGATAATGTCCTGGGAAAGAACTGAGGGGTTGAGGGACTGAAGGTCATGGTGAAAACAAAGAATAGTGTTTGTGATTGTAAGGTAGAAGTGGAAAGACAGTAGATTGTGATTAGATAAGGGAATTTCATTGGTGAATGCAAGTGGAATCAAGGATATGATCATTTTTGTGTATGGCTGAGACAGGTCATGTGAAATGAGTAAGCTGAGGTTAGGGTGTTTAAGGAAATATCAGTATGTATGCTGAAGTTCCTTAGTGTGAAGTCAGTAGTTGAGGAAAGAAAGACTATGAAGAAGGAAGGGAAGTTGGTACACAATAGCTATTTGGATTTTAATTGGTTGGTAGATATAGATTGATTGATCCTTAAGGGAGGAGAGGGACAAGATGGTGGAATGAGGCAGGAACTTTCTGGAGTTCTCCCCAAATCCCCTCCAAACAACTTTAAAACTGCCTCAGAATTGACTTAGGAGTGAAAAAGTAGCTTAGTAGCTCAGCAGGAAAGGTCTGTCTCACTGGGGTGGGAGGGAAGAGGTCTGAGAGCATCAGCAACAATGGCAAACCTCACAACAAGGGATCTGCAGTCAGACTCTAAGTCCCAGGCAATCCACCAGTGAGGTCCCATTCCCATGTAAGGTAGCAGCCCTGGAGGCAAACCAGTAGTCTATGCAGCACTGCCAAACCCCACAGTAATGGCTCCACCCCTAGCCCAGGCCACCAGCCAGGCATTATCTCTATTGCAGACCAGTAGCAAGTCTCCACCCCATGGCTAGTCAGCAGTGAAACCCCCCATACCCTGGGGGTAGCCAGCAGCAAGATATTACCCCTGGGGCCTTGCCTTCATAGCACACTAGCAGCAAGGCCCCAGCCCTGAGGCAGGCAAACGGCAAACCTCTCCTCCACAGAGGGGAGGCCAACCGGGAGGCCCCAGCCCCGGTTCAAGTCAGTACGGAGGCACCCTTGTCCCCAGGTCACCCCCAGTGCAAGCTAGCAGTTAGACCCTTAAGCCCAGTACAAGAAGGTTGGAACCATGCAGGACCAGAGCCCACCTCTCACATAAAAATACCATCACAAAATAGGCAAAAATATGAGCAAAAAAAAAAAAGAAATTTACTATAGAAAGTTACTTTTTCAAAATGTTCAGACTAAACAATTATGATTTATTTTATTAACATTAAAACAACAGTTTCTGAAATCATCAATTTAGTGTACCAGGTATGATACAGTGGAAAGTATGGGGTATTTTCCTTGACAAGGCATTCTTCTCTCTTCCTATAACTCAGAGTAGTTGGGAGCAGCTTGCTTTTATAGAGGAAAAAATCCAGTGTAACCTCACCATCCTTCCTCACAGTTATCTGGGCTCCTCCCCTTATTGCTGCATTCTGAAAGAGGCATTGATGTACACCATCATATTGTTGTATAATAGATAGCATTTCACATGAAGGACGAGTGAGAAATAACCCCCCTGAGAAAATCCAAGATCCAGTCCACTCTATCAAGTTGGAGAATGCAACTGATGGGAAAAACCAAGATGATTCTTGACATGATCTGAAATTAGCTACTGACACTTCTCTATATTATCACAAAGGAAGCCCTGAAGTTTACTGGGCTCTTTCAGCAGTCATTAATTTGGCAACAAAGGGTGCCCTGGAGAATGGGGATCCTGGTAAGTCCTCCTAGGAGACTGAGCTGCATGCCACTGACTAGCATGTGAGAGAACCTTGAGGGAAAGATCAGACAGCTTTTCTTCTACACTGATTCCTGGGCACAGCCATGGTCTGAGGCCTAAAGAGAGCAGGTAGGATGGAACAGTCAAACGCTTTCTGCCACTGAGGTCAGGACTAATGGAAGAATTTTGGCAGTGCTTTTCACAGCATACAGTTATTTGTGGGCGTGTCAGCAGCCATCAAAGACATCATCTATGCCCTTTGCTGAACTAAATCATCAGGTTGAAGCTGTTTTGAGAATGACTGAGATTGGGGAGTGAGTCTATTATTTCTGACACAGGAATTGTGATGCCATATTACACTGAGCATAGGAGAATATGAAGCACCCAACTAAGTATAATAATAGCTAACATTTATATAGTACTAACTGTGCGCCAGGCTCTGTGTTAAGCGCTTTATGATTGTTATTTTATGTGATCCCTGCCCAATTGTGCTCCTTCTGCCTACCCAATACATGGCACTCAACCTGTTTCCAACTAATAAGTTGAAATCTCAGGAAAATAATTTGATCCATGTTAATCAATAGCTTAATCATCTTACTGACAGGGTCAGGTATTCTACCTCTCAGAAACCAAGTCCTTAATGACTCAAAACCACCCCAAGAAAGGGAAGAGCTCTTTGACCTAACCTCCAGAAAGACTTACCTGGTTAAAGATGACGTACTTGTAGACATAGCTCTGGCACTGGTGTTGTTTGTGCATGGTCTCACTTTCTAATATCATGGGCAAGGTGAAACTTGAGTAGCTATGGTTAATGTATATTCATCTGGAAAAAAGAGAATCCTCTAGCTGACTGGGTGATAAAAATGATGGAGAATCCTTATTTAGCTCCCATCAAAAAAGGGGGCAACTCCTCATCAAAGGCCTCTAAAGGGGCAGACATTTGGTATTATTTCCCCAGCGGGGCTGTTTTGATTGATGGACTGGGTAATACTGAAGGGTTGGTATCAACATGGCACTAGTATAGGTTGCATGCAAGAGGTTCAAAGACTTTTGGGTTACTTTACTACAGACAACCCTGCTTTGCGATAAAGACTAAAGCCCTGATGTTTCTGATACTTCTCCTGCTCATTTCATCTTATACCAGGAAACCCAATATAAATGGCAAAGATTTGGCATTTCCCACCATGTGGATCAGATCACTGAGATCTGGGATTTGGTCTTTCCAAAGTGAGAAGATGAAATTTAGAAGTCTTTTTCTTCCATGTTTTATCACACTTTTAGGGGTCTATTAAATTAATTTTTTTCTTTCTATCATTTAAATTATTTTTCCCCTCTCATCTTTTCTTCTAGCACTGCCTAATTGTAGGTACATGAATCCCTTAGATTAGTATTGTCAACAATGATTTCAAAACCATTTAAGTGGTGGAAAGTTATCTAGAAGAGGTTTAGGACCTTGCCACCAAGCGGTGATGTGTGGTTCATTAGTCAAGCATCCTGGTCATGCTGCCCTCTGATTGGCTAGCTATTGTGGCTCTGTCTGTTCAAGATGAATAGTTGGGTATTGTGGTCCTGTCTTGTGCTAAATGGATGATGTAATTATGGTTGAGAGCAAGAACATATCTGTTCAAATATATGTAATAGATCTAGGGGCAGTGGTTGTATTGAGTCTGTAGACTTGTGGTGTGATTAGTCAGATTGGGTGGTTAAATCAGGACAGGCCTGCTGTTCAGTGGAGCCCAGAAGAAAGTTAGAATATTGGGTCTGGGGCAGCCTTTATTAGGATTGCATCATGTCTATATATATATATATATATATATATATATATATATATAGATATAGATATAGATATAGATATAGATAGAGATAGATAGATAGATATCTATATTTATTAATCACTTAGTACATGTTTGTTGACTGAATGACTAACCTTAAGAGCATAGAAATATTCACCTAAAATGGAGTTAAGACCCTTCAATGTCTAAGGGCTATGGCAGTCACCACATCCTGCCCTGACCACCATATACATTTACATATTAAAAGGACAGGCTGTGATTACGTGAACTGTATATACTGTATCATTTCTGTGTTATGACTAAGAAAGCTTTTTGCTAACTGACCTACTAGTGTTTTCTTTCATTCCAATATTGAACTTCAATGACAGGGTACCAGTTTGAGTCAGGCTTGATGCATCATAGAAACCAAGTAACCTTTATATTTCTACTCAAGTTAGCCTATAAGCACAGCTAAGTGGTGAAGTGGACAGAGCACTGGGACTACCTAGAGTGAGGAATTTGTTTTTCAGGCCAGTCTGACTCTTCAAGACCCCATATGGGATTTTCCTGGCACAGACACTGGAGTAATTTGCCATTTCCTTTTACAAATGAGGAAACTGAGCCAAACAGGGCTAAGTGACTTACCCAGTATCTGAGGCCAGATTCGAACTCAAGAATCAGTCTTCCTGATTCCAGGGCAGACATTCTATCCACTGAGCCACCTAGCTGTCCCTAGGGGTCAGGAATACTTGAATTCAAATCTGCTTAGACACTGTATCTGTATGACTCAGGGCAAGTGACTTAACTTTTGTTTCTTCATCTGTAAAATGCAGATAATAATGTACTGATTTCTCAAGGTGGTTGTGAACATCAAATGAGATTAATATTTGTAAAGCATTTAGCAAAATGCCTGGCACATAGTAGACACTATATACATTTTAGCTATTATTAATTCTTTATTATTATTTTATGCCACTATGTTTTCTGGGTTTAGATGGCTGGTGTCTCCTCGCCCATTTGGCACTGTGAGCAGCGTGATGGAAATGATTTCCTCATTTAATCAAAGAGAGGAGGAGGACAAAGACATCTCCTATATGAGGGAGTGGTCATAGAATAGTTCATGGTATTTAGTGGTGCAAGAGCTCTGGAGAGTATTAGATAAATCCCACTGCTGGGATAAGTTTAGGCGCCCTGCTGAATCCGAGGGGGAGGGGTGGTGGGTACAGAAGAGGAAGTGAGGGGACCTCAAGCCAAAACACATGAGTTTGCTTCTTGTAGTGTCAGAAATAGTTCTAACAGTCAGTCTTCCTTTCTTTTCTGAGAGGCTTTCCTGCTTCACTTGTGTATGCTTTGTCATGTCGAATAAGTATAAGATATTCTAAATGTTTGCTGTCTGTTTTTATTTACTTTTCTGTTTTGGTATGAGCAGCAATGAGAAATGGTAACTTCTCCTCTACCCCTTTCCCCGCCATTGCCCCCCCTCCCCCAGCTGCAGGAAATAGGAAAAGAAGGATGGAAAGTTTAGGTGGTCTAGTGGGTGAGGGAGTGGATTTGGCTTTGGAAAGACAGTGAGTTCAAATCCCACCTCAGATACTTGCTGGTTGAGTGATCTTGGGCAAATCTCTACACCTCTTTGAATGTAAAATAGTGATAATAATATGAACCCTTTTAGGGTTGTGAGGATCAAATGAGATGTATAGTGCTCTGCAAATCTTCAAGTGCTGTATAAAGGGATAGCTATTATTATTTGGGTAACCTTGGTTCAAGTCTGTGAGATTAAATTTATGCAATAGGTCCCAGATTTTTGCGATTCTGCCCTGATAACGTAGTTAGTGCTTATGCCCCTACTTAAAGAACAGAACTCTTTAACTATGAGCTGGGGTTTTAACTTCCAGCCTCTTTCTCCTGAGTGGCTCCCATTGCTCTCCTATACCTTCATGTTGCAAACAAAAGACATTAGGCAAGTTAAAGACACGATCAGTCACAGATGTTTATAAAGTTAATATTTTAAAATCTGGCAAATGTAGTCTAATAAAATTCTAAAACACACATACATAAACAAATAGAAGGAAGGCAGGGGTGGGGTAGGGTCTCCCCTTTCCTCTGAACAGTTTTTTCCTCAGCACTTCTGTTACCGGAATGAGAAATTGATAACCCCTCCCCCTTCCCTGCATTCCCTCCCACTGCCCCCAGTCACACCCATCTCTGCTTATTCACCCAGAGATTACCTCTCAGCTCTGAAAAAGGGAACCACTGGTGTCCCCATCCCTGCTACCACAACTGTGCTGCGATCATCATCTGCCTTTCTTCTCTTCTCTCTCTGCCTGATCCATCAGAACTCTCTTCCCCACCCACCAAACTGGGAGGAATTATAAATTCCAGGGGATTTTGTGACCAACCTACCCCTTGTCCTGAGTGCTGCGGAGCACTTAAAGCTTGGTCAGACATCAAAGATGCATTTTGGACTTTGTCTATTGTCCTGACTTTTGTCATACTGCTAGATGACTCTGGAAGGGAGAGGGAGACATAAAACTTTGTGCAGCTCCGCCTCACTTAAATCCAATTCATGAACAAATCAAGACATTATCTATGGTGATATCCTCTTCAAAAACAAAGGATGAACAGTACAACTGCATTAGCAATTTTCCAAACTTTCAAAATACATAGTTGTAATGGTAAAAAGACCACATTTTGTTCTCAGGAGATCAATAGTTTATAAAAAGAACATAGAAGACTCAGGCAAAGGGAGGCTCTACCAATGAATGAATGGGAAAAGCATTTGATAAGCGTTTGCAAAACATTGTGTGAGCAAATATAAAAACAACACAGTCCCTAAGCTTTTAAGGAACTTGCAATCTAATGATGATAAGAATGACCAATAATAATAACTTTAAGAAATCAGCTTCTTTTACCTTTTAAGGACTGAGGTAAGCTATAAGCTGCTTATATTATTATTATTTTAAAGCTATAGTTAGTTAATAGATTCTATAAGTATTGGCCTTAGAGACGAGCTAATCTACATCTTATAGAAGAATTTTATCATTGTCTGGGCTGAAACAAGGACTGTTTATTATTCTAGGCTAGTAGCAAAGACAGAAGAGGAAATGTTTAGAAATACTTAGAGAAATTGAGAAGTATATGTATATATATTTTGGATTAAATGAAGGACAATTTCCAAGATGTAGTTATCAAAAGAGGAAAGATGAAGGGTCCCCTTCCCTCTTTACTTGGATATAGTCTTCTCTTTGCATTCCAATCTAGTTGGTTAGATTAAGGAAAGAGAGAGTGAGAAAAGACTCTTTCCTCCCACCATTACTCTCTCTTACTCTCTTTCTCTCTCTGTTTCCCATTTGTAGAGGCTTTATTGTTAAAAACATAGAGACTAAAATCATGATTCAAAATAAGTCAGGCATGGTCTTTTAAAGAAGGGATTGCAAATTGTGACAGGGATATTTTTGATTGCTTTATGTGCTGGGCTTTAACAGTGATGTTTTTATCAATGTACTTCCTGATATTATATTAAAGTAGAGATTTTGTGGAATTTGTGTACAAATGCATCCAGACCCTCTGCTCCAACTCTCCTCCCTCCTCTCTAACTCCAGAAATTGAGGAGTAGTTATTGTTCTACTGCTTCAGATTGTGATTTGTGATTAAGAGCTTTGATTTAAGCCCAAGGCAGCTCTCTCCTAAAATAACCCCATCAATCCAGATCCACTACCAGAGGATTGTGTTGACTCCCAATGTTCTCTATGCCAAATCTCACAGATATTGTAATTTGTGTACTCCATTGCTTTGAATTAACTTGGTACTGACAAAAGAACAAAGGACCTTGAGTGTCTGTAAGAGTTCTGTGAAAGCATACCACATGAGAGAAAAATAGAAATCTCAGTTTATGCAAGAATGTGTGTGGGACTAAGAAAGCTTGTATTGATTTTTAACCTGAGAAATACAGACAAAAAAAATTAGAAAATTGACTTTTGAATTTTTAAAGCTTCAGATCTAGATTTTGCAAATTTATATATTTAATTGTGAGCTTACCAGAAGAACTCATAGTTTCTCCTCCCCCTGACAAATGGGAGGATGGCAGTTTATTAAGAGTATGGCTTGAAAGTCATGTATCTTACAGACATTACTATTGGTTAATTTTACAACTAATATTTAGGATGATAGGCTTTTTTTAATGACTGTAAGATATTGATATTGTATATAAGAACTTTCATTCCTGGGCCTGGGATCTATATTCCGGTCCATCTAAGAGAAAAACTGCCCCAGAGCCTTCTGGGGAAAAGACCTCACTAGGCATCCAAGAGAATCAATAGTACTGTTAAACAACAGAATATAAACAACAACTTTGGAACAACAGATCCCAGTTTAAAAGACTCTTTCTCCACTAATTCATTGTTGGTGGAGCAAGGAACTGGTATAACCGCTCCAGAAAGCAATTTGTAATTATGCAAATAAAGTGACTAATGACCCTTTGATTCAGAGATTCCTCTCTAGGTAAACATCCCAAGGAAGTCACTGATTAAAAGAAACATTCCATGTATATCAACATATTTATATAAGCAATTTTTGTGATCTACTAAATAAATGGAAACAAATTAGTTGCTCATCAGTGGGGAATAGCTAAACAAATTTTGCTATGTATATGTAATAGAATATTACTGTGTTATAAGAAAGATTGAGCATGATAATTAACAAAGAAAAACTTGAAAAGATTTTCTGAATTGATGCAAAGTGAAGTAAGCAGAATGAAGAAAATAGAATGAAGAAAACAATATAATGACTATGACAATATAAATAGAAAGAACTGGAATCACAAAATTGTCCAAATTGAATATTGGAAAATTATAAAATACAAGCTTGAATCATACATTTGCCCTTGTAGCCCCCAAAATGAAAAGAAATGAGAGGATAACTCTTTCTGCTCCTTTGTACAGGGATGGCATATTATATAATGTCCCATTATTTTCAATATGTTGATCAGTATTGCAGATGTGTTTTCCTCTTTTGCTTTAAAAATTTTTGTTTTATGGGGTGACTGTGGTGGTAGAGGGGAGTATTACAATATGATATTTAGGGAATATAAAAATAAAAATCATACACACATTTATTTATGTTCCTATAATTAGTACTAATTTTTTTTATTCCTAATGTCAACATATTAGTATTGGACCAATTGATGCCCCAGGTGGGTGTGATAGCCCTCTCGCCTCCAAACTTTCCAAAAGGGAATCGCTCAATTTCAAAATTTCATTTGGATATTTTGGTGAAATGAAATTCAGGTCATGTTTAGCTAGTCAAAAAATGATTATGGCAAGAGTTACAATTAATCCTCACTACATTATAAAGGCAAAAAACGTCACATGGAAATCTAGGGATCTCTGACTAATTGTCAGTATTGTCTAACCCATGTGTAAAAGTTAAGGGATGGGATGAATGAGAGGCCCAAGTTTAGGTTATAAAGCATGAGAATGAGAAGGAAAGATACTCATGGAAGGAACCAAACAGCTGAGACACCCAGACATTCATAGGAGAAAAGGATTTAAGAAAGGACAGTAGTAAAACTCACATCCTTATGTGTGTATCCACAAATGTCCAAAGTTTAGGCCAAAAAAACCCCAAGAGAAGCTAGAGATCCTAATACAGTGGGATATATTTGACCTTGAAAGCATACTGAGACTTGGTGGGATATAGCTCATGACTAGACTATGGTTCTGGATAGGTAAACCTTATTCAAAAGAAACAGAATGTTTAAGCTGGATTGAGGTAACACAGAGTACGGAATAATGACAGAGAGTATTTGAGTACAAGTCAAAGGCATGAGAAACAGAAGTGATTTTGTGTTGAAGTATACAGAGACTCTGGACAGAAAGAGGAAAGAGATGAGCTGGGAAGTAGATCACAAACAAATATGACACAGAGATGTGATAGAGCAGTGACTTCTGTTATTCAGACTTCTGCTGGAGCCTTCTCTTTGTCAGTCATGTAGCAACTAATAACTTCTTGCCTTGTGTAAGTGATATGATAATTCATTCTTCAAATAGTGAAGGAAGCAACAAAAGGGAATTTTGATTTTGATTTGATTCTCAATAAAAGATAACTGGTTTCTGGAGTGTAAATGATAGGAATCTTGGTGAGACAGTGACTGCTCCACCCTACAGTTTGTGATAGAGAAGGAGAAGAAATCTAGGCAGAGTCTGACATGAACTCTAGATTTGGGGAAAGCAGATATCAAAGGACTCAGAGGAAAGATAGATCCCATGAAATAAAATGTTTCAAGGAAAGTCAGCCCAGGAGGGATGGGATATGTTAAAGAATGAAGTTCTCAAGACACGAAGAAAGACAACTGCAGCAAGGAGGGGAAAATGGGATTTGTCTGTAGACCAATGTGAATTCACAAGGAACGCACAAACCAATTTAGATTTCAATGTATGTGTGCATATACATATACATGTATATGTACATATGCACACACATGCATGTGCACACACAGAGAATATGGAAGTAAGGTCAGGTCACAGAGGGTGAATATGAGTGTGGCATGGTCCTAAAATTGGTCAATCAATCAATAAGACATTTATTAAAACCTATTATGAGCCAGGCACTGTGTTAAGTGTGGGGATACAAAAAAACAGGCAGGGGATAGTTTCTGTCTTTAAGGAGTTTACAATGTAATGGGGGAGACAACATGAAACAGATATATACAAAGCATATACAAAGTTATATATAAGATAAATAGGAAATAACAGAGGGAAGACATTAAAATTAAGAGGGATTGAGGAAGGTGTCCTGTAGAAGGTAGGAATTTTGGTTGGGATTTAAAGGAAGTCAAGGAAGATTTGGGGCAGGCAGATCTGCCAGCAGACTATCACAGTAATCCGGGTGTGAGGTGGTGAGGGCTTGCACTAGGGTGGTGGCAGTGTCAGAGGACAGAAGGGAGAGAAGTTGGAGAGATGTTGCAAAGGTGAAATGACGGGCTAACGTGACAACAACTCAGATATGAGGAAGGAGGCAAGAAATAATGAGGAGTCCAGGATGACTCATATTGAATGTCTGAAGGACTGGAAGGATAATCCTGCCCTCTAAAATGATAGAGAAGATAGGAGGTGGGAAAGGTTTAGGGGGAAAAGTAATGAATTTCATTTTAGACAGGTGGAGTTTAAGATGTCTATTGGACATCCAATTTGAGATGTCTGAAAGGCAATTGGAGATGTGAGATTGGAGGTAGCAGAGAATGCAGATTCACAGGTAGATTCATCAGTGTAGAGAGCTAACAAATTCCTGATTGCTGATGACATCATCAAGGGAAATAGTATAGAAGAATAGAAGAGGTCTCAGGACCAAACCCTGAGGGATATCTGTGGTTAGAGAATATGATCTGGAAGAGGATCCATCAAAGAATACTGAGGAGCGGTGTCAGATAGGTAAGAGGAGAACCAGGAGAAAGTGGTGTCCAGAAAACCCAGAGAGAAGAAACTATCAAAGAGAGAGCGATCAACAGTGTTAAAGGCTGCAGAAAGGTCAAGGAGAATGATGTTTGAGAAAAGGCCATTGGATTTGGCAGTTAAGAGATCCTTGGTAACTTTGGAGAGGGCAGTTTCAGTAAGGAAGCTTAAAGTTCAGAATGGCCTAAGGTTTCTGAAAAAAGCTTAGGACAACAAAAAAAGAGTTTTTTTCAGCTATATTGGGGTAAAAGAGGATCAAAGGTGCTGGAGAGGATGTGGGTAACCGATAACCCTGGCAGAGCTGCTTAGGGCTTCTTTGTTTCTGCTTTTTCGGCAAGGCACAAGTTATACTGAGAATAACAGGAACTGACATCCAGGGTAAGTAAAGAGGCAGCAAGCAATACAGCACTTACTTGCCCTTGATGAATTCTGGTCTTTGGCCTCGGTGATCTACGTCCTTGGATGCTGTAAGAACAGGCAGCTATAATTGCTGATCCACTGTATGTAATATTTGAAAAATCATGAAAAATGGGAGAGATACCACAAGATTGGAGAAGGGTAAATTTCAAAAAAGGGGAGAGAATGAGTTTGTAAATTATAAGCTAATAAGCTTGACTTCTGTTCATGTGAAAAATTTAAAACATAATTGATGATTCTGAGGTGGGAAAGATTCTTCCCTTCTTCTCTTCTCTGCCTTCTCCCCACTCATGGCCAAGCAGAGAAAGACATGGTGAAGTTTTGGTTGCCATTTTCTGGTCTAATGAAGTTCTTACTTTGGACCTCTTGGGCACTTGCAGGACCCCAGGGGTTTACTGACCAGATGCCTTCCTCCATCAGGATAATAGGGAAAGTCACAGAGAAAGCCAATTTATCCCCAAGTTCCTAATCTCTAAGGGAAAAATCATCTACTGTATTTGTAGTAAAACAACTGTCTGGAAGGCATGAGATAGGGAGCAAATATATGAGCCAATGCTGGAAAGGTAGGTTCAATTCCCTTAAAAAACCCCAATGAAGGCAGATTATTGAGGGCACTGAGTGCCAGCCTAAGGATTCTGGATTTTATTTGATAAACAGTTGCTAGTCACTGAAGATTTCTGATCAAAGAAGTAATGTGACAAAAGCTGTGATGGCATCATCAAGTGAAATAGTATAGAAGGAGAATAGAAGAGGTCTCAGGACCAAACCCTGAGGGATACCTGTGGTTAGAGAATATGATCTGGAAGAGGATCCACCAAAGAATCCTGAAGAGTGGTGTCAGGTAAGAGGAGAACCAGGAGAAAGTGGTGTCCAGAAAACCCAGAGAAGAAACTGTCAAGGAGGAGAGAGTCACAAAAAAATGTGACTGTGGGAATATGGGATGTGTATGTGTGTGTGTGTGTGTGTGTGTGTTTTCGTGCGTGCATGAGAGAGAGAGAGAGAGAGAGACAGAGAGAGAGAGAGACAGAGAGAGAGAGAGAGGGAGAGAAGGAGAGAGAGAGAGAGAGAGAGAGAGAGAGGGAGAGAAGGAGAGAGAGAGAGAGAGAGAGAGAGAGAGACAGAGAGAGAGAGAGAGAGAGAGAGAGAGAGGGAGAGAGGACATCTCTTTGTTAATAGCTCAGTTACTGTGATAACCCCAGTGAAATGTGAAATGGTCTGAACTAGGGTGTTGGCAATAGAAATGGAAAACTGTGGATAGCTAGGGCTAGCAGTATCTTTAAACGCTGCCAACAAGCCTTACCCTTTCATGTTTTGTGCATTTCTTTATGCTTTTCCTTCCTTCCTTCTCTTCACCCACTGAATTCATTCTTGGACTTTGTAGCCCACTTCAAATGTCTTTCTGGCCTTCCCTTACCATTAATAAGTTATCTGCTTGGATACCATATATTACTTTGTCCTTCACGTGTTGAATACTCTGACCATGCTATGCTGTGTATTATTATTAACTGTGTGTTACCTTCCAACTAGAATGTGAAAGACAGGAGGATAGGGATTATGTATCTTTTCTAGTATTATCCTGTACTGGCATCAAAAAGGCTTAATAACATTTATTGAATTGAAAGTACTTACAACAAATAAAATCATTATCAGTGAATGTTAACTGGTCACCCACTCTGCAAATGTTGTACAGGTCAGTGAAGGTTTGACATGTCACAATTTACAGTATTACTCCTTGTTCCCTAGGCATGTTATCTCTTCTTTTTCCCATTCTGATTATTCTGATCTCACAGTTGTCCCAGAAACCTTGCTACTGTGGCTGCCCTGGAGGTACTTTCTCTCTTCCATTGCCCCTTCATGGTAAAATCCCTGGGGAAGAAATCTTGTGCTGAGATGGAGGTAAAGCCTGATTTTCGGCCTCTGCCCACACATGAGTTTCCCAGTTTAGCACTTCTTTGCTCAAGTTGTTTCATATGGGTGGAGGGAGTGTTCTCCCTTCACAGCCTTTAAAGCCCAAATCAAAGAATTCCTCCTATAAGAAGCTTACCCCTTATTCATGGTAACCTTTCCCTTGGTACCTCACAGAAGTCTATTGCAATGACCCTGACTGTTTTGTGGACTTTGCAGGGTAGAGAACAATCCCTGCAAAAACACACTGTTCCAGAGAATGCAGTTCTTTAGGTGCTGTGAAAAGAACATCTTAATCTGGCAGTTCTCCAGCTGTTAGACTCTCCCTGCTTCTCTCGCAGAAGTCTTGTTGCCTTATTATAGAATTTGGGGTATCAGCAAGCTGATAAGTTTTCAGGTTTTAGTGTTAAGTCCTCCATATACTTTGAATACTTTAGGTTGATACTGTCAGTCTTTGTAGACCATTGTTTCCACCCTTTGTGAAAACGAGACAATTCATTTCTGCAGGTCTCACTGGCTAGCATGTAGATGATGGGGTCTGCTATGCTGTTGAAAGTGCAGAGGCATAGGAAAACCGCTGAAGAAGTATATATCTTGACTTCCAAAGCACACACTTTCTCATTTTCACCTTTATAGTAGGAAAAAGCTGCGGCTTTAATGAGAAGTACAAAATGATAGGGAGCAAAACAGAACAGGAAAGTGATAACTATTGAAATAGCCAGGTGCTTCACCTTGGCCTTCTGGCGTGCACTCAAGCTTGTGCTGGTTTTAATGCTCCTGAAGATCTTGTAGTTTGTGAAAATGATGATGGAGAGAGGGATGGCAAACCCTACTACAAAGCGTGAGTAGTAAAATCTAGCTATCTTCCCATCTAATTGAAAGGTCTCAAAACAAGTTTTATTTTCTTGCATTTCAAAAACTGGATAGTGAACTAGTCCCACGATAAAAAAGATGGCTATGGAAATGGACACGGCTATTTTTAGATGTCTGTACCCTCTGGATTCCAAGGCATATGTCACAGCAATGAAACGATCACAAGAAATGCAACATAAAAATAAAATGCTGACATAGATGTTACAGAAAAATATAAATGCAATTATCTTACAGGTCTGAAAACCCATTGTCCATTCATGATTATTCCTGATGTAAACAATCCAGAAGGGTAAAGTTGCCACATAGAGCAATTCACAGATGGCCAAGCAGAAGAGGTATATGGCCAACACATTCCCCTGTAGCACCAGTAGAAAGGAGAACCAGGCAGTGAAAAAGTTCATGGGAAGGCCCAATATGCAAACACTACTGTACATCACAGTGAGGAATATCTTGCTCTCTTCATAAGACACATTGCATAAGTCCTGGGAGGAGTTTGATGAGGCCATGGAGGGTAGAAGGAATTTCAGTTCTCTTCCTGGTGGACAAAGCAAAAATGATCATCCATGAAAATTTCCTGAAAAGAATTTATATTGTTATGATAAGGTCAACTTTGAAAACTCCTGAAGGTGTAACATGACTGATAAACCAGTAACTAAGGTTCAGGGAGGAGAAATAATTTGCTGCACAGATAGTAAGTGGAAAATGGTACTTGAACTGCCCTTCTCTGACCCTAAATCCAGGATTCTTTTTACTATATAAAATATATATGCAAAATAAGCATTTATGTAGTGTCTACTATATGCCAAACATTGTGTTAAGTGCTTTACAAATATTATCTTGATTCTCATAACAACCCTACGAGGTAGGTGTTATTATTATGCCCATTATACAGTTGAGAAAACTGAGGCAAACAGAGGTTAAATGACTAGTATCTAAAGCTGGATTTGAGGTTTTCCTGACTAGGCTCAATGTTGTATACATTTTAAAAAAATTTACATAATCTTGTATATGAAGGGAGGAAGGGAGGGATGGAGAAATGGGGGGGAGGAGAGAAAGAGGAGGAGAGAGAGGTGAGCAGGGTGGTGAGAAGTCTGGTGATTTCCTCTTTCTCCTTCCCCTCTCCACGCCCTACATCACTACTTCCTTTGTCTTGCTCTTTGGGTGTAGTTTTCTTTCTAGTCCTTCTTCACCTCTGCTGTTGTCCCAGCTTGCTCACAGCCTTCCTCCAATCAAAAGTGTTGACTCACTTGCATAAAGACAGTCTAGACTCATCTGTCCTCAATACTTTGGGAAGACATAAAATATGAATCAAGAATTCTCTCTTATTGGGTCTGTCTCCCAATGCCAGAGAATACTCACCCCATCAAATAAAAGAATCTATTTATCTCTAGTAAATTGAAATTGCAGTTAAAAAACCCTCCATGAAAACACCTACTTTTCTCTCTGAAGTGTTCATCTATTATCTTTCCCTATTGTACTGGATTAATGATACAAGAACCTATAGATCCTTTCTCTGCTCTACTTCTAACTCTGCAGACTTGTTTCCATGACTAAGATACGTTCTAACTCTGGAGCATTCCTCCACCCTTGTAGCACCTTTCTCCTATAGATGAATCAATCATCTTTCATTCTTATGACCCTACTTCTGACTCTCAAGAATTTATCATCATGCTTCCAAATAGGTAAGGAGCTATTATTAAACTTGTCTTCAGTTCTCACTTTGCATTTCCCTTTTATGTATTATCTTCCTTCATTAGAATGTAGGGTCCTTGTGACAAGGAATTGCCTTTTTTCTTTTGGTTTGTATTTGCTTCTTTAGTCCTTTGTACCCTGCATGGCACATGGTAAGTGCTTAATAAATGCTTATTGACTTGATTTTTTCATCAATGCAATGGTTAATCACATTTTAGCTTATAGAAAGTAGCTTTTAAAATGACAGCAAAATAGAAAACAAAACAAAATTTTAAGATACTTGGATAGGGGAATAACCAAACCTTTTTCAGGAGGAAAGAAGCAAGAAAGGAAAGGGGGAAAGTGAAGCATTACCAGCCTTTTTTCTCCCTCCCTATGTGAACTTAATAGGCAGATTTTACTCAAACATGCCTCATGATGCTGTTCAAAGTCAAGTCCATGTGTCTCTGGCTAGGTCTTCTGGACTCATGGTTAATTTCCTGAGTGTTGAGGGGAACACTAGAGGATTTCCATCTTGATCAATAGGTCTCCATTTCCAGTATCTGTATTTCTTTGGCAATCTAAGAGGACACTATAAATATGTAGCAGGCTGGAGGATAAGACCTCATGTGTAGTAAGTTTGTTGGAGTTGACCATACTTGTAAAGTTGTCCCTCTGTGTGTCACTTGACTTGCTGCTATGTATTTAATTTATCATCTCAAACTCTAGCATTTTGAGAGTACATATTTAATTTATCATCTCAAACTCTAGCATTTTGAGAGTACATATTTTCTTTCTAATTAATACATTTTTCTAGATCTCCCATCTTCAGCTAAGTAATAGTTATTTAGTGAACTGGAGAAAGCTTCATTCCCAATAATGAATACTTGACATACCTCTTTCATTTAACCTCTTCTCTTCACTTACCTTCTCTTTACTTACTCTCATCACCTCTTGACTAGTTTATTGTAACATCCTCTTAATTGCATCACGTTTCTCACTCCAGTCCATCCTACATTCTATCAAGGTAATTTTTCTTTAGTGAAGATACGACCATGTGGCCCCCCTACTAAAGCCACTCTAGTGGCTTCTTATTTCATCTAGGATAAAATGGAAACTCCTCTGTTTAAAGTTCAATACAACATGGCCTCAATCTGTCTTTTCAGTTTCACTGGACATCACTTCCCTCCTGTACTCTGTGATGTAGTCAGATTGGCTATCTCAACCTTTGTTCAGACCAACTCCCATGTCTATGGTATCTTCCCTTCTTACCATCACTTCATAGTCTCTTTTTTTCTTTAATATGCAGCTCAAACACCATCTTCTGCATGAAACCTTTATTGATCCATGAAATTTCTAGTGCCTTCTACCCAACTATTTAATGATTTTGTATTTATTCACTTTATATTTATGTTGTCTCTCTCTTTTATATATATACATATATACATGCATACACTTGTCTCACTTATTAGAATGCAAGTTCACTGCAAGTAGGAATTATTTCACTCTTTGTACTCATTGCTTAGCACAGTGACATGTAGCAGGTGACTAATAAATACATGCTGATTGATTTTTAGATAAAATATATTATATATTTCTATAAATGTTGAAATTTATAAATGTGTCATTCATTAATAAATAAAATCTAATAAACACACAGGTATATATAAAATAAATATATATTTCTAACATTTTGCCAAATGAAAGTTCAGAGCCAGAGGCATCTCAAATCTTTAGTATGATAGATGACTCTTCTTCAGTTTTCTGAAAACAGCTAATTAGCTCATTCTTGATACTAATTAAAATAACTAAAAAACTTCCTTATATTTATCCTCAAGAGTTAGATATATCTCAGAAAATAAGGTGTAATTAGTCCTTTTTCTTTGTTCTTGCCTTGGTAATCACAGGAAAGAAGTAATTCCAAAATAGCTAGCTCCTTGCTAGCTCTCACAGACTCTTTATAGAATTCTCTATGATTTTTTTTAATGAAATAATCCTTGGCAGGTCTGATGTAAAAGTTTCTTCATTTCTTTTTTTCTCCACAGATTCCTTATAGATCACAAATAAACGTATATAATTTTCCTGCTACTTAGGGATATGCACTTTACAGCAAGACATTTTTTTTTCAACTGACATCCAATTGCTAGCACAACTTTTTTTTAATACATTCCATTTGACTCTTAAAGATACAATAACAGTATTGATAGTCTTTGAGGGTGAGATAAGTAAAATAGATAAGACATAAAAGATTAAAACATTAGACTCAGGTAGTCCAGAGTTCAGCATATCATTAGCAGTGATACTGAGGAGAAATAAATGGTCAAAATATATTGGTGTAATCACTGGTTAGGTGATATTGGAAAAATACTAACTGGTGAATGATAGGAGGGAGATGGTAGCATGACTAATATTGGGGTGGATATACTGGATGAAGGTTTGTGAATTTATAATGTTACAAAGATAATCCTAATCCCTTGACGTTACCCTTAGAGCCCTGAGCAGAACAATATCCTTGCTCTCTCTGGACACCTAACAAACTAGACAGGAGGTGTTGTTGGGAGATCAAGCATAGAGTTTAAATAGTTTATATATGCTGTGATATGTTTACTATAGATTTTATTGCCCTCATTGTTGCATTGATGAATGCATCTATGACTTGGTGATTCTTAGTGATACTCTCCCTATATCACATAATCTACATTTCAGCCAGATCGTATTATGTCAGTTCTCTGATTTTACTCTGCTCTCTCCTTATTTTTAAAAATTTGTTTGTGTCTTTCCTTCATGCCACAGAGCTACTTCTTATTTGTTTGTTGCTTATATTTATTTCTTATAAAGCCCAATTAGGGTTTTATACACACACACACACACACACACTCTTCATATTTTTCTTTTGATCTTTGTTTTACACATAACATACTCTTCCTTGTATCAGACTTGATTGCATAAGATTGTAAGCTCCTTGAGATCAGAGCCCATCAGTTTCTATTTCTGTATTCCCAGCATCAATCACAAGACCTCACACATAACTTCTTGTGCCATTCCTTCTTCTTACTTCATCTTCAAACTTTCCTTATCTACTTGTTCTGTCCCCAAAGTCTATGAAAATGCCCTTCTCCCTCATTCTTTAAAAGAAAACAAAACAAAGCAACTCTTCATTTGTGCCCACTAAACCTACCAATGATTGACATATCTCTTCTTCCTTTCACTACCAAACTCCCAGAAAGGGCCAGTTACATTTAATGCATACCTTACATACCTCACTTCTCATCTCAGAATCACAGAAATTATCCTAGGAAGTAATCCCCTGTGGGGATGCCGCCTGCAACTCACCCTGAAGATACTATAGTCGTAGCTACCAAAGACCCAGAAAAGAAGTTCTTGTCGCTAAAGTCCTTGGCACTGTCAAATTACTCAACATGAGAAAGTGAGATTATTTTATTAGTAGAAATGTCATCAAAGAAGAGGCATGTGCTTTGCTATTGCCTCCTAAGGATGATGGATTTTTATCTCACTTGTAGCTGAAACCTTCTATATATGTTGTTTCCCCTGTTAGAATGTGAGTTAGTGAAGAGCAGGGATTGCCTTACTTTTCTATTTGTTTTTCCAGTGCTTAAAGAAAAGGAAAAAAAGGGGAAGACAGTCAAAAAAGGAAAGAGGGTCATTGAAATAGTTTAAAAATTCATGGAACAAAGTTCAGAAGGAAATAGACAAGTAGGATAACTTTGAAAATAATATGTGGCATATATTCAAAGAGGCAATCTAGACACAAGAGATTATTGACTTCGTATACAGTTCTCTTTGTTCTACTTTGTATATGGAAATTCTCCTTTAGTTCCAGTGTTTGTTAAATGTAGGATTAAAACAAAATTAATCTCTAAATAAGGTGATCAAAAGGCTCTTTTGGAAGATTTAGAATTTCTTCCTTCTAAGAGGAAGCACCGTAAATTAAAAGGCTTCATTTTCCTTTCTTAAAAATGTTAATCAAACAAGGTTTTCTTCTATTACCTTGCACTTCTCACATTAGCTCAGAAATATCTTCTCCTTTTTTTTCCTGTATCAGTCTTGTTTCCCCTCTCTCATATCTTCTTCCTGAGATCACAGAATTTGTCTTCTTATCTTTAAATCTAATACTTTCTTGACCCTCTTCAGTCTTTTCTTTTTTGCTTCCCAAGCCCAGATTCTGCTCCTACCTGTCACCTTTGCTCTTCTTCCCATCAAAACATCCAACAGCAGTGCTCCATGAGGGGTCTGTTGCCAAAGTATGAGCCAAAGGGCCTAGCTTATTTCTCAGCACTGGACCATCTGAGAATCAGCAGGAACAGATGTATCAAGACCATTCACACAATGCCAGTTTCTTCAAAGATACTTCAGCTTATAGAATCAGCTCAGGTTAACAGGGCACCAAGTCAGGAATATTAGGGCAGGTTTCTTCTCCAGAAAATGCCAAGAAAAGTGACTTGTCCAGGATAAGGGCCTGTATGAGAACACATGCTCAGTCCTTATATACTTGCTTCATTCTCCAGTACAAGAGATGTTTTTAGGAAGTAATGTGGTTCTCAAGTGGGTGTGTTTGAACTCTCCACATGTTGCAAATAGTTTCCTGTAAAGATCTGGTTCTTTACCAACCTAAACACATATGAAAACTCTACTGGCAATCCAAGTAGTATTAATAGCTCATGTTTCTGTACTTTAATTTCAACAATGTTATGAAATACATAACAAATGGGTGTTAATGCTCACATTTTACAGATGAGGAAACTAAGGCTCCTAGACATGAAATGACTTGCCCAAGGTTACTTATCTTTACTTTTGAATGTCAGGGACCTAAACTGAATTACCTCATAAACATTCCAAGGGTAGTGATAGAAGAGGATCAGTAGCAAGGAGTATGATATAGTAAAAAGCTTTAGACTTAAAAGACTTGAATATGAATTTTAGTCACTTTCTAGTTGTGGATTCTGTGCAAGTCATGCCACCTTTCTAGCCCCCAGTTGCCCCACCTATAAGGTTACAGGGTTAGCAGAGGTTCCCAAACTTACCTGGCCTACTACCCTATTTCTAAAAGAACAATTGCCCAGCACCCCTGTGGAAATCTACTTTTCTTTAGCCCTTTAACAGTTTTTTTTTAAATTTGTGACATTTCAAAAAAATAATAAAATATTTTTTAAAATGCATCTTAAATTTAACAATTTATTGTAAATTGGTGGGGTTTTTCCCCCTGTACTGAGATTTTGATGACACATTGTTGTGTCATGTAATGGTTTAGTATTATATTGTAATCAAGTCATCCTGCTCATGCATACTGGACTTTCCAACCATGTGGTACATGCTAGCCTGTCAATACTTGCTTGTGAAGACTTGTCTGTGGAATTGACAACTGATTGGTTAGAATTTGCATTTTGTATGTTTATTTGGAAAAGAATGTAATCATTATGACTTTAACTCTGTTACACAACAGATGAAACATGTACAAATGGTTTTTCAAATTTTTCTTCTCTTCTTTCCTTATGCTTCCACCACCCCCTTATTTTTATTTAACATCCCTCCAGTTGTGCCTGAGGCTACTACCATCACCCTGGATCATTCCAGCATCTGGGGGGTGGGTGTGGCAGTATCACTCACTTTGGAAACCTATGGAATATATGATCTCTAAAGTCCTTTCCACCTTTTATAGTTAATGTTGTATTTTCTAAAACCCTTTCCAGCTCTTGCGCTTGCATTTTAAAGTTTCTTTTCAGATCTGTTTTTTTTCATCATTCCTGATGAATGCTTGAAAATGATGCTTAAAAATTTTCTCTTCTATGAACAGGGTTCATTCCCTCTGTAAAATTATACTCAATTTTTTAAGGAAAGTTATTCTTGGAAATAAGTCATTTTATCGCCTTTTGGAATATTGTATTGAAAGATCTCCTCTTGTTTATAGTAGCCACTGCTCTTATACCTGACTGTGGTTCTTTGGTACTTGAACTCATTCTTTCTGGATGATTGTGAAATTTTTTCTTTGATTTGTAAACTTGGAATTTTGGATGTGAATTCTCTATTGTTATCAATTTGGGTTTCCTTTCAGGAGGTGATTGCTGGATTCTTTCTATTTTCTGTTGCTTTCTGGTTCTAATAGATCTGGATACTTTTCATTTATGATTTATTGAAATATAGCATCCAGGATGGGTTCTCAGAGAGTCTTAATAATAATAATTCTTAAATTAAATAATCACAATTCATAAATTATCTCCCTCAAAACTATTTTCCAGGTCAGTTGCTTTAGGTAGTAGTTCCTCTATTTTGCCCAGGTCAGTTGCTTTAGGTAGTAGTTTCTCTATTTTGCCCGGGTCAGTTGCTTTAGGTAGTAGTTCTTCTATTTTGCCCATGTTTTAACTTAAAAAAAATGTATTTCTTGTCATCTCCTAGAGTTATAGAGTTCTATTTGCTCCATGTTTTTTAGAAAGTTCGCTATTTGGGTAAGATTTTCTAACTTCTACTCTAAGCTATTTGTATTCCTTTCAATTATTTCCTCTAAAATTCTAATTTCATTTTTATCTATTTCTTAAGCTTTTTGTACTCCTTTTAATTTTTCTTCCAAAACTCTAATTTTATTTTTTTTACTTCTTTATTTCATACAGACATTCTTGTATTTCTTGTGGGCAATTCATTTTTTTCTCTCTCTTTCTGAAGCTCTGTTTGTAGTTTTTGGGCTGTTACTCTCATCTTAAGTTTTTACTTCTTGTGCTTCTCTTAAGCAATACTATTTCTTGTATTCAATGTTTCCTTTGTTTACTCATTTTTTCACCTTCCTTTCTTGGATCGGGAATTTTTGCTTGGCCCATCTAGCAATCTTGAATGGATTGAGTGGCCTTTGTTCCTGTTCCCTCTGCAATCTGGATGATGTTGCTGATCTGGATGGAGTGACTATTTTTAATATCCACCTTCTTGCTCAATTCATGACTTCTTTCCTCTCTTCCCCATACCACCCCCCAATTCCTGGTAGTCTATTGGCCTTGGACAGTTTCTGCCTTCTAAAATCCTTAATTAAGAGTTAGTTCCATCTTCTGTACTGTGATGGTACCTAGTGGGATATTGGAGAGCATGCTTATCTTGGGTTTCTTGCACAGTACCCCAGGTGTTGGTACCCACGTTTGAGTCAGTCTATTCTCCTACTGAAACTGGCAGTGCCATGACACCAGACTCTATCTCCCTGGAAAATAACCTTTGGGAACTGATTCTCTTATCTCCAGTTCTGTTCTACTGTTGAGATTTGTGGTGCTGGGGACCCCAAAATACCAACATGTCAGGTCCCGCTTGAATGAATTCAACACAAGCCTTCTTAAAGTCAAAGAAAAACAAAGTTTATTGAAGATTCACCATATTGGGTTTACTCTTAAGGATCCTAAGCATTTATAATGATTGTATTAACAAGTGGGCTAGATAGAATCTCAGCTAGACAGAGTCTGAGCTGGATTGAATCTGAGCACCTTCATGGAGGCAAGATGGAACTTAAATACATAAAAAGACTGAGGGAAGAATCCAGGTGCTGCCAAGTAGTCTGGAGCCCCAGGGATGGTCTTGAGAGGGGAGATCAACCTGAAAGGTTCAGAGGTCTTCATGGGAATGACCAGTACCTTGGGGTGAATACAGATAGAATCTAGGGAAGATCTTGACAGCAGCATGGGGAATGGGATTTTGATAGGATCTAGGGTGGGGAGTACAGCAGAGACTTGGGCATAGTGATAATGAAAAGTCCATGGGCCTCCAGAGACGGGAGGACTGGCGATTGGGAAGATTCAAGGAAAATTCAAGTTGGTTCCCAGAGTCTGTACCCTAATCATTACCAGTCCTGGGCCAGGGTCTGACTTTAGGTCCCTCATAAATGGAATTACATACCTATTTAGAATGTTGATTGCTTTCAGGTCTGTTTATAGAAGCTTGTACTGGATCCCAGGCCTGGTCTCTCTCTCTGCCTCTAATAGTTCCTGACTTTTTATATAGTTTGGGACCAGACAGACTACCCTACTTCTATTTCTCTTCAGTTTTCTTCTTTATTGGTCTTTCTGGGGACTTTTTCAGATATTTTCTGGCACTCATGTGAGAGAGATGGGCTTCTCTGGTATCTTTCACCTTTTGGAAGTCCCTATAAAGAGTTTCTCGTTAGCTTGAACTCTGAAAGTTTTTTTTAAAGAAAAATTATGCATTTTTTTGTAAATTTCTCACAGTAGAAAGTATATAACATTTTATATTCATTTCCCATAATATCTAGCAAGGAGAATTGCTCATTACATTTAAATGTCTACTTTCTAAAAATTAATGCCTCATGGTCAATGAAATGTTCAATATTTATTGATAATGAAAAAGTATTAGAATTTAGTACTTTTATGAATAAAACCTGAGTTGACTTTATCTTCATATAGCTAATTGCTTGCTCAATTTCCCCCATATAATAAAGAAGTAATAAGTAGGACTTTAAGGCCAGTGTGATGGCTCTGAATATGTTTGAGAAACTGCTGTACCAAAGGTTTGAATTCTATTTCCCAATAAAGTTTGTTATAACCTCGTAAGTTTCTGTCAAAATTGTATTCCAACTCTGGTTACTTATGTAAAAATGATGACAATAAGAGTACACTTGTGTCTTCCTCATCTAAACACGATGAAGGATTTGTGACATTTTCAATATGCTTCCATAATGTTTTACAAACTGAGCAAGATAACTGGCAGTCAGTCTGTAGGGCCAAAGTCTCTCAAATAACCCACTAATTTTTGAATTCTGTCACTTTACGTTAGCCTGTCAGTGTTCTGAATAGGAAGGTAGCAAGCCAGTAAGGACTCTGGTAATCAGGGACCTAAAGTCTGCTCCTAGTCCTAATCTATCAGAATGGGAGTATGGGAGTCCAAATCTACTCCCACAGGTCATACTTGTCTCTACAAACAGTGCAATTTAGGAGGACTTTATGAGCAGAAAAAAACTTCTAATACCTCAAAAAAATTATATCTTGTTTTCAGTTCTATATTTACCTGCAGTATGGTTCATGTAGAAAAGTACTGGGGAGAGGGCAAGTAGACCACAAACACAGGATGAGTCAAAAGCAGGACTGGAACTTAAAGAGCTAATTAAAATACATAGAAGTAGAGACTTCAGAATGAGGGAGGTGCTGGTTTTGTTCTCTCTTGTCTCTATTCCATCTTTTCTAGACTATTGTACTCTGTTCTGAGTGATATTTTAGTAATAACGCTGACAAACTGGTTGTGAAGAGGTCAACCAGGATGTTGAGATAACGGCAGATATGGTATAAAAAGATCCATGAAAAGAAGTGAGGATATTTAACTTTAATAGAAGTCTTAGGAAAGGTATGAATGCTATCTCCAGTTATCTGAAGGACTGTTCCAAAGAAGAGGATACTGACTTGTTCTATGTGCTTCCAGAGGGCAGAACTAGGAAGGAATGTTACAGAGGTGTCCAAAAACATTGGCTACCTTGGAGCTCTCCATCAATGGTCCAAACAGAAACTAGATGGCATCCCCAGGAGAGATGATGGTCTACAATGGGCAAGATGGAGGATCAGAGAGGCCTTCTAAATCCTAGATGCTTTGATTGTATGATCATTATGTAGAAAGAACATACTTAAAGAGTTTTTCACCATAAAGCTGACTAACATGTATAGAAGACAGTAAAGGAGGAGCCCAGTCATAATTGGCCCACATCTTATTATCTAATGTGTGGATCCTCTGGATTCTTTTTTTAAAACCTTAGAGTTGAAAGGGAACTTGGAAGACAGTTGATCCAATTCTTCCCTTAAGCATAGAAATCCACTTCTACAATATTCCTGACAATATATTGTCCAGTTTTGGCTTAAACACCTCCAGAGGGAAAGATGGTTCTACCACTGTAGACTTCTCTGTCTTTTCTCCCCACATTCTAGAATCTGCTCCCAGATCCCTTAAGGAACGAATATCATAAAATCAAAAGAGCTAAGTTTGGATCCTAGGATTGTAGGGCATTACAGGAAATACAGCATATTTGGTGTCAAAAGACTTTGGCTTGAATCTGAGTTCTGTCACAACCTGAGTGACCTTGGATAAATCACTGAACTTTTCAGTTTTCTCATCGATAAAATGAAGAAGTTGGTGTCAATTTCCAACAGAGGCAAGGGAACAGGGAGGGAAAGCCATATAAAACTATATATAAAGACTCCTGCAGGTCACATGTTTACTGAAAAAACCATACATTAACTTTATATTCTATTTTATTTTTCTTTATTTTGCTAACTATTTTCTAAATTTGAACTGTTTCTGACAGGCCTTAGGAATGTTGTCACAGTGCAGCTTGTGGAGATGTTTGATACCTCTGGTCTATGTTATCTCTCAAGTCCCTTACAGTTCTACATCTATAATTCTTTGATCCTATTCATGGCTAAATGCATGCCTGGCACATACTAAGTGCTTTACTGACCGAATAACTAACTTGTTATTGGGACTACAGGAGAGAGTATTCCTGACCAAGTACAGGGGTGACTAGATCTCCATTTCCTTGTGGTTCTGAGATTCTCTCATTCTTATGGCCCATGCTATTCAGCTTTGGAAGATAACAGATGCAGGCTTAACATAAGGAAGAACTTGTTATCCAAAAATAATGTGGGATGCCTTGTGAAAAAATTGAGTTTTCCAGTTACTAGAGAGTAGGATTTAAATGAAGACTGGGTGACCCAATTCTTTCATAACCTAACATAATGTTCTAGTTAACTGCATTTGCATCTTATCTCCCTGTGAATTCTATGAGTTCAAAGATAATATATTATCTGAATTTTGTGTGTCTCCTAGTTCTTAATACAGTGCTCTGCACACAGTAGGTCCTGAATAAATGTCTTTTGAATCTGAAATAGATGCTACAAAAGAGATTATTGAATTTAGGTGAAAGTTTAGAAGACAACTGAGTTTCTTTCCAAATCTAAATATTCATCTGGGATGCTTCCCAAACATTGACTCTAGTTCTGACTGCACTTGTCTCCTATGAGGTGTCCGGTCACACTATAGGAACACTGTGGCTGATGGACTGCTGTCCTGTGCCATTGTTTGGCCTGACAACATGAGTTAAAACACCTTTTCCCTCCTTTCCCATCCTCTCTCCTTCTCTTTTTTACTTAATAGAGGCTTTTCTTATATTTTGGTTGAGTTTCTAATGTTTTGGACAAAAACCTGTGTGCAGTGACTACTTAAGGAGACTGAGATATGATCATTATTACTATTTTTATTCATTAGAATCATAGAATTTGTTTCTCCTAAGTTTCCTTCCCCATTAAACAAGAATTAAATACAACAAAAACCAAAACCATCTCATTATAAGCATACACAGTCCAATAAAATAAATTCCCATATTGACCATGCCCCAAAATGTACGTCTCTCTCGGCATCTTTGGTTTATTACCTCTCTGAGATGAGGTGAGGGATTTGTTTCCTCTTCTGTCTTCTGAAATTGTGGTTTGTCATTGCATTGATAAGAGTTAAAAAATCTTTCAAAGTTATTGTTCTCTATAATGTTATAGTGCTAATTATTTATTGCATAATTTAATGTTGAGCTCTAAGGTCATGTTGAGTCCTAAAGATGTAAGTCTCAGTGGTAAAGGTCATAAGATTCCAAAAATGAAAGGGAAATTGTAGATCATCTAACTGAAACCACTCAGTTTACATATAGTAAGTAGATGAATCACTAGACAGCTAGAGCCCTGGTCTCCTGATAAGCAGACAAGGGCTTTTTCTTTAAACCACAGCTTATTGCTTCCCATGTGAATTTTGTCTCCAGGACTTCTCAGAGTTCCTACTTCTCTCTTCCCCAATTGGTGAGCTCCCTAAGGACCCCACACAACTATTACACTCAGCAGGTCTCAGGAAGTCTGTTCAAGGTGAGCTGTTGAAGATAAAAGATTTGGGGACAGAGTGGAAATGAAAATGAAAAGCTGGATTCAGAAGGGGAATGACAATTAAATGTGTTCCAAGCCTGTGAGAGGAGCAGTTCCCCTAGAAACAATAAATCCATAGTAAAGTTATTTCTCCTGTGTCTGGTCACAAGCAGAAGTAATGAAATTGAGTTGCCCTTTCTGATAATAAAGGCCCAGTGTCTCCTGCCTGATTTGAGAGACTGTTTGAATGAGCTCTGTAAGGCTGTAGATCCAAGCTACTCTAAGTAGGGGCCATTAGAATTGTGCTGGGGGATGGGGTGTCTCTCTCTAACATGGAGAAATCTGGGTACTCAGAAGCTCTGACCCTCTGAAGGTCATTGTGGCTTTGGTTTGGGGTGTAATGCTGTGTTCCAGAGGCAGAGTTATATAGTTAAAAAAAAGTACTCAACATGGAATCAAAGGGCCTGGTTTGAATATTGTCTCCAGCACTTGTTAATTGTATAACTCTGGAAAACCAACTTTCCTTCTGTCTCAATTTTCCCCTTTGTAAAATACAGAGCTCTGCACCTTTCTCACAGGGTTGTTTTGGGCAAAGTAATTTGTACGTCTTAAATCCATAGAAATGAAAGCTTTTGTTAAACCTAATTCATTTAAGAAAATATTAATTAACTACCCACTGGGTACAGAACTTAAACTAAATTAAGCTGGGGTTGGGTGAGGGGAGGAGGGAGAGACAGAGACAAATCAGACAGAGATCTTGCCCTCCAGGAGGGGTGAGGGTAGGAGTATCATCATGCCATCAGATTAATTTCTAGTTGTACCAGCTGGAAATTTGAAATGTCTTGGATCTAGAATCATAGAAAGGATTAGATTTTGGTATCAACTTGTGTTTGTCCTTCATTCCTAAAGAAGACCATGCCATCAGAGAAATGATGACATGCCTTGCACTTGACTTTGTGTTGAGTGAGGGAGGAAGGGCTGTGCAGGTCACCAGCTTCACTTCTCCTCCAGAGCCATCTGAATCCAGTGACCAAATATTCATCAGGATGACTGGAGATGGCCCAAGGTGCAATGAGAGACCTTGGTCCCTTTAGGCCAAGGTCTATTCAGGAACTCACTTCAGTGAATAGGCCTCTTTAAGAAGTAGTCAGGGGATGGCACTGATGGTATCAAATTATAGACTTTATAAAAGAGGAACCAGAGGAACAGAAACAGGAAGGGATTTGCTCAAGGCCATATAGAAAGTGAGAGGTGATTGACTCCTCTTAGAATCACAAAGATTTAGAAGACAAGGAAATTAGAGATCATCTAGCCCACTCCCTTCATTTTACGTGTGAAGGAACTGAGGCCCAAAGAAATTATTGGGTCAAGGGTACACAAATAGTAGTAGGTGGCAATCTAACCTTTTCATTTTTTCAGATAAGGAAACCAGGAAAAACTAAGAAGTTTAAGTGATCTGTCCACGGTCACATAAGGCAGGGAGAACCAAGCACAGAAACTGCTTTTGGGAGAAGCTGTTCAATGGAAAATCACTTACACGGGACTAAGAAGTTCTTGACAGTTCTTGTGCTAGCTTTTTGTAAGGAAGGAGGGTCTTATCACTCTCCAACAGGAAGTAGCCCAGATTGTGTTTTGACGTCCTCCTGGATTCTAGTAATGGGCTTTTGAAGTTAAAGCAGGTTATTTCTGCACACTGCATGTGTGCAGATCTTATGATACTTGGGTACTTATATGAGATCTCAGCAATATTGACCCTGCCACTATATCTTTTCATCCCAGAAGATTCTTGTTGAAGCACTTCTATAAATCATCTATAGCAGATCCTCCCCATGTACTAGTGCCCCTTGCATACCACTTAAAATTTTGTTTAGCATTTAGATCATCTTTGACTCTGCTTACACCTACTTTTTTGGTCACACATACCCCTACTGAAGTCTTCTATACCACTTCTTCTACACAAATTAACATTGTGGATATTATTATAGAATAATAACATTTGACATTTAAATTTAAAGCAACAAAAAGGAGCATTTTTATACACATAGAACATGCAAAAAATTCTTTTTCTATGAAACCATGAATCTCAATTTCTTATGACTTTATAAAAAATACAGTATATTCTACATATTACTTTCAAAACTGCTCTGTTTATTTGTACTTTTTTCTGAGTTTCCTTCTGTTCTCTTCTATGCATTTAAAAACACATTATATTTTATTTTTTTAATAAGCAAAAATCATCCTTATTTTTATTTGCCACCTTCTCTCTGACTGAGAATGAAAGAAAAACAAAATTCCTGTTAATTTCTTTCTTTCTGCAATCTAAATCCTTTACCTCTCTCTCAGGAGGTAGGTAGCATGTTTCATTAGTACTAATCTGGCATCCTGATTTATCTTCGCAATAATTAGAGTTCCTAATTCTTTCAAAGTTCTTTGTATTACCATTGTTATAAATTATCCTGATTCTGTTCATTCTGCATTAGTTTGTACAAGTCTTCTTAGGTTTCTTGTGACCATCTGTTTCATCATTTCTTAAACACAATAGTATTCCAACACATTTATATATCATAATATGTTTAACCATTCGCCGATTGATGATCAGTCCCTTGGGTTCCCAGGTTTTGCCCTCTTAAAAAGAGCTATGTGGTTTTTTGTATATTCTTAGAGTTTGATTTAAGATAAATTCCTCCCTTAATCTGCCATCCACTTTCCCTGTCTCTCTTTCCCCTTTTCCTTCCTATTTCTCTTTCGAGTAAAATATATTTTTGCATCCAACTCTTTGTGTATATTTTCCCCTTCTTTTATAGTTCAAATGAGAGTGGAGTTCAAGTGCCAACCATTCCCCCTGCCCTTTTTATTTATATAGGTATCTACTTGTACACCCAGATTATGTGAGATAATTGTCCCTTAACTTTCCTTTCTCTCCCCGCCCCCCACTACTTAGTGTATTCATTTTCTTTTCTCTTTCAATTCCCTTAAGATCATTAAGACATAACAGAACCAATCCCAGGATTTGGCTAATTGGACTTTCTTGATGATGGGGATCAGAGGGAAAACATGTATCAGCTCCTATACTTGAATTTAAGTTTATCCTTACTTTGTACTTCATCATTGTTCATTCTTATTTATCTTTTTATGTTGTTCATCATTCCTATGATTATATTTCAAAATTTCCGTGCAGCTCTGCTTTTTAATCAAGAATGCTAGAAATGCCTTATTTCACTGAAGATCCATTTTTTTCCTCCTTAATACTCAGTTTTGATAGGTAAATTATTCTTGACTGTAAGACTATATTCTTTGTCTTCTGGAATATCATATTCCAAGCTCTCCACTCCTTTTATGATGGTGGTTGCTAAACCATGTATAATACTGACTGTGACTCCTTGGAACTTGAATTCATTCCTTCTGGCTGCTTGTTTTTTTTCCTGGATTTTGTCTGTGATGTTCTGGGAGTATTCATTTTGGAGTTTCAGGAGGTGATAAGTGGATTCTTTGTTTTCTGGTTCTAAGAGATTTGGGCAGTTTGTTTTTAAGATTTCTTGAAATATGATGTCTAGACCGATTGAAACAATAACTTTGAAGCACTTAGCATGGTTCCTGGAACGCAGTAAATGCTATACAAAGGTTAATTGATAATGATGATAATTTTCTTTTTATGGTGATAGCATTCAAATAGTTCAATGATACTTAAATTTTTTCTTCTTGATTTGGTTTCCAGGTCAGGATACCTTATATTTTCTTGTATTTTTCTTTTAGCCTTTTGATTTTGCTATGACATATCTTCTTATCTCATGGAGGCTTTTTGTTCAACCTATTTTTCAGGGAATTTATTTCTTACGAAAGGTTTTGTACCTCTTATGCCACACTGTTAATTTCTTTTCCAATTCTCTCTTCCATATCTCTCATTTCCTTTCAAATTTTTCCTTAAGCTCTCTCATTTCATTTATAAGAATGTTTTTTAATTCTTTAAAAAAATAACTCTTGCTTCCTCTTTGCCAGGAATTCTAGTTGAATTTGTGCTCAAGCTGTGTTTTACTTTGTGGCATTGCTTGTAGATGTTTTGGAACCATTCTCAGTTGATTAGTGCTCTGTGTTTCTACACTGGCCCACTTTTTCTTTTCATCAGAATTGTTTTCTCTTTGTCTTCCAAATTCCATTCCCAAGATTTTCCCATTTCAGCTGACTTCTATAGAAATTTTGCCATAGGATCCTACTTGTCAATTTTCTATTTGGGGGGAGGGGAGATATTAGAGATATTTAATGCAAAGACTTTCCCTCACTTGACAGGTTCTCTTTTAATTCTTAGTGCGCTGATTTTGTACAAGCTGGATTAATTTTTGTGTAATTAAAATTGTATATTCTATCTTTTATGATTATCCCTATCCTTGACTTAGTTAAATATATAGCCCTAGCAAAACTTGTTTGTAGTAACAAAATAATATATTTAAATTCTTATAGATCTCTTATCTTAGAATCAGGATTGAATGTCAGACTGTTCCTGTTTCTTCTCTGTCTCTATCATAAATTGTGATACCAAAGTTACCATTATTTCTATCTTGACAGCTAGATCCTTCCTGTTGGTGAGAATCAGATCCAGAATACAATTCTCTTTTGTTGGTACCTCTACCTTTTGAAGCATGAATTTATCATTAAGTAAAGAAATTGTTTCCTTTTGAGAGAGAGAGAGAGAGAGAGAGAGAGAGAGAGAGAGAGAGAGAGAGAGAGAGAGAGAACTCCAGCAGATGTCCAGATAATTGAAATACATAATCTCTATCATGTCATTCTTCTGGGACCAATTTACTATAGATTTACTAAATTTTTCATTTTTTTTCCTTTCTGTCCAGATGGTCTGTGAAGACAATATTGTTTCTGTTCCTCTGACCTTCACCAAAATATTCTCCTCATGGTTTCACTGAGGGTATGTTTTTTTTTTCCTCCCAGTTTTTTAAAGAAAGGTTTATTTAACAAGTTTTCCTTACCATAGTATACCTAAAAGGAAATCATAGTACTTTGAAAAACTCAAATGAAGGACTTGGAATTTAATATAAATATCAAGACTAAAATTATGAATATTTATATTGTGCCTCAGAATTGTTGCTATTAACTTAAGGGGGGAAAGCTTAATGTAACATAGTAAGTGGAAAAAACTAGAAGAAACATGTTTCACTTTTGAATCATAGACACAGCTCCTCTATTTGTTTCACAATTGAAAATGTCTCCTAATATGCATCTTAAACTGTTTTATGTGATGAGATATAAGTGCAACATTTAATGTAGCTGAAATGACTTTAATACAAATATGCTTAATGCTTAATCATATTTTTATAGCATAACTATTTTGGGAAAAGATGATTAGAAATTCTGAACCTAAAGTTTCAAAACAATCCTGATTTCACTTAGAGTAAGCACAAATCAAAGTCCATTTTCTCACTACTGTTCTTTCTGTACTAGTACACTATACTCACTACTACACCTTCCTGGGATCCATTTGAACTTTGAGGTTATAATGGTGATTTTCTGCTACCAGTGAAGCACTTGTACGACTACTTGTACTACAAATTAAGTTGTTTGTTCTTTTAAAAAGTTGACCAAGAGTCAGTGATCAGGATTACATTCCCCATACCAACTCGTACTGGATATGCCAGATATTTCATTATGAGTCTTTTAGAATTGTCTTGGTTCATCATATAGATCAGAATAGCTAAGTCTTTCACAGTTGCTCATCATTACAATCTTGCTGTTACTATGTACAATGTTCTTCTAGTTCCATTCACTTCATTTTGCATCAGTTCATATAAGTCTTCCCATATCCTTCCTCATTTCTTCTAATACAAGAGTATTTCACCACAATCATATACTACAACTTGTTCATCCATTCCCCAATTGATGGATAATCCCTTAATTTCCAATTCTTTATCACAAAAAGAACTACTATTAATATTTTTGTACACATAGGTCCTTTTCATTTTTCTTTAACGTCTTTGGGATAAAGACCTAGTAGCAATATTGCTGGGTCATAGGGTATGTATGCATAGTTTTATAGCCCTTTGGGCATAGTTATGCATTGCTTTGGAGAATGGATAAGCCAATTCACAATTCTACCAACAGTACAACAGTGTGGTTGGGGGAGGGACTGGAAAGAGGGAAAGAATTTAGAACTCAAAATTTAAAAAAAAAATGGTAAAATAAATAAAATGGAAAAGGTGGTGCACCTAAATGCACCTATTTTTCCATATTCCCTTCAGCATTTGTCATTTTTTTCTGTCATGTTATTCATTCTAATGGGTGTGAGATGATACCTCAGATTTGTTTTAATTTTCATTTTTCTAATTATTAGTGATATAGAGCATTTTTTCAAATGACTATTGATTTCTTCTTCTGAAAACTTCCTTTTTGTTTCCCTTGATCAAATATGACTCTTATTTTTATAAATTTGGCTTGGTTTCCTATATGTTGAGACCTTTGTCAGACAAACGCTGTAAATTTTACCCCCCTCAATTTCCTGCTTTCCATCTAGTTTAAGTTACATTGATTTTGTCTGTGTAAACTTTGTAATTTCACGTAAGCAAAATTATCCATTTTATCTCCTGTGATCTTCTCTAACTCTTTTGTAGGCATTAACTCTTCTCTTCATAGATTACAGATTTTCTTCATAGATCTGACAGATAACCAATTGTATTGTAATGTTTCTGGAACACTGGAAATTCTGTAGACTTCAAGACTGAAACCTCTGCTCTAGGACACACAAAGCCATTATTGACTGTCAGGACTATTTGAATCAATATGCATCAAAGTACAATGCTTTCAACATTGTTTGACTTGAATACTTTGACATATCTATGTCCCATAGTTTCTGTATTTTTTTTCAGTGCGAATTTGACTTCATCTTTTGATTCAGTAATCCCCTTGGTCTATCTTCTCTGGTATAAGTGAAATAAGTGTGTGATGCTCTTTTGAATATTGCAGTCTGAGAATAAACTCTGAAACTTCACCACAAAACTTTCTCTACCTTCAATGCTCAGCATCATCTTGTCTAATCACAGCAGTAACTTGATACTTGACTTGGAGTAGCTATGAAGAAGTGACCATGATTATATCTTCTTTATGTACAGTGCTACCAAACTCCTTCTTTTACCTTTCTTTCTTCTTATGAAGAAAGTAAAACCTTCCAAGCCATACTGGAGCTGCTGCAAGGTCTGATTCTGATGGGGTGCTTGTGTGCTTGTGCTTGGATCCCAATTCCAAGATCACATGTCTCCCTAGCCTCAAAACACTATTCCTGATAGTTTTCTCCCCAGACTATGGACACTATGCCTAGCAATAACTCATGAGTGGGCCCTAGTAAGACAAACTACTTTCTCCACAATTACTCATGAGTGGGTCCCAGCAACACAAACTATCTTTCTCCATCACAAGAACAAGCTGACCCCTCAAGAAATTCTCTTGTAAAAACAGAACTATCTTGTAATCACAGAATTATCATGATTTATTCTCAAAATTATCATATTCAATCCAGAGATCAAGTTATGGTCATCATCAGCTCTTAAAGCTATCTTGCTACAGATGTAACAGATCAAAAATATAACCCTTAGAAACCACTTCCCTTGGCTTCCAGTAGTGAATGATGCTTATGACCAAGGTTGCAAGTTATCACCCAATTAGCATATTTGGCACATAATCCACTACTTTTCCTATATAAACTTTAGCATCATTTCTGCTAAGTTGCAATTTCTTTAAGAAATGCATGTTTCCTAAGGAACTCTGCCTTCCCTACTGGCTTTACAGTAAACCTTTGCCAACATGACTTAAAGAATGCTTGAGTCCATGTCCAGTATTCCAGTCTGTGGCAGGGGGAGGGGTCCCTGAACCTCTTAAACTGCATCAATTCCACCTACTGTCAGTAATATTTTTGATATCAGATTTGCATTTTTGCGTTAAACTGAATCATTCTATAGAAAAGCTTTTACTAAATGTTTGCTCTACTCCAAGACTAAGCTTTGGAGAATACAAATAGAAAAATTAATCTGCATCTGCTCTCAAGAATCTCACCCCCAATTGAGGGAGACAACACATAGAAGAAAATTCAATTGCAGGTTGGATGGGAAGGCTCAGAAGTCCTAAGGGTGTAGTGGAGGAGTGGGTAGCAAGGCCCACACTGTCTTTAGGTTAAATTTAAGTCAGATGACAAAACTAAGGGCCAGCATGCTGTAGAGGCAGGATGGATGGTAAACCCTGGTTACCTTTCAACTCACCAGAAGAAACAGAGTTGATGACTTCCACCTCTTCTCCTCATTGGCTTTTTGGACCTTTTTTGCCATTTGGATTAGTTGATTTTTAAAGGTGTTATTTTCTTCAGCATTTTTTTTGGTTTCCTTTAGCAAGCTGTTGACTTGCTTTTCATGATTTTCTTGCATTGCTCTCATTTCTCTTCCCAATTTTTCCTCCACCTCTCCTACTTGATATTCAAAATCCTTTTTGAGCTCTTCCATGGCCTGGGACCATTGTGTATTTATTTTGGAGGGTTTGGATGCAGAAGCCTTGACTTTTATGTCTTCCCATGATGGTAAACATTGTTCTTCCTCATCTAAAAGGATGGGAGAGAATACCTGTTCACCAAGAAAGTAACCTTCTATAGTCTTATTTTTTTTTCCTTTTTTGGGGCATTTTCCCAACCAGTTATTTGACTTTTGGGTCCTTTGTCAAGAGTAGGGTGTACTCTGGGGACCTGTAAAATCTCAGTTCCTCCAAGGTAGCACAATCAAGGGAGAGGATTTTACTCCCTGGCTGGGCTGAGATTCATATCAACTGCTCATTTCCCCCCAGGGCTTTAAGTTGAGTTCTCCAACAATGGAACAATGGATGCAGGATGCTTCTGTAACTGAGCCATCTGGGAAGGACCCTGCTCCCTTCTTGCCAAGTTGGAGAAGTCCTCTCACTGACCTCTGAAGGCTTGAGGGATCTGCAAACCTCTGCTGCTGCTGCTGCTGGGGGATTCCACCCCTGAGGCCTGCTCCTCCTGGTGCCAGGTGGCCAAGGCTGGGCTGTGCTCTGCTCAGGTGCGATAGACCTTTTCCATCAAACTTCCAGATCACCCTGGGCTGGAAATCTCCTCCACTCCATCATTCTATGGCTTCTGCTGCTCTAGAATTTGTTGAGAGTCTTTCTTTACAGGTATTTTATGGGCTGCAGGGGAAGAGCTAGAGTATGTGTGTCTTTCTACTGCACCATCTTGGCTCCCCCCACATTCCCAGTAAGGTTCTTTAGGATAATTTTGTTTGTTACTCTTACTTTCTGGGATTCTGTATGGACATTTGATTTTTTTACATAAGTTTTTTACTGAGATTTACTTTTTATATCATCATAGCTTTCCCAGGTATACCTCCCTTTCCCTCTCCCAGAGAGCTAGCCTATATAACAAATGATATTTTTTGAAGATAAAAAAAAAGAGGAAGCAGAATTGGTAAAACTGGTCAATATGTTGGAAAAGTCCAAAAACATGTGGAATGTGCAACATTTGTGGACCTTCTACCTCCACAAAAAGTTGAGTTGGGGGCATCCTCTCAAATCTCCTTATTGATTGATGTTTGATCTTTATGATTTGATTATATTCACTTTTGATTTTTTGTGTGTTTTTTTTCCCATTTGTATTGTTGTAGTTGTGTATATTATGTTCTTGGCTCTGCTTACTTTGCTCTGCATAAGTTCATGCAAATCTTTCCGTATTTCTGTGTATTTATCACATACTTCATTTCTTATAGTACAATGAGGTTCCATTATATTCATGTGGCACAATTTAATAAGCCATTCTCCAATCAATGGATATCTACTTTGTTTCCATTTTTTTTCCTATCACAAAAGGTGCTGACATAAATATTTTGGTGTATTTGGGGACTTTCTTCTTATCAATGTCTTCCTGGAGGTATAAATCCAGTAAAAGAGTCTGTGGTTCAAAGTTAATGGATATTTTAGTCATTTTGTTTGCCTAGTGCTAAATGACTTTCCAAAACAGTTGTACTATTTCACAATTCCACCAACAATGTGGGTCTATCATCCCACTACCCCTCTGACAATCACTCTTCTTATTTTTTAGTTATCTTTGTCAATTTTTAGGATGTTAGGTGAAATATCAGGGTAGTTTTGGTTTGATTTTTCTTAATTTTAGTGATTTGGAGCATTCATTAATGTGGTTGTAAATATTTTGCAATTCTCATTTGAGGACTGTTTATATCCTTTGATTAGTTATGTATTGGAAATGACTATTACATATACACATGTGCATATATGTGCATAATATAATGCACATATGTATGCATGTGTGTATACACACATACCTATAAATACATGCATATTTATACCATTTCTATATCTTAGATATCAAATCCTTATCAGAGAAATATGACACAAAGATATTTTTCTCATTTGACCACTTCTGTTCTTATCCTACATATGTTAATTTTGTCTGTGCAGAAGCCTTTCAGTTTTATGTAATCAAACTTATCTATTTTATGTTTTATAATTGTCTCGATGTGATTTGGTTAAGACATTATTGCCTTTCTTTAGCTGTGAGAGGTGTGTGATTTAATTCTCTTCTAATTTGTTTTTTACTGAATGATTTTTAATACAAAGTGGAACATATCCATTTAGATTGTGTTATGGAATTTGGGATGACATAAGTGTCACACATAAAATTGTGTACCACATGTGTCCCACAACACCCCTGAGTGTGACCTAAACTAGATAAAAATGTAATTGGGAAATATTTAACAAAGCAAGTAAAAACACAATAAAATGTAGATAATGTTACTATGTAATCTCCTCAGTCAATATGCAGCCCATAAGGATCATTATGTACATTTTAATGGCCCATTTTTCTATCTGAGTTTGATACCACTGTTTTTGCCAGAATGCTTTCCAGTTTTCCCAGCAAATTTTTTTAATCAAATGAGTTTTTCCACACTTAGGTAATTTTTGTTTTCCACTTTATCAAATACCAGGTTATTAAGTTTCATAGTTTCCAATATTCTGTTTCTAGGCTGTTCCTTTGATCGAATCTATTTTTTAACCAATATCAGATGGTTTTGATAAGTGCTGTTTTATAATATTCTTTGAAATCCAACAGTGTTATTCCCTCTTCACTCTTATCTCTTTTCCTTATTTCTCTTGATACTTTAAGTCTGTTGTTTTTCCAAATGGATTTTGTCATTATTTATTAAGTCCTATGAAATTTGCAATTTAATGCTCCATCTTGTTGATCATGTGAACCATCTGATAAATTTTATGGTCATTTTATTTTTATATTTTGTCTCCTGAGCTTGTCCATATGTTTCTACTATTCTTCTTCCTACCTTTTAGAATGTCTATAGTCTGTAGCTTAGTTCCTTAGTTAGTGGTTGAGTTGGATGCTCTTTTTGGGTCATACTCTGAGACCGTGTTACTTTGCTTTCTTGTTTCTAACAGTAACATAGAAGACAACACATTGTGTTTCCTTTCCTGAGGAATCGCTCTTACTCTTTCTTAACTCAGTGTCTCTTAAGTATGAATGAGGGGTTGTGGTTTTTTCCTTCTGCTCTCTGAGTAGTCTGTCGCCTTAGTGTCTCTGTGGTTGCTGCATGTGAGTCTTAGACACACATCGTAGGTGGATTGTTGTAGTCTGTAGTGACTATTAAGCAAGAAAGAGCCTGGTTTCCTCTTCTCATTGCCAAGACAACATCTTACCCTCAAAATTTTAGTTATCAAGGCTACTAAAATCATAATTTGGTTTAGCACCTCCTTTTTTAAAGGGAGCTTGGTTGAGCTGTGCTTTCTCTGTTAAATCAATAAACATTTACCGTGTGCCTAGACCTGCATGGGGGAGAGAGAGGGGCACTGGCTTGGGTCTTGTCCTCAGGGAACTTGGAGTGTTGGGAAAAGAGAGAAAGAGTAGACCCAGAACCTATGTCTACTATATCTAGAATGGAATTTTTCCTTTCCCTATATTTCCTTAAAATATTTTTCTCCTTTGAAGGCTTAGCTTGGGTATTGTATTCTTCCTTTCTCTTTTCTTTAATTTTCCTAAAGCACTTTGATTGAAACTTCTATCCATCTTGTATTATCCTTATTTGTACACATGTCACTTTCTCCCTTAAGAAATTTTCAGAGACAGGATTTGGAGCAAAATGAGAAAAAAAAAGACTGTTAATCAGAGTTGCCCAAAAGTAAGATAAGCTTCCTCATAAAGTAGAAAGTTTCCTATTATTTGAGCTCTTTAGTCAAAGGCATTTCAGAGGGAATTCCTGGTCTAACTGATCTCTGAGGTCCCTTATGACTCTGAGGTTCAGTGATTCTGTGTCAGTCAGGAGTGAAGGTAATGGCTGCTTAATTAGCATAGATTCAAGGGAAAATGCATTTGCTTTCTGCAGAGCAGAATGAGAACTTGCTTCTGACTTTTACCTCCCCTAATCCTCTATCTCTTCTATCAGCACTGCCCTTCTTTCCCCCACTTTCTTTTATCCCTTTCCTCTTCTGCTTTCCTGGAGGGTGAAATAGATTTGTATACCCAGAGGAGTGTATCTACTATTCCTTCTTTGAGCCAATTTCAATGACAGTAAGGTTCACATATTCCCCTGCCTCCCCTATATTTCCCTCTACTGTAAAAGCTCTTTTGTACCTCTTTTATGTCAGATAATTTGCCCCATTCTACCTCTTCCTTTTCCTTTCTCCCAGTGCATCTCTTTCTCACCCTTAATTTTATTTTTTTTAGATAATCATCCCATCATATTTAATTCACATTTGTGCCCTTTTTCTAGATATACTCCTTCTAGTTGTCCTAATAAAGAGAAAGTTTTAGGAG
The DNA here is from genome assembly GCA_023548195.1 of Bettongia penicillata ogilbyi. Classification (NCBI taxonomy): domain Eukaryota; kingdom Metazoa; phylum Chordata; class Mammalia; order Diprotodontia; family Potoroidae; genus Bettongia; species Bettongia penicillata. The sequence goes on along the minus strand of JAJHZJ010000014.1, from coordinate 24,130,486 downwards.
TTACAAATATCATTTTCCTGTGTAGCAAGGTAAACTGATTAACCTTATTGAATACCTGATGATTTCTCTTTCTTGTTTACCTTTTTATGCTTCTCTTGAGTCTGATATTTGAAGATCAGATGTAGAATGTAGAAACTATTAAATCTTATGTCACCCTGATTTTGACTCCATAATATTTTAATTGTCTGTTTTTGGTTGATTGCAATATTTTCTTCTTGACCTGAGAGCTCTGGAATTTGGCTATAATATTCCTGGGAGCTTTCATTTTGGGATCTTATTCAGTAGATGATCAGTGGATTCTTTCCATCTTTTTTTTACCCTGTGATTCTAGAATATCAGGGCAGCTTTCTGTGATAATTTTTTGAAAGATGATGTCTAGACACTTTTTTTTGATCACAACTATCAGGGAGTCCATTGATTCTTAAATTATCTCTCCTGGATCTATTTTCCAGATTAGTTGTTTTTTTCAATATGATATTGCACATTGTTTTCTATTTTTTCATTCTTTTGATTTTATTTTGTTGTTTCTTGATGTCTCATAACATCATTAGCTTCCACTTGCACAATTCTAATTTTTAAGGAATTATTTTCTTCAGTGAATTTTTGTATATCCTTTTCTATTTGGCCAATTCTGCTTTTCCAGGAATTTTTCTCTTCATTGGATCTTGTGCCTCTTTTACCATTTGGCCTATTCTATTTTTTAAGGTGTTATTTTCTTCAGTATTTTTCTGTACCACCTTTACCAAGGTATTGACTCTTTTTTTCATATTTTCTTGCATCATTCTTATTTCTCTTCCCAATTTTTCCTCCGCCTCTCTTACTTGATTTTTAAAAATCTTTTTTGAGCTCTTCCATGTCCTGAAACCAATTCATATTTTTCTTTGAGGCTTTGAATGCAGAAATTTTTACTTTATTGTTTTCTATTTTGATTTTCCCTGTCACCATAGTAACTTTCTGTAGTCATGATCTTTTTCTTCTGTTCACTCATTAACTTTTGATTCTATGATAAAGTATGGTTCTATTTCTGGAGTTGTGGGTGGATCACTGTCCCAAGCTTCAGGATTCTTTTGTGCAGATATTTTCAGAGATGATCCTAGGGACCTATAAGTTTTCAGTTATTCAGTTATTCCAAAGTGGTGGGATTTAGGGAGAGGTGCGTTTGCTATTCTCCTGGTCTGTACTTTGTTCTATGAGCAACTACTAGCACTGTTTTCCACCCTGAAACTATGACCAGGGTCCCAGCTCTCCTGTGGTCACAGGCTTCACTGTGCTAGTGCTCCTTCTCACCCTGGGATTGAGACCCAGGACTGTGGTCCAGATCCAAGTATGAGCAATACAACAGAGTCCTGCTCCTGGTGCCAGCAAAGGGACCCCTGTAATTTCTTTCTGACCAATTGTCTGATTTTTTTTTTTATCTATGTTCTAAAAGGTCTGGAAATCTTCACTGCTGCCACTGAGTCAGTCTCCCCTAAGTCCTACTGCTGGTTTAATGGGGCTAGACTGCACTGTACACTTACCCTGGTGCAACAGACCTTTCCTGCTTGACCTTCTAAATTGTCTTAGGCTGGAAAATTGTTTCACCCTGTCCTTTTTGTGTGCTCTGCTGTTCTAGGACTTGTTTTGAGGCATTATTTAAAGTTGTTTGGAGGGATTTGGGGGAGAGCTCAGGTGAGTCCCTGTCTTTTCTCTGCCATTTTGGCTCCACCCCTATTGCAACAATTTAAAATAAAAAGTAGCAAGTCAACTACAACAACATATTCTAAAGATTATACACTATAAAAGTTGGATTTATATTAAAATTCAGGGTTCATTCAATATTAGGGAAACTACATAACAGACTATATTAATAACAAAAATCATATGATTATATCACTAGATGCAGAAAAAACTTTTGACGTGATACAATACCCATTCCTCTTAAAAACTCTAGAGAGTATAGAAATAAATAGATCTTTCCTAAACATGGTAAGTAATATTTATCCAAAATCAAGACCCAGCAATATCTGTGACGGAGATAACTAGCAGCATTTCCAACAAGATCAGGAGTAAAGCAAATACTACTTTACTTAGTATTTACTAAATACTATTTTATTGTACTTAATATTGTACTAGAATATTAAAGAATCATTAATTTTTGTTTATTCCTTAATATTGTACCAGAAATAGTATTGTACTAGAAATAATAATAATAAGATAAGAAAAAGAAACTAAGGGAATAAGTGTAGTCCAAGAAGAAACAAAATTATTACATTTCCCCTCCTCCCTCAAGTAATATGATAATTTTGAGAGCCATAGAGTGTTGACTTAGAGCTTTTTGATATAATAAACAACTTTAGCAGAGTTTCAGGATGTAAAATGAACCTGAAGTCTTTCTGCATGTTGCCAACAAAATTAAGCAAAAAGAGATAAAAGCAGAAATTCCATTTAAAATAATTACAGAAAATACAAAATATTTGGAAGTCTATCTATCAAGAGCACCACTACAAAATTCTCTTCCTACAAATCACTAGAAATCTAAGTAACTGGAGAAATATTAATAACTTATTGGTAGGCTGAGCCAATATGAAGAAATTAACATATTAAGAACCCTTTTCCTCTAACACTTTAGTGAATAGACCAAGATTTCTGATGTGCATGTCTAAGGAAGTATTTAGTCACCAATAATATATGACTTATGTTCTTCTTATCACCTTCCAGAGAGAAGTCAATGCAGACAAGTGTAGCAGCAAGCATCCTGACACATCCAGGATGGTCTGCTAGCACAGGTTCTTATATCTGCTTTTCTAAAAGGAAAGCAACTTTTGAGGGATCAAAAATTTACTTTAATTACATATATCAACAGAGAAAATAGAAGCAGAGAAATAAAGACCAATAGACAGGGCTTCTAACTATCTAATCATAAGCAATACATACATCGCAGATCAACAGACAGATACAACTGTCTGACCATTACATACATACATAGTCACCAGAGAGAGAAGCACCAACATCTAGGTTTTCAAAGTCAGAGGGATCTTTAATGGCTACCCAGAGTCTCATCTGGCACACAAACCTTCTTCCAAAGAGTAAGCCCCTAAGCAAAATCTCACCTCAGAATATTTATACATTTTTCAGAGCTGGAGGGCATTGTAATTCTTGTGACCCAGTGACTCATTAAAAATTAACAAAAAGTGTGAACTTTCCTACAAAACAAGCTTCCCTTAATGGGCTCCACCTGAGGCCTATTCATGGGCAGGGAAGAACTTTAACTCTTATTACAAGTTCCAATGGTTTGTTAGTGCTTATATTTTCTAACTCACTATCAATCTTGACTTCTAGTCAGGATGGCTACTTGAATAGCACCACACTGCCTGGTTCTCACATACATACTTCAGTATCTGTCTTTATGCTCCCACCAAATCATAGTGGACTGAATGATTATCAAGAAATCTAAAGACAAAATACATTCAGTAACTTCTTCCACCCTAGAACTGGGGGGTGGGGAAGTTATCTGGAAGCCCACAGACAATAGGAAAGGGAGTTCCAGAAAAAACAATGCCATCTCAAGCAAGCAATATGGTATACTTAACAGGTGACTAAATATTGACCAGAGAGATATCTATTCTATATGACTTTTGACTCCTGTACCTGGAGGCACTGAAAACATCTCCAGGGCTGTCAGAAACTCATAGCAAGGACTTTTGAAGTACCAGGAGTAGTATCAGGCAGAGATGCAATTGTACTCATCTCAGGACCTCATACCCTGGGGCTATCAAGTGCCAGAGAGGACCATGAAGAGCTAACATTATGACCTTGCAAGACACAGAGGTATGCTGAAACCAGTTCATACCAGATCAAGAACACTTATTGTTAATTTACACTTTCCAAATCAGAAAACGTTATACATGACTAGACCTAAGAAAGTGAAGAAGAAAATGTGAATATTTCAGATTTAACTTAAAAGTGTATTGCATGTACAATTTTATTCCTGGAGATCTGTGGACAAATATTTACCAACATAATTTGGGGAGATGGAAGTCAATGCAATAATTCAGGGCCCCTTGGGCAAGATTAAACTGGGCCGACCACCCCACTGGCCCAAAACCACACTTCAGGGAAAAAAAAGGATGTAAAGAAGAGTAAACACAAGGAGATATAGATGACTACAAAGAGTTATATTAGATCCAGAGACCCCCAAATATTCAATCCAGAAAGACAATATAATTCCATAATTGCGAATAGTGACTCAAAGTAAAAAATGAATTTTCAGCAAGGAATATTCAGAAGAAATGGATATGTGAAGTACAGATTGCTAGGATGGAAATATTGGAGGGAGAGTAAATAGTTTAGGACATAAAGTTATAAATATTACACATGTAATGGACTTCTTGAAAATTATAGTGGACTAAACAAGAGTTAATGATTCCTTAATATAGCAAGAAATGTTAGTAAAAACCAAAAGATTACAAATAGAAAAGATAAAGTATCTGCTATCGAAAATATCTGACTTGAAAAATAGGTAAAGTAATAATTAAGAAAGCATCAGACTTCCTTAAAACCACCACAAAAAAAAGCCTGGATACTCTTTTAAGACATCATAAATAAAAATTTATAATAATAATATTGTAATATAAAATAAATTTATATATTATGTATTATGTAATATAATACATAATATATAATAAAAATTTATAATAATAATTCTATTAAAAGCAGAGGGTAAAATAAAACTGGAAAGAATATGCTGATTACTTTCCTGAAAGAAACCCAAAAGAAAAAGTCCCAGAAAAGTTATGTCTGATATCTAGAATTCTCACAACAAGGGAAAAACAATACCATAGGATTTGGGAGTCCAAATGTCAAGGAACCACAGTGAAGACCACACAAGATCTGGAAGCTTCACTTCAAAGGAAATCTTATAATGCAAAATTTTAAAAGGGAAAGGATATATGACTAAGAATTCTACAAAACTGAGTATAATCTTGCGGGAGGAAAATTGACTTGTAATGCAACAGAAGACTGAAGCATTCCTAAAGAAAAGGCTAGAATTAAGTAGAAATTTGAAATGCAAGCAGGAATCAAGAGAAACCTAAAAAGATAAATTTATTTGCTCATTTGGAAAAACCTGTAAAATGATGTAGTGCTAATATTCTTAGAAGGAGAACATTTCCCTTAAGAACCTTAATATCTTCAAGGGATATAGAAGGAGTTAATTAAAAATAACAGAGACCTTGGGGCTATGTTCATTCTACCCTCAGGACTGGAAGAATTTTGGTAAACCAGTTCTTCACTGATCTCCTCCCTTCAGTCCCTGGGTCCCTTATCATGTGGTTGATTGTATCTCTCAAGCCTCAGCCTTGGATCACTCCCAGTACCTGCCATCTTCCTCCTACACATGCATATCCTGCTGAATGAGGGAGGAGAAAAATCACATAAGTGTTCTGACTGGGTCCACTACAAATTTATGCTCTGCAACCTCAACTGGGCCCTCACTGCAGTTGGTAATCTTTCTATACCTTCCTTAACAATTCACTATCCCACTTGCTACAGTCCCCTTCCCTTCCCTTCCATTCCCTTTCCTTCCCTTCCCTTCTGTTCCCTTCCCTTCCCCTTTTCCTTTCCTGTCCCTTTGCTCTTCCCATCCCTTCTTTTTCCCTTTTCCTTTTCTGTCCCTTTTCTCTTCCCATTTCTTTCCTTTTTCCCTTTCCTCTTTTCTCCTTTTCTCCCTCTTTTGGTGATCTCATCAGCTGCCATTAATTTAATTGTCATATCTATGCTGATGATTTTCAAGTATATCTATCCTGCCCTAACCTCTCTGCTGACCTCCAATATCTTCTCTCCAATTGCCTTTCAGATACTTCAAATTAGATGGCCAGTAGACAACTTAAATTCAACATGTCCAAACTCAAACCATTGTCTTCCTCTCTAAATTCTCCTCCCCTCCAATATTCCCTACTATCCTTCTAGTCCCCCAAACTTGAAACCGAGGTGTCATCCTCAACTTCTTACTATCTCTCATTCTCCCACTCCCTATATCCAGTCTGTTGCCAAAGTGTGTCAATTTTATCTTTTCAGCTTCCCTGAAATATATTCTGCTCTCTCCTCTTATATGGCCACCATTTTGTTGTAGGCCCTCATCTCATACCTGGACTACTGCGATAGTCTGCTGGTGGATCTGCCTGCCTTAAGTCTCTTCCCACACCAATCCATCCTCCATGTAGCCACTGAGGTGATTTTCCTAAAGCACTAGTCAAATCTTGTCTCACCCCCTCCCCTCACATAAACTCCAGTGTCTCCTTATAAAGCCTAATGAACTATGGATGTTTAAAACTCTTCGTAACCCATCTCCCTTCCCCCTACTCCCCATCGCTTTCCAGTTTTCTTCCCCCTTACTCCCCTTGTTCTCTTTACAAAACACTCAATCTCTTGACTCTGGGCATTTTCTCTGGCTGTCTCCCATGCCTAGAATCTCCTTTTCCTCATCTCTTCCTCCTGGCTTTCTTGACTTCTTTTAGGATTCAGCTATATCCCATCTTTTATAGGAAGCCTTTCCCAACTCATCTTAATTCTGGTGCATTTCCTTTTTTAATTGTTTTCTATTTATCTTGTCCATAGTTTTTAAATACATATTTGTTTGTTGTTTTCTTTCCTATTAGATTTTGAGCTACTTGAGGGCAGAGATTTTTTGTCCATTTTTGTGTACCCAGTACCTAGTACAGTAATTTGCACACAGTAGGCAATTAAATAAATGCTTATTGATTGAATGATAAAATGGACTGGTATCAGAGTTTCTTACCACTTGCTGATTATATAATATTGAAAAATCAGGCAAAATAAGGAAAAAGCAGACCATCTTTACATTTTTGAGCATGGTAAGTTTGTGAGTTGTTAAAAGACTTCGATATTATGTTTGAAGGATTTTATTTCCTAGCCCTAGAATATCTCAGGGGTAGCTAGATGGTGTAGTGCATAGAGCTCTGGGCAGAGAGTCAAGAAGACCTGAGTTCAAATGCAGCCTCAGAGATTTACTGGCTGCGTGACCCTGGGAAGTCACTTAACCCATTAGTTTCTATTTCCTCATCTGTCAAATGAACTGGAGAAGGAAATGGAAAACTACTTCAGTATCTTTGGCAGGAAAACCCCAAATGGGGTCACCAAGAGTCAGACATGAATGAAAGGACTGAGTAATAATAACAAATGAATATCTCAACTTCAGGCTGTGAAGGAGAGAGATATTTTTAAAGCTTGCTGAGGAAATAACTTCACCAAAGGCCTCAGACAATGAGAACTGTTCAGTCTTGGATTCATGGTTAAAAGACTTTTGTTAATAATCTATCTGGGTTAGCTATAATTGCCCCCTTCCTAGTTTTGAGTTATCATGAATACCCTTTCTATGTAAAATCTCAGAATATTATTATTTTGATAATTTATACTGGGTTTTTTTGCATTAGAATATCTTAAAGAAGAAAAGAAAACTGTGTTAAAACTTTTAGAAAGATATTATGTGTAATGAACTAGGTACTCATGTTTTCAATAACTTATTTATTATCACTATTGGCACTGTGACTAACTTGAGAATCAACTTTACCCTACTCTGATTTGTAAACATTGAAGTTTGTTGTTTGAGGTAGAACTATTAGGGACTGTAATTTTTATTTCCTCTCAGTATGGGTTCAAGTAAAACTGTTTAAACATTTAAGTCAGTGGTCCACTGTTGAAGTGAAAATGCCAAGACCTTCTCTCACAAAAGAATGCAACTTGTATATCCTCAAATGTTACAGACAGGCTGGTGCTATGACACACTGTCTATAGCAGATTTCTCACATGATTGAAGGAATAGTTTTTGTAAAGGTGGAATCCTTCTGAATCATTTTCCCATTGTACTTTTCCCTCCTTCCACCATGTAGGAAAGTTTCTCATTTGTTAGTCATGGATCTTGCATTATAGAAGACTTGAATACATGAAACTCTGATGAATAAATTGACTTTTAAAAAGTATTTATGATGTTTACCTAAAATTTAACAGAGCTGAATTAGTTTTATCCTGTTACACCTATAATAGTTCTGACTGTTGCAACTATGTACCACATCCTTTCATTCATAGGAAATTCCTCTATGTTGGAAGAATTGGAAATATTTTCTCTTAACTCTTTTTGTTACTATCATTATACGTTCATGAGATTACTATGGTGGGGATGCAGGCATAGAATGCCCTGCTACTATGATGAATTTGTGTGTTATTTTGATGAACCCCTTCCCCACCCCAGAAAGCAAAAACTGTTATCCTCTGGTCAAGTGAGTGTGCAAGGAACATCAAATAGGACAGTGTGACTGGATTATACAAGAGAGGGAAAAGCACAAGAAAATTGAAAAAGATAGGAAGGGCTTGTTATCAAGGGCTTTGAATCTGTTTTAATAACCATCTATATATTCTCAGCATGGATTGAGGCTTTCCATGTAGAATAGTTACTGCTATAGTAGTTGCAAAGAAACTTTTAATTCATGTTTTTTTTCCAGTCTGAGGGTTCCTTCAGATAACAACAGGTGACAGAGACAACTATATAGGTTAGATGCTCCCGGCTATCGTGTTCCTCAGTTTCTAAATCTCTTTCCTCCTATCAGGGAGCCCTTCACATGCAGTTAGCTGACAGTGCTTGTCCAACTTGGAGGCATGAAGAAAAGAAACACAGTTAATTCCACTTCGGAGCAGTGAGGAACTTTGACAGTTAAAGAGTGACGGCATGCACACTCTTATTAAACCACATGGTTGAGGCAAACTGTTTCAGAATATAAGCAGAAACCACAGAATGTCATAACATCCTAGATGCTTTTTCTACCTTTGCTTCATAGATTTCCCCTTAACAGATACCTACCCCTCCCTCCCATCCTCACTGCCAACACTAAATGAATAAATGTATGCAGCTGTGCTATATATAACAATAGTGTTAAAACAAATAAGATTCTGTTCTACCATATTTAACAAGTAAAATCTTAATTTGGTTCATGTGACTACTCTCACTTTTTTTTACAGAGTATACAAGAAGAGCATATAAGTATGAGGAAATAGGTGGGTGGAATATGCATCAGAACTGGATAAAAGAGGGTCAAATATAACAACACATATTTATACACATAGAGATTGATGTGGTATAGAAATATATCAAATGAACTTCCATCCAAGATGGCTACCTGCATGGGAGGCATACTTTCTAGCTCCCCTATACCTACTTTAACAATACACTAAAGTTTTCATTAGAATAAAATATGACCAAGAAATTCAATGAGAAACTATAGTAAGTGAACACTTTCCATCCTAGAATTGCACAGGTCAGCCAGAAGCCAAGGGAAAAAAGAAAATGGTCCATCTTCTGGCACAGCCAGTGAAAGGTAGCTACCCTGCTTGGCTAGAGATTGGTCAGAGGTAGTTATAGCCAACAAAACTCTGTGTTCCATGGCAAAAGAATGGAGGACTATTTGAAGAAAGCCCCCAGGGTGCTCAGAAAATCCTACTGTAATCATAAATCCCCCTGGTTGGGATCTTGGAGCCCTGAGAGCAGGGGCAGGAAGAGATACAACAGTGCTCAGTCCAGAATACCCTAGTTTCATGCGCTCCCAAATCCCTAAAAACTCTGTCCTAAGATGCCAGAACAGGACCTGAGGATCTGGAACCCTGAACCTGATTAAGAGGAGTCTAGCCCTGGATGATGTGGAGCACTTAGCAAATACTTAATAAATTGTTGATTTAATTAATTTAATTTAATTATTACATTTCATTTAATGAATCAGTTGACTGACTAATCTCTAAAAAGAGGGAGAAAATAACTCAATAAAAACTGCAACCAGCAACTTAAGGTAAAAAGTAGACTTTCTACAAACACTACATTAAATATGTAGGACTCTTTCAAGAGACAAAAAAAATGAAATAAAAACTTTGGTGGAAAAAATTGGAAGGAGAATAAATAGCTTAGAATAAAAAGTGGTAAACCTTATCCAAGTAACAGACCCCCTGGAAAATGGAAGAATTCAAACAAAAATCAATGATTCCATGAAACAGGAAGAAATATTAGAATAAATTCAAAAGTTTGAAAAATCAGAAGAAAATATAAGATATTTCATGTGAAAAATGACTAGCTCAGAAATTGCTATTTCTTATAATCGAAATGTGTAGGGGAAAAAGTATGTAAACATGGATGAATGGAGTTGGTTATCAGCTGAACTGCATATCAAATGGAAATGGCACAGAATCAAGTAAACAGAAGAACAGTTTAACAAGGATAGCAACATTATTATAAAGAAAGACTTAGGAACTCTGAACAAGGCCATGTCCTCTAGAGGACTTGCAGATAAAACATATTACTCACTTTCTGAATGAGAGGTGATGCACTCAAAATTTTGAATGCAGCCACAATATGGATTTATTTTGCTTTGATCCAGTTATTTGTCACATGATATTCCCCTCTTTTTTTTAATGGGTATGAAGTAGATGAAAAAGAAAAAGAAAAAAAAGGAAAGGGTCATAGAAACATTGTAAAAAGCACACAGAGAAGTACAGACGAATGTTCAGAAGAAAGCACAAATAAGCAGTTCAGTTTGGAAAACAGTGATTTGAATCTATTTTATACTTATAAAAAAGAAAGTAAGGAATGGAGACTCATGGCTTTATATTCAATCCTCTTTTTGTGTTCTATTTTATGTATGCAACTGCTCAATTTTTAAAGTTTGTTAAGTTCAGAATAAAAAATTGGTAAAAAAAATAGATGTTCAATATGTGGTAGGGCTTACAGCTACCCATTTTCCTTTTAACTTCCTCCCCACTGCCCTAGCAACAAGGGTTAGGTTAGTTTTTTCCCCAAAGGTGACAAAGCTGAGGTCTTAAAATGAATGGTGGCCTATATAAGAGACAAAGAGTAAGAAAACAATCTTAAGAAAATCCTGATCCTAGTCTGCTCACTCATTTTTTGAGGATTCAATGGATTGGAAAAACCCAGAGGGTCCCAAGCACAATCCAGATGACTATGACAGCTACTTATGCTTTCTCTGTTAAAAGAAGGAGACCCAGAGACTTATTGGACCCTTCAGGTTTCTTGCCAAGGATATTTTCATAATTCTCAATTGCCAAGTCACACACAAATCAGCTTCTTTCAAATGGGGCTTAGAAAAGGCTACAACCCTGGAAGATCTAAAGCATACTGTCTAGCAATCCCTATAAGAAACCATTATTTTTGAGGGTCTCTGTCCATAAAGACTATAAAATATATAAAATATCTGGGGATCAACCTCCCAAAGTATATAGATGACATATAGATTCAAGTACAAAATAGTTCTGAAATAAAAAAAAAACAAATAGCTGAAGGAATATTTAATGCTCATAGTGAGGCCATGCGAATATAATGAAAATGAAAATACTAACAGAATCAATTTATATTTTTAGTGCTATACAATCAGATTAACATATGGAGATGAGGGATGATGTTTCTACCCAAACTAAATGCTCTTCATTGAACTGTCTATTTTGTTAAGTCTAAGTAAGCCTCAATTATTTTTAACTATTTAATCAAATTACCAATGGGAGACTTTATAGAATTTGATAAAATAATAACAAAATTTATTTGGAAAAACAAAGTATCTAGAACAGGGGCGGGGAACCTGTGCCCTTGAGGCCTCATGTAGCCCTCTAGGTCCTCAAGTGTGGCCCTTTGACTGAATCCAAACTTCACAGAACAAAAAGGACTAAGGGAGAATAGCACTTTTAGACCTCAAACTATATGATACAGCAGCAATCATCAAAACCTAAGCTAAAGAGTAGAGAGATAAATCAATGGAACAGAATAGGAAAGGAAAATCCAGAAACAGCAGAACTCAATTAATCAGTGTTTGATAAAGTGGAAAACATAAATTACTTAGGGAAACTCCCAATTTTATAATAATTGATGAGGAAACTGGAAAACAGTTTGGCAGAAATTAGACGTAGACCAACACTTTATACCACATTTCACAATATATTCTAAATGGATACGTGAACTTAATAATCAAGATCATGCTATAAAAAAATTAGAATAGAAACAGTTCATATATCTCTCATAGCTATGGGTAAGAACAATATTCTTAACCAAACAGCAGATAAAGTAAAACTTCCACACAGATAACATTGACGTATCTGGGGTAAGAAAGGAAGTGACGGAACGGAAAAAAAAACAACTTTTCATCAAAATTTTCTGATGCAGGTTTGGTTTCTAAGCTCTACAAACATTACATAACAGACTAACAGCCATTCCCCAAAAGATAAGTGTTCAAAGGATATATACAAAGAGTTCTCAAAAATTCACAACCACAGCTTTTTTAAAAAAGCTCCAAATCACTACTAATAAGAAAAATACACAAAATAACCTTGAAGTTTCTCCTGAAAATTGGCAAAAGTGATGAAAAATACCAACAGTCATTATTGAAAGGGTTGGGGAAGGATAGGCTCACTAAAATAAAATAAAATAAAATAAAATGTTGGAGCTATAAAATAGTACAATAATTTTGGAATGCAATTTGGAGTTATGCAAATAAAATGATGAAGATGCCCCTATCTTTTGAACCAGAAACTTATTAGGCTTATGCCTCAAAGTAGCCATTGATAAGGGAAAAAATTCCCATGTACTCCAAAATATTTATGGAAGTACTTTTAATGATAGCTAAGAATTAGAACAAAGCAAATGCCCATCACTTGAAGAATGACTACACAAACTGTGGAACATGATAATGGACTTTTACTGTGTAAGAAATGATGCATGTGATGAATACAGAGAAGCATAGGGAGATCTAAATGAATTGATGCAAGAATAATTACACACCAAAAAAATCAAAAGTAAATGTCAAGAAATTTTGAAGATCAAGAGGGATGAGAAGACACCCTTAACCTACACCATTGTGAAGTTGGGGGGTCCACAGATGTTACACATTGCACGTGTTTTTTGATTTTTAAAAATGTATCAATCAGTTGTGCTGACTTTTTTTTCTCTTGAAAAACATTATTTGTCATGTGGGATGGCTCTCTGGGAGAGTGAAGGAAACTGTATCTGGGATAACTATGGTGAAGTAAGAAACAGGAAATACCAATAAAAACTTTAAAAAATATAATTGGGAAATATTTAACAAAATAGGTAAAAATACAATAAAACATAAAAAAGAGACCAGGATGAGTGGAGTCTTTGTCAGGAACCCAGAAGTTGTCAGAATAAGTGAATAAGTTTCTGAAGCTCCAAGTTCCCTAAAGTGGTAACTCACTATATCACATCGTATAGAAGGTCATAACATCACTATCCAGAGTTACCCCTTATGAGCTGGAGTATGCAAAATGGTTCCTCTATGAAGGTGAGTAGGGAATAAATGGTTCTATTGCTAAAAGGAAATGACACATTCAGAATCATGCTTCTCTGGGTTAGTGACCTTTACAAACAGCTGACAATTCTGCCAGAGACTAAGACCTTCAGTCCAGGGCCCAGTACTCTCTTCTGCTAATCCAATAGGCCCCATCTATAAAGACCTAACTTGAAGAATGCCATTTTGCCTGGCTTACTAAATGGCTTCATTGGTCACTAATATACTAATAGGGGACGTTCTAGGGTCCTGGAATATTTTCCCAGTGGGGTGAGCTCCAGGCTTCATGATTAGCATGTGAGAGAGCTTTCAAGGTTGGGATCAATAAAGGAATTTTTCCTAATGTGTCTCACTGAATACAGTTGTGGTGGGGCATATTAGCACCCGTTAGAGAAATTGTATACTTTCTACCCAAGGGTGGTATGATAAGTTTCCTTCTTTCCTTCCCTCCTTCTACCTCTCCTCACTCCACAAGTTAGGCTAATTTTCCTCTAAATGGTGACAAAGCTGGGACTTAATTGGCTGGGGTCTGGGGCAAGATTCAAATTGTGCCTTCTTCTACACAGGCTTCTTAAGCCCTAAGGGCATTAGAAAGGTCTACTCATATTAGGTTGTGGCCTTTCACACTTGGTAAATGTCCCAAGACCACATGAATTGCCATGCCCTGTTTTGCTGACTAGACATATTTCCATATGGAGATGGAGATTCCAAATGATCTAAGAGTGTCTCATTTTGTCCCAGCATTGAACCTGAACTAACAAGATACTGGCCCAAGTCTGTCCCATGCCCCACATAGTGAAATTGGTAGTACTTTTCTTTAAACCCAATGAAAAGAAGTCTCAAACTTCCTTGGTGATATCTACAGTCATGTTGGAGTTGTAAAATCTGTTTCTTATTAGCTTTAGAGTTCTTTTTGACCAATATACTCAAAGTCTTTTCATGGTCATAGAGAAATATGTACCAGGTAGCAGCAACTGTTATCTAGTGCCAAGCATAGATCAGTATTCCAATTCCAACTGGATCCAATAAAATCCAATTCATTACTCCATCTCATAACTCTAATTTCTGCTATTGTCTTAAATGTCAAATTCCTTCAAAGGATTGGCACTTGAGTCTGTCCTTAGTATTGCTGTCTCCCTTCTTGGCATGTATCACATTTTGTATTCTTTCATCATTTATCTACTCCTGCCTGCCATTGTGAGGCATCCACAGACAACTAGGGCAAAGAAGGCTGGTTCAATGAAGAAAGTTTGTTTACATATAGTCACCTTCTGCTAGGTGACATGTACGTGTACTCCAGGTTTTATGTTCATACACATAGCTTGTCATTCCTTCTTTTTATCTCACTATAGCTTTGGTGTTATATGGCCTTTGGGACAGGGCATCTACATTCCTTATGATCTTCCCTAAATTGTAGTGAATGTTACATTTGTACTTCATTAGTGTTGCTACCCATCTCTGGTATAAAACATCCAACTTGACTTTGGTCAATGTCGGCTTTACTCTATATGCATAGTCCTTGAACTTTTCAGTGAAAACTTGCTTCAAAGCCAGAACTCCAGCTTGTGTCTAGAGTAATGAGTTTTGATGTGGCTAAAGTCTCTGTTAGCAATGTAACTGGGTTTTGGTAACAATCACTCTTTCAATACACAACTGCTTCCAAGCCCTCCAAATTGCATCTCTGTGTAGGACAAAAGGTTTCTTTAGCTCTTCTTAGGCTAAAATGGGTTCACATGTGAAAGAATTCATCAAGTATGTCTCAGTAGAATTTAATAAAGGTAAACTATAACAAAGAATTCTAAAATTTATCAGTTTCTTAGCAGGATGTGTTAGGGTTAGGGTTAGAGTCAGAGACATTTAGAGTCAGGGTTGGGGTTAGACTTAGAGTTTAGGGTTAGAATGTAACTCTAAATTAGAGGCAAATTTAAAGCTGGGGTTAGAGTGAGAGGTATTTAGGGTTGGGGTTA
Organism: Bettongia penicillata ogilbyi; assembly: GCA_023548195.1. Classification (NCBI taxonomy): domain Eukaryota; kingdom Metazoa; phylum Chordata; class Mammalia; order Diprotodontia; family Potoroidae; genus Bettongia; species Bettongia penicillata. The sequence continues at coordinate 24,115,176 of JAJHZJ010000014.1, read as the reverse complement.
GATTTAAGGTTAGGGTTATGGTTAGAATTGTAGGTGTACATTCAAATTTGGGGTTAAGATGTGATGTTAACTTAATCTAATGTCTACTTCAGTCATTCATATTTTGATCTGGGGTTAGGGTAAGGTTTGTGGAGGTGGTTCAGCTTTTTTTTTTCATAAGCATAGGATAGAGAATAGAATTGTATATAGGTAAGGAAAATAATACAAGTAGTTATTGGGTTGGCAACTTTATTTGGATTAGGACAATGTGATTGGTTATATTAAGAAAAGTGTGCTAGTTACACCTCTTTTCATGTTCTTCTTGAGGCTACTGAAATTATTAGACTCCCTAGCTCCAATGAGGGAGATAAGAGCCTCTTTCATTGTGAATGGACAGGTAAATATGTTCTTGTGGAAATGTACCACATCAGCTTATATGTATTTGTTAGGAAATAGGTGTCATGGCATTTTTCAGGAGCTGAAAGTTATGAGGGATAAGAAGTTTTCTTTCACTTTACTGAGAGCGCTAGCTGTACTCCTGTGTCTAAGAAATGTTCATCTTTTGACACCGCTTGCTAGCTTAGAGATAGTGGGCCAGCCACCTAGGTTTCCATCTCCATCCCTCAAGGATATCAGGTTTCCTTGAGGCATGAATAGGTTTGTGATTAGCAAGAAAACTGAATTTCTAAGCTTAGCTCATGGCCAAAGGGACAAAGAAATGTGGTTTGAACAATCATATAAAATAGGGCAGTCATATAAAATATGATCAATTACAGAATAGAATAAATGATAAGAGTATTTAGAATCATTCTAATGTCTTCAAGTATTTTAAAATTTGTTCATGTTAACAATCATGTATGCTAAAGTAAGGTCACTCAGTGGTTCTGCAAGAGAAGCATAGTTCTTAAGAAACTTGTAATAATAGCTGTCAAATCATAGAAAAGTTCTTAGATTCTTTTATTCAGTTTCTCATATGTAATACTTATGTACTTCTTTCAATTCTTCTTCTTTACTACCACTATGGGCATTGCATATGGACTATTGGACTCTGATGATGCCATTAACAAACAAACTCTTAAGAAAATCTCTTAGGTAATCTATTAAAGATAGAGGAATTTTGATAAATTTCTTCCTGGAAATGTTGGGATTTAGTGAGCCTGATCATGTTAGTTACTCTTTGGCTACATCCCACATGCCACTCATATAATGAGAATATACCTTCTTGTGAGTTTCTGACTCACCTGGGGAATTTCCAAAGACAAGTTTCTTTAAGCTCAGCTCAATGGCCCTATGTTCTATGTTTGTTTACTGTCACCACTGGACTATACTCATTTCCTGCTCCTGCCTCCTGGCCAGCCTCTCAGATGAGAAGAGGGTGCTTTCCATCTCCTTCTGGGCACATAATATCTCCTAAGGAAAGGTAGCAAGGGACTGGGCCAGATGTCTTCCATCTGCCTGGAAGGTCTTCCTGATTCCAGCTCAGTCTCCCAAGTAGGATGCACAAGGAAGAGTAACCTACTCTTTGACTTTGGCCTTTCCATCTCTTGCTATTTCTGTCATTTGAGGAAAGAAGAAAAAAAAATCTGGGAACCGTGATTCCTTTTCCTGCTGCGTAGGTTCAACATTCATTTCCTGATTTACCTTTTTGCTACCTCAACATTACCTTTTGAAACAGAGAGTAGGGAAGCAGGGCTTCTCATCTTACCATATGACCATGTCCCTCCCATCCAGTTGCCAACTTCTGTTGAAAGAGTAGCATCTATTAATTAATTAAAAAAAATAAATGTACAATTCTCTACAACAACAACAAAGAAAAGAGTGGCACCCTCCACTCATTGATGAACATTATTATACTAAAATGGACGTTATTTCTCCCTGGGCCCCTAGGCCGAGAGATCTCTGTTAGGTTACTGGGCAGAATAGCTTGCCTAGTAACAGTTTCCTTCTGTTGTTAAGCCCTTGTCAAAATGTTATTCCCCTTTGGTTTAATATCTGATGAATTGTTGACAGTCATTTCTTGTTTAGTCCATTTGCATGGCAACTACCTGTGCCCCATCTAATGTTAGACCCCCCATTACCAGGTAACCACCTTCTGCTGAGCACCCCCCTTCCTGACAACTATGACAACAAGTCTGTGATTGGCTACCTCTCCTGGCACCTCTCCTCTGTTGGGGTCCTTTACCTAGCAGTACCCTGACAACCACCTTCTGTTTGGGGGTTCTTGCCTACCAAGCCCCTCTCTTACTCTATCAGAACTCTGTTTGTTGTGGAAACTGCAAGACTACCGAGTAGTGCCGAAATGCTTAAAATGCACTCACCCACCTCAATTTGGGGCTGTCTCCTCTGGGTCTCTACATGAGGCAGCTGCCAGCCTGGCTAATAAATGATGCTCTTGAAATTTTCAATTAGTTTTGCCTGTGACTTATTAATTCGGTCCATTTCAATACTCTTCACATCCCAGTGATCCTGAACCCTTGTAGATCATCCTCCAAACCCTATTCCCCACTCTATATCTCTCAATTCCTTATTCCATCCTCTTCAACACACCCACTTCAAAGTTTCAACCATATACCACCTACCCCTTCCACTGTGTCCTGTGGGATCCCTCTTCCATAGACAATAAACTTCCTTTTATCCTTAATCTTTTCCTCTCCTACTCCTTCCATCTAGTAGCTTTAATGAAATCTGGTTCCCTTGGTGACACAGCCTTCCTGGCCACTCTTTCTAGTACTGGATGCACCTTTGCTCATTCTCTTTGGTTCAATAGTTAAAGTGGTAGAATTGTAATATTCCTTGCTTCCCCTTTCCCACTTGCAGGTTCTTGTACTGCTTCTATCGCTCAGTAATCTTTCTTCTATTGAGATTCCTGCTATTCACATCTACCACCCATTCATTACTGGTGGCTGTTGTCTATAGGCCCTCATGTTATTCCCCTTGCTTCTTCAATAAGTTCAGTAATGGCTCACAAATTTTCTCTCCTCTATAACTCAACATACATATTGATTCTCCTTCAAACTCTCTAACCACTCAGTTCTTCAGCCTACTCGCTTTCCATGAGCCACTCCTACCCTTGATCTTGCCATCACCCACAAAGGTACCATTTCCGGGACCTCTCTGCAGACTTTGTCACTGTCAGTCACCCTATTCTCCCTACCTATCTGACCATTCCTTCTCAGTCTCCCTTCCTGAACTGTTATTCAGGTCATGTCCACTAACTCTGGGTGTCCCATAGGACTCTGTCCTGGATCTTCTTCTTTTCTCCCTCTATATTATTTCACTTGGTCATCTCATCAGTTCCCATGGAGTCAATGGTCATCTCTATGTTAATGGTTCTCACATCTATTTCTCCAGCCCTCATCTCTCTCCTGACCTTCCTTCTCCCATCTCCAGTTGTCTTTCAGCCATCTTGAACTGAATGTCCCATAGACATCTTAAACTCAAAATGTCCAAGATCAAGCTCATTATCTTTCCTCCTAAATCATCTCTGCTTCTAACTTCCTTATTACTGCAGAGGATATCATCCTCATAGTAATCCAGGCTCATAATCTAGATGTCATCCTCAACTTCTTTTTTTCCCTCCTTGTATCCAATCTGTTACCAATCTATTGATTTTAGCTAGATACCATCTATTGTATACATTCCCTCTTTTTTCCTTTGGCTCTGCCACCATCCTAATGTAGGCCTTCATCATATCAAACTTGGACTAATAGTCTGTTTCTTAGTCTTGCAAAGTTCTCTTCCCCACCCCAGTTCATCTGCCACTCAATTGATAAAGTGATCTTCCTAAAGTGCAGGTCTGATCATATCACCCCTTATTCAACAAACACCAGTGGTTTCCTATCACCTGCAGGATCAAATACAAGAGCCTTAGACATTCAAATCCCTTCATAATCTAAGCTCTTCCTAAATTTCCAGTCTCATACCTTACTCTCCTCCTAATCATTACTCCACTGCACAGCAGGACTTGTTCCTTGTAGGACATCATATCTCTGGAAGATGTAGCAGCAGGCTTAACTACTATCAGATCAATCAATAAACATTTATTAAGCACCTACTATGTACTAGGCATTGTGCTAGGTGCTGAGAATACAAAAAGAGGTAAAAGAGAGTCCGTGGCCTTCAGGAATGTATGATGTAATGGAGGAGATAACATGCAAACAAATATATACAAAGCTATCCTATATATTAGTTAAATAAAAAAAAATTAACAGAGTGAAGGCACTAGAATTTTTTCTAATTAATTAATTAATTTTTTAGGTTTCAACATTCACTTCCACAAGATTTTGATTTCCAAATTTTCTCCCTATATGTCCCCTCCCCCCAAGACAGGATGCATTCTCGCCATCCCTTCCTCCAATCTGCCCTCTCTTCAATCACACCCCCTCCTTCTCTTATCCCCTTCCCCTCTATTTTCTTGTAGGGCAAGATAGATTTCTATACCCTACTGCCTGTATGTCTTATTTCCCAGTTGCATGTAAAAACAAATTTTAACATTAGTTTTTAAAATTTTGAGTTCTAACTTCTCTCCCTTCCTTCCTCCCTCTTCACCTACCCCCACTGAGAAGGCAAGCAGTTTGATAAAGGTTATTTATGTGTAGTCATGCAAAACACTTACATAACAGTCATATTGTAAAAGACTAACTATATTTCCCTTCATCCTATCCTGCTCCCCATTTATTCTATTCTCTCTTTTGACCCTGTCCCTCCTTAAAAGTGTTTACTTCTAATTACCCCTTCCTCACATTTTTCCTCCATACTATCACCTCACCCCCACCCCTTGCTTATCCCCTTCCCTCCTACTTTCCTGTACAGTGAGATAGATTTTCATACCCAACTGAGTGTGCATATTATTCCCTCCTTAAGCCAAATCTGATGAGGGTAAGATTGACTCCTTCCCTCTCACTTCCCCCCATCCTCTCCATTATAAAAGCTTTTTCTTGACTCTTTTATGTGAGAGATAATGTTCTATTTCTTCCTTTCTCCTTCTCCCAATATATTCCTGTCTCATCCCTTAATTTTATGTTTGTATAATCCCTCTAACTGCCCTAATACTGAGAAAACTCTCAAGGGTGACAAATATTATCTTCCCATGGAGGAATGTGAACAGTTCACCTTTAGTAGATCCTTATGATATCACCTTCATGTTTACCTTGTCATGCTTCTCTTGATTCTTGTGTTTGAAAGTCAGATTTTCTATTCAGCTCTGGTCTTTTCATCAAGAATGCTTGAAAATTCTGTATTTCATTGAATGACCATTTGCCCCCTTCAGGGATTATACTCAGTTTTGCTAGGCAGGTGTTTCTTGGTTTTAATACTAGTTCCTTTGACCTCTAGAATATTATATTCTAAGACCTCTAATCCATTCATGTAGAAGCTGCTAGGTCTTGTGTTATCCTGATTATATTTCCACAACACTCAAATTGTTTCTTTCTAGCTGCTTGCAATATTTTCTCCTTAACTTGGGGGCTCTGGAATTTGACTACAATATTCCTAGGAGTTTTCCTTTTGAGATCTCTTTCAGGAGGGGATCAGTGGTTTCTTTCAATATTTATTTTACCCTCTGGTTCTAGAATATCAGGACAGTTTTCCTTGATAATTTCTTGAAAGATTATATCAAATATTATATATTTGATCATAGCTTTCAGGTAGTCCAATAATTTAAAAATTATCTCTCTAGGATCTATTTTCCAGATCAATTGTTTTTCCAATGAAGTATTTCACATTGTCTTCTATTTTTTCATTTTTTTGGTTTTGTTTTATAATTTCTGGATTTTTCATAAAGTCATCAGCTTCCATCTACTCCATTCTAACTTAAGGGAATTATTTTCTTCAGTGAGCTTTTGGACCTCCTTTCCATTTGTCCAGTTCTGCTTTTTAAGGCATTGTTCTCTTCATTGGCTTTTTTGGATCTCTTTTGTCTTTTGGGTTGTCGTGTTTTTTAAGGTGTTATTTTCATTATTTTTGAGTCCCTTTTAGCAAGTGGTTGACTTGTTTTTCATGATTTTCTTGCATCACTCTCATTTCTCTTCCCAATTTTTGCTCTACATCTTTTACTTGATTTTCAAAAATCTTTTTGACTTCTTCCATGGCCTGATATCAATTCATATTTTCCTTTGAGGTTTTGGATGTAGGAGTCTTGACCTTGCTGTCCTTCTCTGGTTGTATATTTGGATCTTCCTTGTCACAAAAGTAAGTTTCTATTGTTTGATTTTTTTTTATGGCTTTTGCTCTTTTTCCCAGCTAATTACTTGACTATTGAACTGTTTGTCAAGGTAGTTCTCTGCTTCTATTGGAAGTTTTGGGAGATGTACTGTCAGGCACTTGGTGTCCCCCCATTACGTTCTGCTCTAGAGTTCCAGAAATAGCCACTACCACTGCTGTAGCTACTGTGGGTTCCTTCACCCTCTCTACTTACCCCACCCCCAACCACCCCCATGGGTTGGGGCCAGACTACTCTACTCTCTCACACATGTCTAACTGGTTTTTTCTACTGACATTCCAAGGTGTCCATGACGTTTTGGGATCAAGAAGTCTGAAGACCACCACATCTGCTAGTGATTCTGTCCCTCCAAGGCCTGCTTAAATCCCATCTGTGTTGGTGTGGCCCATACTAGACTGTGCTCGACTCCCAGCCTGGTGTTTCAGACACTTCCCATCAATCTTCTAGGCTCTCTTGGGCTGGGGATTTGCTTCACACCATCATTCTGTGTTCTGCAGTTCCAGAATTTGTTTAGAATCATTTTTTTTGCAGGTATTTGGCAGGGTTTGAGAGGAGAGCTCAAGCAAGTCTCTGCTTTTACTGGGCCATACTGCCTCCACACCTCTGAAGGCAGTAGAATTAAGAGAGGTTGAGCATGGCTTTCTTTAGAAAGTAGAGTTTTAGTTGGGAATTTAAGGAAACTAGGGAAGTCAGTACTCAGAGGGGAGGAGGAAGACCATTCTAGGCATGGGGGACAACCAGATAAAATGCTCAGAGCCAAGAAAGAGAGTATCTTGTTTGTGGAACATTTTGTATTTGATCTTGGAGGCAACAGGGAACTACTGGAGTTTATTGAGTGTGTATGTGGTTGTGTGTGTGTGTGTGTGATCCCTCCAACTATTCAAATACTGAAAAAAATCTCAAGAGTTACAAATATTGTCTTTCCATGTAGGAATGTAAACAGTTCAACTTCAGTAAGTCCCTTAGGATTTCTCTTTCCTGTTTGCTTTTTCATGCTTCTCTTGACTCTTGTGTTTGAAAGTCAAATTTTCTATTCAGCTCTGGTCTTTTCATTAAGAATGTTTGAAAGTCCTCTATTTCATTGAATTACCACTTTTCCCCCTGAAGTATTATACTGAGTTTTGCTGGCTAGGTGATTCTTGGTTTTAATCCTAATTCCTTTGACTTCTGGAATATCCTATTCCACACCCTTCGATCCCTTAATGTAGAAGCTGCTAGATCTTGTATTATTCTAATTGTATTTCCACAATACTTGAATTGTTTCTTTTTAGCTGCTTACAATATTTTCTCTTTGACCTGGGAACTCGGGAATTTGGCCACAATATTCCTTGGAATTTTTCTTTTCAGATCTCTTTCAGGAGGTGATTGGTGGATTCTTTCAATATTTATTTTACCCCCTGGTTCTAGAATATCAGGGCAGTTTTCCTTGATAATTTCATAAAAAATGATGTCTAAGCTCTTTTTTTGATCATGGCTTTCAGGTAGTCCCATAATTTTTAAATTGTCTCTCCTGGATCTATTTTCCAGGTCAGTTGGTTTTCCAATGAGATATTTCACATTGTCTTCTATTTTTTCATTCTTTTGGTTTTGTTTTGAAATTTCTTAGTTTCTTATAAAGTCTTTAGCTTCCATCTGCGCCATTATAATTTTTAAAGAACTATTTTGTACAGTGAACTTTTGAACCTCCTTTTCCATTTGGCTAATTCTTCTTTTTAAAGCATTTTTCTCCTCATTGGCTTTTTGGACCTCTTTTGCCATTTGGATTAGTCTATTTTTAAGCATCTTATTTTCTTCAGCATTTTTTTGGGTCTCCTTTAGCAAGCTGTTGACTCACTTTCCATGATTTTCTTGCATCTCTCTCATTTCTCTTCCCAGTTTTTCCTCCACCTCTCTTCCTTGATTTTCAAAATCCTTTTTAAGCTTTTCCATGGCCTGAGACCATTGCATATTTATTTTGCAGGTTTTGAATGTCTTCCTGTGATCATATGCATTGTTCTTCCACATTTGAAGGGATGGAAGAAAATATCTGTTCACCAAGAAAGTAGCCTTCTATAGTCTTACTTTTTCCCTTTTTTGGGCATTTTCTTAGTCAGTTATTTGACTTTTGAGTCCTTTGTCAAGAGCAGGGTATACTCTAGGGACCTGAAAGTTCTCAGTTCCTCCAGGGTGACACAATCAAAGGAGAGGAATTTACTCCTCTTCTGGCCTGCACACTGGTTTGGGAGCAACAAAAACCTTTCCTGCCCATGATCTGTGAGTAGAATTCCCTGTCCACAGCCTCCAACAGTTCCACAAGCCAGTGTTCCTCCTCACCCCAAGGCGACCTCTCAGGGATGAGACCCAGATCATCTGCATGATTCCCCCAGGTACTTTAGGTGGAAGGTTCCCAAAATAGATGCTGTGCCACAGCCACAACTGCTGCCCTGGGGCCTCTGGGGCCAGACTACATTCCCTTCTCATCCAGGTGAAAGTGCTTTCTCACTGACCTTTGAGGCTGTCTTTCGCATTTGTGGGTTGAGCAATCTGGGAACTGCAGCTGCTGCTGAGAATTCCACCCCCTGAGGCCAACTCTGGTCTTGTCCCTGCCACACTGTGCTGCCGAGGCTGAGCTGCACTCTGCTCTGAGCCCAGCACAATAGACTTTTTACATCAGCCTTCCAGGATGTCTTGGGCTAGAAATCTCTTTCACTCTGTCGTTTTGTGGCTTCTGCTGTTCTAGAATTTGTTTAGTTGTTTTTTTACAGGTATTTTATAGGATATGGGGGTAGCTTCTACAGGTCAGTCCTTCTACTCTGCCATCTTGGTTCTACCCCCCAGTTCTTCATACTTCTTAAAAGATAACTGACTCAGAGTTGTCTTAGGGTTGTTCAGTCATTTCAATAATGTCTAACTCTTCATGACCCCATTTGGGGTTTTCCTGACAGAGATGCTGGAAGAGTTTGTCATTTTCTTCTCCAGCACTTTTTACAGATAAGGAAAGTGAAACAAACAGAGTTGTGTGACTTACCCAGTTTCGCACAGATAGTAGGTATCTGAGACCAGATTGATCTCAGGTCTTTCTGAATACAGGCCCAGCACTATATCTGCTGTGCCACCTGTGGTTGTTGTTTGTCCTTCATTCTTGAAGATGACCATGATATCAGGAAGATGATGATATGACTTGCAAATGAATTGGATTTGAGGGAGCAAGGGCTATGCAAAGTTACCAGCCTTACTTTCTCCTCCAGAGCCATATGTGTCCAGTGGCCAAATATAGATCAGAATGATTGGAGATTGCTCAGGATGCAGTGGGAGATGGTCTTTTCAAGGCAATGTCTTTCTGGGTCTCACTTTGAGTGAGATGAGGCCCGTTCAGTGAATAGAACTGTTTAAGAAGTGAGTCAAAGTATGGCCCCTTTAATTAAAAAAATTAAACCGGGAAAGGGAGACCTTCAGGGTTGCTGGTAAAAGAGAAATAGTTACTATTTACAATCACTCTGAGCCATGAGGGCTCAAAAAGTAAACTTTAAGTGATGCTTGGGTTGGGACTTATTGTTGTCCAGTTAATGAGAACCCCTGTGAATTGAGTTTAAGGCAGACCTACACAACTTGTCAGTAGGTAGGAGCCAAAATTAAAGTAAGCTAAACTTTTTCAGGCCATAGCTAGGTTTTAAGTGACTCACTTTTCAAGTGAAGGTATAATTAATGATTAAGGTATTTCTCAAAAACACTTTTTTTATCTGGATATAATCCAGAAACTGCAATCAGCAAACACTTCTTTACGAAGTCATTTTCAGTAAAAGAATTCTCAACAGCAATTTCTTTAGAAAAACGAAAACTAACCTTAATAGCCACCTCATTTTCTGAGTTTACTTTCTTGAAAAACTATTGTTCCCCACTGATATTTTTCAACAATTTGGACATTTTAATTTGTTTTTCATTGGTGTCCAGTTTGCTTAAAGTCAGGATGTTTTGATTTGAAATGGTAATGAAGATTGTATTCCTTTGGAATGGCTATTACTTCCCATAAAACAAGGCACAATATTTTGTCTCTCATGTAAGTAAAGAAGTATATACTTGTCTATTCCAGATTAAACACTCTGTGTTCTGCTTGGATCTTCCATTTCTTTTTATCACCCATTTTACAAAGTCAGTTCAAAACTTTAATGCTGGACCAAAATATCTTCACAGCAACTGCTCAGATATAAAGAAATACCAAACTGTGTGTTTGACCTTTGAGAGAGCACCTGACACTTGGAATGGAACTTGAAAGTTGGTCATGCAGTAAGGGAAGGGAAGAAGGTTTTTGGTGCTCATGTCATTGTGGGCATCAGCTACATTGGCTCATGGTGCACTCACTTTGTCCCTGTTCAATGCCAATAACTACTAAAAACACAGGGAAAAGATATGGCTCTCAGCTCCTCTCAGACTAGAGATAGACTGACAATGATTGGTTTCCATAGGTCATGTGACAAAAAGGAGAGTGTGCAGTGGCAATCCACCCATCAAGTTACATGATAGGCACAACAGTGATTAGTGGAAGGTGAATTAAGAGGGGCATGGACAAAGCACTCGTTATATCTTTACTTTCTTTTATATCCTCTACATTTTTTGGGGGGCCATATATTGTACAGGCCTGGTTTAAGGCATGAACTTTAAGAAAGAAATCAAGTCAGTAATCTCATGATAACTAGGTAGATTTCAGTCATCAAAATTTACCTTCCTTTGAGCAGAACCCTAACTACCCCTAAAATGATCATTGCTTTAGTAATCCATAGGAGGAGAGAAATTCATAGGATATGTATGTATATATCTTTATGTTATAGTATTATATTTATATATATTATATAATTATTATGTGTGTGTGTGTGTGTGTGTGTATTTTGTTCAGTCATGTCTGACTCTTTGTGACCCCATTTGGGGTTTTCTCAGCAATGATGCTAGAGTGGCTTGTCATTTTCTTCTCCAGCTCATTTTATAGATGAAGAAACTGAGGCAAACAGTGTTAAGTGACTTGCCCAGGATCACACAGCTATTAAGTGTATGAGAACAAATTAGAATTCAGGAGGATAAGTCTTCCTAATTCCAGGCCTGGTATTCTATCTACTGTTCTACCTGGGTGTCCAATCTTAAGGTAGATTGTGAATTATATTGTTTACGCAAAGATGATAAAGTTTCGAAAATTTGAGTTGGTTTGATTAAACCTCTCAGAGACAGGAAATTTCCAAGTAAACAAACAAAAAAACTGCTCCTCAATTGTAGACAGTCTTCAACCAGAAGGGCACTCTACCATCCAGACTTAAAAAAATCATTACATTTAAGATATCATTATCTCAAAATTCACAGTAGTAATTATATGAGGTTTCCCCAGAATACAATGCCAGAAATTAAACATAATAATGCAATATCTGATCAGCTCAGTGGCACAGTGGACAGAGAGCATTAGATTTAGAGCCAGGAAAATATAAGTTCAAATCTGGTCCCTGACACTTACTACCTATATAATCTTGGGCAAACCACTTAATGTCTTTTTATCTTAGTTTCCTCATCTGAAAAATGGGGATAATAATAGTGATGGGATGCTTGGGTGCTTGTATTTGGATCCCAATTTTAAAAATCACATTCCTCCCTAACTTCAGAACACTATCCACTTTTCTCCCCAACCCAAGGACACTGTGTCTAGCAATAATTCACGAGTGGGCCTTAGTAAGACAAACTACCTTTCCTCAAACGTACTCGTGAGAGGGTCCCAGCAAAACAAACTGTCTTTCACTATCACAAGAACAAGCTGACCTCTAAAGAAATTCTCCTGTAAAAAACAGGACTGTCTTGTAACCACAGAATTATCATGTATTAGTTTTCAAGGTTATCATATTGAATCCAGAGGTCAAGCTACAGACGTCAACTCTCAAAGCTACCTTGCTACAGATGTAACAGACCAAAAATACACTCCTGAAAAATCCCTTTCCCTAGTTTCCAGTAGTGAATGAAGCTGTGACCAACGTTGTATGTTATGACTTAATTAGTATACTTGCCACATAACCCACTATTTTTCCTATAAAAGCTTTAGCATCATTCCTGCTAAGTTGCAAGTTCCTTAAGGAATACAAGTTCTTTATGGAGCTCTGCTTGCTGTAATAGTGTAACAATAAATCTTTGCCAACTTGACTTGAAGAATGCTTGAGTCTGTGAATTCATTCCAGACAACCCTTTCCAGTACCCTAGTCTTTAGTGGTGGGGGTCCCTGAACTCCTTACACTGTATCAATAGTACCTAACTCCTGCAACACCAATGTGATATCCACAGTAGCCACTATGGATATTGATGCATATTTCCAACATAAATTCACAAAATATAAAAGACTTTCTTCATTGAAGACAAAACCAAGACATTTATTTAAACACCTGAAAGCCACATTCATCATAGTAACAAAAAAATTTATACACATTATCAATGCAGGGAGCACCACTATCCTTAAGCCTTCCCTCTTTCAGGCCTCCCCACAAACAAGCTCCCTTAGGCAAAATCATTCCCTCACTCACGCTAGCTATTCTGCTCTGCTCTGCCTGCTTTCTCTCTCAGCTCTACCTCACTCAGCTCTGCTCTTCCTGCTCCACCCATTTGGCAAGCTCCTCCTACCATCCCCTCCGTGTGACTCAGGCTGTGGGCTGGGTCAAAGCTCAAAACAGGTCACGTGGACCTATGAAGGGGCACGAAAGGTCTTAAAATTCCCTTAACATTACACTTCCTAGGGTTGTTGTAAGGACCAAATGAGATAATAATTGTAAAGTACTCAGCACAGTAGTTGGCACTTAGTACACACTACATGATTGCTATTGTTATTGCTATTGCTGTTATCTCTGCTGCAAAGCCCATTGATATGGGATTCTCTTCTTTTTGGTTGAAATGAAGCCCTTGCTCTGTGTGAAAGGTGCAGTGGAACTGGGGAGAGGGGAGAGAGCCTTTACCAGTCCACTTTAGAACTCTCTTTGGGATTCATCAAGCTTTAAATCTTCCCCTGGACTCTTCAAGTGTAGAGTTGCTTCAAGCACTTCTAGCTTCCAGGTTTGAGAGAGATGGAAGAGGCCAAGACCCCTTTAGTTGTAGAAGGAAAAGTCTCTGGGAAGACATTGGATGGAGCTGGCAATCTCCATCATGTCTCTATCCCCAGAAATTTTATCATAGAGGCAACGTCCATTCTAATTCCTATTAAATGAATTTGCTTTTAATTTACCTAGACAGCTTAGTTTTCTTAAACCATTCACAGTGATAAGGTAAAATTCTCCTCCTGGAATAAAATTTTCTATTCACATTGTGATTTAAGCAATCTTCTTTCCAAGATGGAAAAAAGAAATAATCTTTAGAACCAGATTATACTGTTTTTTTCTTTTTCTTTTCCTTGAGACTCTTCTAGGGAAAAATGTCCAGGGAATAAAGAGTGTGACAAAGGATATTTTGTATAGCAAAAGGACCTTTTACCCCCTAACCTAGCATTTTCCTATTTTCAGCATTTTCAAACTACATTTTTATAAATATTTAATGAATGGTACACAGATTTCCTTTCAGTTAATTTCTACAAAGGGGAAATCTTATGTCATTTCTCCCCCTCTCTTTATATTCTCATTCTGACCAGAATTAAGAGTGTAGAGATGAGGAAAAACTCCCCAGTTTTGCCCTGTTGGTTCTTGCCACATCTTCTAAAAGGGACAGGGGAATTTCCTGATTTTTGGGAAGGTGAAGTCACCATCAGAATTGCAGCAACCACAGACAATCAGTGCTATTTTGGATATAAAGTTCTAACAATTAACGTAAGTTTATACAAAATTTCAATTTTATAAGATCTTTTGGAGTCCAGGAGGTTGTACGTGGGTGTTTATAGAGTTCTCACATTTTTCTTTTTCTCAGAATTTAACCAGATGAGAATTCTCAAATCGAGAATAGATTGGAACAAGAATAATTTAAGTTCTAAATATACAGGCAATTGACTACAATTCAATTTATCAGATCACTGACTCTCAAATCAGATATAAGATTTATGCCAGATTTTAGCCAGATTATGTTAAAAAGGAGATTCTTCAGATTTTCACCTTAATTAAGGAGGCAAAATTCAAAACAAAGAGAATTAAAAGAGTTTATTAAAGTACATCAATGGAGCAAAAATATTGATGGGATGATCCCTTGGGATCAGTAATGGTTTCAAGATGAAGCCAACTTTTATTGATAAGTTTCCTAATGGCATAAAGATAATTCAGATAGGTTCATGACAGCAAAAGGGGTTAGACTACTGCATGTTAGTTTCTCACCAAGATAACAAGTATGTGACACTTGCTAGGTACAAACAGGAAGAGGGGTGACTTACTACGTGATAAATATCAGGTAATACAATGCTGTAGACTGAGTGAAACCTTCCCCCAACAAGTGGAACTGGGGACAATGGGTCACTGAATCAACCTAACTTTCAATGATCAGATCAGGACTACTTAGTAGTCAAGACAATATAGTGATTACAAATGAAAATAAGATTGAAAAGTCAACCTGAAAGACTACCCAAAATAATTTATAACACACTCCATGAGGTGTTTGGTTTATGTCAGATTTGTGTTGTTTAATGAGACCAGACCAGACTCTTAGGAATCCCAAAATAAATTACTGATGACTCAAAGCAGAGTTTCCTGTCAGTTTTTAGCCAAACCAGACCAAGACTACCCCTGAATGTAGACAAGAGAGGGCAGCCAAGACAGTATAGTAATGACAAATGATAAATAAGTTTCTTACTTATTTGCCTTTGGGAAAATGAATACCTAGTCCTGACCCAAGTAATTACCCAGAAAAATGAAGGGGAAAGGAGGCCCTTCTGTTAAAACCTCAGTTTCTTAGCTCAGTGATTTTAACTTCTGAATAACCCTGCTATGATCATTGGAGATATCTATGAACACTCCAGAAATCAAGAATTTATCCCTCATTGATTGTTCAGGTACAAGAGATAGATAGTCAGAACAGACCATGTAGACAAATATACAGAATGCTAAACTGTCTCTGTGATTTTCTAGAAGAAACAGCAAATGTTACTGGTTAGTTGGGTTTTCTTGCTCAGAAATTTCCCTAGATAAATTTTACCTCATGTACTCTGGATGACTTTTGGGATGGAAGACTTGATCTTCCATCTTATTCCAATCTCTTTGTGGTCTGTCAATTTGATATAAAAATTGTCTAATAATTTTTTGATAGACCAATCATACTTATCAAGCCCTAAAGATATTTTAATAATTGATTTATTATATGCTCCATCTCATAGTACACAAAAACCAATGAGTGCTGAATAACATTTTCAGCAACCTTATGTAATCTTTAGTTAAATTATTAGAATGTATATAACTAGAATTTTACAGAGAGCAAAGAGGAAGGTAAAGATGTGTACATCAAAGAGTCAATAGCAGAAGGGGAAAGTCTACATTAGGTTCATTCTTCCTTTTTGAAGAGGACTAGTGACATCACAGGTGATGTCTTGATTTGCTTGTGAATTGGATTTAAGTGAAGCAGAGTTGCACAAAGTCATCAGCCTGACTATCTTCCCGTGTCATGGAAGTCCAGTGGTAGGACAAAAGTCAAAATACCTGATCCAGGATAGAGTGGATAACCCTGGTGTCTTTCATGCTTGATCAAACTTTATGTCCTCCAGAGTATCTGCTTCAGCCCACCTTCATGGCTGTTGTAACAAACTGTTCTCCTCTGCCCATTTCATTGGGGAAGGTCTTCACATGTATAGGGTTGACATTTCCCTAACTCACTGACAGGTTTCAGGTCTGCTGGTTACCTTCAACCTGATTTAACCTGTCTGCTGAGATGGTTTTGTGAGGTGTGGCTACTGCACATGCTGCAGCTTCTTGGAGCCACAGGTAAGACATGAGTGAAAATGGACGTCAATGGTGCATGAACAATCCTGAAAGGGGGATTTAACAGGGATTTTTCAGACAAATAGAGCAGGAATATATTAGAAAGTTCTAGGGATATAATTGATCTCTCAGCTTAAGTAAATATAGACAATAAATCTGAGCCAGAAATTCTTCTGTCATTTACACTTTAATTACTTGAGCTGCAAACTCTAACTAGTGATGTGACTTCTTGTCTCAAGGAAACGGTGGCAATAGTAAAATAGTAAAAATAGTAAAATTCTCTTATGACATCAGGGTGTTTTGAGGCTGAACATTTGGAGAAACTGAGGTCATTTGCTTTCTTGATCTTACTCATTAAACCACATTTCTAACAGCTTCCTGTGGTTCTCAGGCAGTCGAAATGTCATTTGTTGTATCTGAGAATGCCTTCATTCTCACATAGTCTCTTCCCTAGTCAGGATCTTGGGCTGAACCTATAGAATAAGCCTGGGGTAGAATTGGAGACTTATGGGAATGATCTTTGGTATGTGGTCTCCATAGTTTTCTGTGGCTTCCAGGTAAGCAGAAATGTTGTGTGCTACCACTGAGATGAAGAATGCCTATAGGCCTTAATACTTATTAAGTACCTACTGTACGTGTTCGTTCTTGTTACTGAAGAAGACCATGCCATCAGAGAAAGTACCTATTATGTGTTAAATAATATACTATTTGATACGGTGCTAAAAATGACTAGTTTTAGCCATATAAAAAGAAATTGAATAAATAAGCATGCTCAAAAAGTGACAAAACGATTGCTTTTTGCAGATGATATGACGTGTACTTGCAAAATCCTAGAAAGTCACCTAAAACATAATCAAAAGAATTAGTAACAGCAAAGTTACAGTGGACCATAAACACAATATGAGTCATGAGGGTGATATGACAGCCAAAAAAAAAAACCAAATGTAATCTTGGGTTGTATTTAGAGGGTCATGCAAAGGAAGATAAAAGACAATCTCTGCTTTCAAGTAGCTAACAGCCTAATGGGAGAGACTAGATGCAAATAACTATATGCAAACAAGATATCTATAGGACAAATTGACAATAATCAATAGAGGAAAGCACTAAAATTATGGGGAATTAAGAAAGCCTCCTTGTAGAAGGTGTGACTTTAACGAACTTAAAAGAAACCCAAGAAGCCAAGAGGTGAAGAAGAAGGAGAGAATTCCAGGTATAGAGGACAATAGGTAAAATGTACAGAGTTGGGACACGGCCTACCTTGTTTGAGGATCCAGCTTGTGTCACTGGACCACAGAATACATGGAAGGGTGGTAGTATAAGGGTATGAGAAGACTGGAAACGAAGTAGTGGCCAGGCTCTGAAGGACAAACAGAAGATTTTATATTTGATCCTGGAAATGACAGGGAGTCACTGAAATTTTTTGAGTAGGGCAATAACATGGTCATATGTGACAGCCAAAAAAGCAAATGTGATCTTGGGTTTGTAAACGTCATTCACCATCATGTGAATAAGGAGCTATGGCAGCAGAAAGTGGGAGAAATATAAGGCTGAGGCTTAGCAGAGCAAGATAAACGACAGGATAAGGAAGCAAGAAATTCAAGAGAAGAGGACAGTATAGAGTTAAACTGGTTCATCAACTGGTGCTAAAATGAGGAAAGGAGGAAGAGAATGTAACCAATGTAGAGGTGGTGACATGGAAATGAACTCAGGGGGTGAAGAATTGGAGGTTATTGTGAGTATAAAGAATGCAAAGCATTCTGGGGTTGCAAGGAAGAGGAAGAGGTAGAATGACAACAAATTGTGATTGATAAGGGAATATCATAGTTCATAAACATGTAAGTGGTGCATTTGTTGGTGATGGCAACATCAAGAGTAGAAGTTAATGATTTTTAACTTGAGGATACTGAGGTAGCTTAGCTATCTGTCCATCTGATAACAATCATAGAATGGTCTATAGAAGGAGTGG
Organism: Bettongia penicillata ogilbyi; assembly: GCA_023548195.1. NCBI lineage: Eukaryota > Metazoa > Chordata > Mammalia > Diprotodontia > Potoroidae > Bettongia > Bettongia penicillata. The sequence goes on along the minus strand of JAJHZJ010000014.1, from coordinate 24,097,139 downwards.
GGAACTTGTGACCATGTGAAGTTTGAATTCAATTAAAGGGCTTCCCTTGAGGACCTAGCAGATCACATGTGACCTTGAAGATATAGGGTCCCCATGTCTGGTCTATCATATGCCCAAGGCATAAATCTGAGTTATATCACAGAACCTTGGTATCATATCATATCATATCAATCACATCACAACATGTCAGGATTGATTAAAGGAACTAGGCATTAACCTGGAGAGGAGAAGAGTCAGATAAGGCATGGTAATTGTGTTGGTCATGGTAAGTATTTTATGAGCCATTATGAAGAGCAGGAAGTCTAGACTTGATCTGTTTTACTCCAGAGGATAGAATTATGAACAATGGGTAAAACTTACAAAGATTTGGACCTCATGTCAAGAAAAACTTACTTAGTCCAAAAGTAGGATGAACTGCCTAGGTAGGGTATGAATTCCCCTTCTTGGAGGTCTGTTCTACTGGGAATTTCTTTTGTGATTGGGATGACCTAGATGGTCTCCAACTCTGAAAGCCTGTGATTCTATGAACCTCCCCTAAGCCATGTCAAAACGGATGCAATTGTCATTTTCTAGTGATTCAAATGGGAACAATTGGCACTTCCAGAAAGAACCTAAAAAGTATTGTCAAAATTATGGAATCTTGGGCAAGAAAATGAAATACTGAAAAAAGCAAATGGAAATAATTCTAATGAGGCAGAAAAATGAGATTTGTCTGAAGAGACTGATATAGATATATAGAGAACTAACCAACCAAAAATCAAAGCACAGAGGATTGAAACAAGGTCAGGTCAAAGAGGATGAATAAAAGTATGTTGGCATGGTCCTATAAGAACAACATCAAGAATGCTCAAGTTCAAAATAAGTTGAAACTAGTAGGGGACAGCAATATTTTAAAATTTTGAGCTCTATTGAGAGAAAAAGGGAAATCAAAGAAGAAATTTGCTTAGGGGAGGTTACATGATGACAGTGTAAGAGAAAGAAGGCCAAGCTGCTCAATTCTTACTTTGGTACTGTTTTCTCTGAAAAGGAGAGTGACTTTTACACTGGTAATGATAGAATGAAAATGATACCTAAGATAAGTAAGGAGATAAAGAGGCCTTTATTTGCTTTTGCTAAATTCAAAACACCAGGCACAGGTGATCCTAAGAAAGGCAGATGTGCTGAATACTCTAGATCAGTCAAAAGGCTGCGCTTGAGGACCTAGAGAGCCACATGTGACATCACAGTTGCAGGTGGTATCTGATGAAGTTGGAGTACACTAGGATGATTATCTCTCTATTCTTGTAGGATATGGCCTTCTAAATACAACCCAAGATTTGCTTTTTTGACTGCCACGTCATCCTTATGACTCATATTGTGTTTATGGTCCACTGTAACTTTGCTGTATTAATTCTTTTGATTATGTTTTAGGTGACTTTCTAGGATTTTCTAAGTACATGTCACATATCTGCAAAAGGTGATAGCTTTGTTTCTTTTTTTGAGCATGCTTATTTACTCAATTTCTTTATTTTTTTTGTATGGCTAAAACTACTATTTTTTTTTAACACTATCTCAAATAGTGATTGTGGCAACTCACATTCTTGTTTTACCCTAGATACTATTGAAAGGGACTCTAATTTACCTATGTCATTATCATTTATTCCTGTGTTTGTTAGTGCTTTTCACAGAAACAAGTGGTGTATTTTTTACCAGAGTTTTTTCTGCATCAGTTGACATTATCTGGTCAGAATCCTAACTCCTTTGTCTTCCAGTATATCGTATTCCAAGCCTTTCCAGTTCTTTAATGTGGAAAGTGCCAAGTCTTGTGTAATCCTGGTTGTAGCCCCACGATATTTGAATTGCTTCTTTTTGTCTAATTTCAGTACTTTCTTCTTGATCTGTGAGCTCTGGAATTTGCCTATGATATTCCTGGGATCTTTCACTTTGGGATCTTTTTCAGGTGGTGATTGATGAATTCTTCCCATTTCTATTTCCTTCTGGCTTGTACTAGTATTTGGGGTTCCCTGTTGACTGTTCTGGGGTGTGGGGTTTCTTTGCTGGCCTGCCTCAGGGGCAGGATCTTGCTTCTGGGTTGCTATGAATCTTTTTGCTGGTTGTCCCTGGAGAAGGGATCTTGTTGCTGGTCTGGGTCAGGGTGAGACTCTGCTGCTGGATTGCTATGGAAGCAAGGCCTTTTGAGGGGAGGATCCCAGAGGTTGTGGTCTTACTGTTGGCCAGCCCCTGGGATGGAACCTCACTACTGGTTAGCAAAGGGATCAAGGCAGCTTGTGCTGGGGTAGGGTCTCTAGGATGGGGCCTAGCTGAGCTGCATAGACTGTTCACTTGCCTAGAGGGCTGCTGGTTTGCAGGAGGCCCAGGCTTCACTGGTGAATTGCCCCAGGCTCAGAGCCCTGAAGTAGGGAGGCTGACTGCCACTGCTCTTGGACTTCCCCTTCCACCCCAGTAAGAAAAACCTTTCCTCCTGTGTCAGTTAACTGCTTCCCTGATCCTAGCTCAATTCTGAGGTAAGTTGCTTCAAGTTGTTTGGAGGGGAATTTAGGAGGGCTTCAGAGGGTTACTTCCTCACTCTGCTGTCTTGGCACTGGAAGTCTGGTTCCCTAATTCTTGAACTCTCTCTTTCTTGATGCTTGTAGTATTTTTCCTTTGACTTTGAAGCTCTGAATTTTGATTATGACATTCTTGAGAGTTTTCATTTTAGAATTTCTTTCTGAAAGTGATTGGTGAATTCCATGTCTTCTTTCCCCTCTGGCTGTAATAGATCTGAATAGTTTTCTTTTAGAATTCTTAATTATGGTATCTATACTTCCCCACACCCCCACCCCTTGCTCGTGTCTTTCAGGTAATCAAATGATAGTCAAATTATTTTTCTTTGATTTTTTCTGAGTCAATTGTTTTTAACATTTCTTTTTTTCTCTTGGAGTTGATAACTTATTTGGCCTATAATGCTGTAAGATTTTGTATTTCTTGTGCTAAGTTAATTATTTTTCCAATTCTTCCCTCCAAAATTCTCATTTATTTTTAAATTCTTTTCTTTGGCTTCATCATTTCCCTTATAATAACATTTTCAACTCTTTGAAAAAAAATCTCACTTCATTTGTTCTAGGAATTTTTTGTTGTTGCTATCTATTAATTCTTCCAGCCTTAATTCTTGGATGGGAACTTTGTTAAAGTGAGATTTTGTGTATTTATGTGGGATTGTCATGGATTTTGATGGTTGTAATGGTAATTTAAATGGGAAAGTCTTTCCCATTCATTAATAGGCCCATATGACCTCCTTAAATCACTTGCAAGCCTAAGTCACATGTGGTGGGAGAAGCTTGTTGAATGGGTGGAACAGGAAAGGTGGAGCAGAGCTGAGAGGAAGTTGGTAAGAGCAGTTAGGGCAGAGAAAGGAGAGGACACAGGCCAGTAGGCACAACAAGGCTCCTGAGTGTTTGCTTCTGAGAAACCCCAGTAGGGGTGGGAGGCTTGAGAATGGCTTTGTCCCCTGCAGTGCTAATGTGTATTGACTTTTTGGTTTCTATGACAGATTTGGCTTTCTGGTATTGGGATTTGCCTTTCTGGTTTCTGAATAAATGTTTTTCTTCTGCCTTCTACATGGAGAGTCTGTTTTACTTTGTGATTCAGAACTGTGTAGGCATTTTCACAGCCACCCTCAGCACTGTGAATATTGCCTTGGTGATACATTTGGTATCATGAACAGGATCACAGGGTGTAAAATCTCTGTTTGGAGGCAGAACGGCTTTAGAGAAAGAAACGGATATCCCACGATGGGAGGATTTGCTTTATGGGTTAAAAGCACTAGATCATGTGAAAATTAGGAACTGAGGGTACAGAAGGGGGAACCTAGGGATTTGGAAAGGTGCTTGCAAGGAATACCAATAAAACCAAGGAAAGAGCTCGCAGAGTTGTATAAGAGAGGCTGGATTTTATTAAAAGGCTAACTGTATTATGTGTAAAAGCGGAGATGAATTGCTGAAGGAAAAAATTCAGATGGAAAAAAAGAGCTAGTTTGCATGGGAATTCTCAGTGCTTTGGCTCTTTTTTAAAAGAGCAAGCTGGGGATCTCAGGTATAAAAAAAGGCTGTTCATTTAGCTTAGAAGAAGCCGCAGAAGGCTGGCAAAAAGAAGTGTGCCTACAACTTTTTTACAGACTCAGCATAGTTGCCATGGTGACCACTGCCAGGAGAATGGGTGGGAGGCAAATGAAACAATGTTGCAGGGGAAGACTTCTCAAGCAGAAGCACATCTCATATTAAGGCGAAAATAAGAGAACCAAGTGGGGAACACAGTGATTAGGGAGTTAATTGAAGATTTTATTCAGCAGGGGATCACAAATATTTTGAGCTGGTTCACGCAAAGGATGGGATAATCATTAATATCTTGGATGGTGAGAATTAGTGATGAAGGGGCTAGAGGAGTTTCTATAGATGACATGAACTGCTTGAAATTTATAGGTATCAGTCAATCCTTTTGTATAGCAAGATTTTAGAGATTACATGTTTTAGAGATTACAATATGCAACGAGGTAGCAATGAGACTAATCTGTTAGCTTTGGCTGTAGAAGGAAGCAGTAAGCCGTATCCTACTGATTCTAAGTGACTTAGTGGAGATAGACCCTGGTATTCACTTAGAGACTGCATAAGAAAGTTAAAGGAGGAGGTAATGAAGACTGCCATAATGATCAGAAATGCAGATGCATACTATGATACCCTCTTTGCAGCTTGCCATAGGAATATAATAGTGAAGACAACACTTCTTGCTTACAAGCACCTAGTTTTGACTCTAATAATTGGGGAAATAGGACATTCTCTTTTGGAGGTGCTAGATGAGATTTCACAGTTAAGTGACTTAGGGGACTGGTGAAAAGATAAATTTCCTTTAGAGAGAAGAGTAAATAGCCAGTGGATTCAAAGTCAAAATAGATTGACAAGAAGAGAATTGTTTACAGCTCTATTGAGAGCAATGGTAGATTTTGGAAGCATAGATGGTACTCCAACTAATGAACTATACAGAATATACTGAGAAAAGGTGCTTGATGCTAGATAGATTAGAAAAGTAAGGACTGCCCCTACAAATCTTCCTGAACCCTTGTATCCAAGTTTATCACATCTTCAGGGAGAATAGGAAATTGGCTGAGATCTAGCTCAGATTAAAAGCAATACACAGTCAGGATTACACACCCTATAACAATTTGACCATATATTGGCAAAATGGATCAAATACTGTAAATAGGACATTAATGGATATAGAGGAATAGAGGCCTCCCTTATATAGGGAAACCCTGATAAGTTTAAACATGGAACTCCTAACACCATCACAGGACTGGGAGGGACTGAAATATCAGTTGGACAAGTCAAACTAACTATGAAAATTACCTAAGAAAGAATATACCATGGTAATTGTACCCATTCCTGAATACAACATTGGAACAGATATATTGAGAGGCAGGACTTTAAATTTACCTGAGGAGAGATACCAATTTGTAGTAAGGAAGATAGGAATTAATATAGCTATAGTGGGTAAGATTAAAATGGACCCAATCATATTACCTGAACCTTCTAAAGTAATTACTTTAAAGCAGTATCATGTGTCAGGTAGGCAAGATGAAATTACCAATACTATAAAGGAATATATTGAGGTAGGAGTGTTAGTCCCTACAACAACTTGATGGAATAATCCTGCGTGGCCAATATGAAAGTCAGATAGGATATGGAGGATGACAGTGGATTATAGACAACTAAATAAGGTAACACCTCTCGGGTGCTGCTGTTGCAGATACCATTACCTTAATAGAAAGGATCCAGAATTATGATGGGAGAAGATGGTGGAGTGAGAGCTTGTACTCACCTAAGCTCTAAAATAAACTCCTTCAAATGCCTCTGAAAAGAGAATCTGGACAAATTTTAGAGTGGCAGAATACAATAGGCGATAGAATGTGGCAGATTTCCAGCTCAAGACTGCCTGGAAAGTTGATCGGAAGGATCTGTGGCATGGGGTTGGAGGTCCATACAGTGTACAGGCAGTACCAGCATGAACCCTGCCATAGCAAAGCTTAGTAGGAAGCCCTGAGTGGTCTGAAGCAGCAGTAATGCAAATTCTCAAAGATATCAGCTCAGGATGGGAGTCCAGTGGAAGTGAGTGAGAGAGAACTGCAAAACCCCAAGTAACTGCAGCAGCTGCTCCTGAGACTATCAGTCTACAGATTAAATGCCTGTAAGTCACCTACTTTTTGGAGTGATCAGTAAATGCTATCCATCCTCCCTTGTTGACCTTGAAAAACACAAAGAATATTTCCCCAGGAAAAATTCTGGGGATTCAGCTGAATCAGTGGGATCAGCTGAAGGGGTGAATAGTCTCTTAGCCCATGAGGCTAGGAAATTCACAAAGGGGGGGTCCCTCTTGCTGTGGCTGAAGGGAACCAGCGCAGGACTGGAGCTGTCCCAGACAGCCCCACCTCAGCTAACCAAGAGGAGATCTTGAGCCCCAGGAGAGTGGAGCCCATAATCCCCAACACCAGGACCCCAGGCATGCCTCAGCACAGCCAGGAAAATTGAGAAGACACTAGTGCAGATGAGGTTCACCAACTGCTGAGCTTGGCTATGCTCTACTTCAATAGAAGAGACCTCCTATGGCCAGACCACCCCTCCCCCATATTTAACACAGCTAGCTGCAAGGTAACTCTGGGGAAACTCAGAAAGACTTCACCTGGCCTCTGCTTTGGCACACCACCCAGCTCAACACCAGGAAAGCTGCAGCATTTTAGCTTCTAGCTGAAATAACCAGAAGCCACAATACACAAAGCCTCAAATGCTAAACACAAGAACAGTGAGACAGAGTCCCCTGTGCCCCAGAAGCAGAGATCCACTTTAAAAGCTAGGAAAAGGGTGATCATCATGAGCAAGAAGCAAACCAGAAAGCAAAAGACCATAGAATCTTTCTATTGGGACAAGGACCAAAACACAAATACCAAAGAGGTCAGCATTGAGACTATACATCCATCTGAAACTTCAGAAGGGAATATGAACTGATCTCAGTCCCAAAGAGCATTCTTGGAAGAGCTCAAGAAGGATTTTAAAAGCCAAATTAGAGAAGTAGAAGAAAGACTGGCCAATGATTTTAATATAATATAAATTTATTTATTTAACTTTTTACATTCATTTTCACAAAATTTTGGGTTCCAAATTTTCTCCCCATTTATCCCCTCCCCCCACCCTAATACACCAAGCATTCTAATTTCCCCTATCACCAATCTGCCCTCTCTTCTATCATCCCTCCCTTCTCTTGTTCCCATCTTCTCTTTTATCCTGTAGGACAAAATTCCCCATTAACTGTATTTCTTATTTCCTAGTAGCAAGAACAATATTCAACAGTTGTTCCTAAAACTTTGAGTTCAAAATTCTCCCCATCCCTCCCTCCCTACCCATTCCCTTTGGGAAGGCAGGCAATTCAATATAGGCCATATCTGTGTAGTTTTGCAAATGACTTCTATAATAGTCGTGTTGTGTAAGACTAACTATATTTCCCTCCATCCTATCCTGCCCCCCATTGTTTCTATTCTGTCTTTTGATCCTGTCCCTCCCCAAGAGTGTTGACTTCAAATTGCTCCCTCCTCCCATTGTCCTCCCTTCCATCATCCATGCCCCCCTTGCTTATCTCCTTCTCCCCCACTTTCCTGTATTGTAAGATAGGTTTTCATACCAAAATGAGTGTGCATTTTATTCCTTCCTTTAGTTAAATGTGATGAGGGTAAACTTCATGTTTTTTTCTCAGCTCTCCTCTTTTTCCCTCCACTAAAAAGTCTCCTGCTTGTCTCTTGAATGAGAGATAATTTACCCCATTCCATTTCACCCTCTCTCCTCCCACTACATTTCTCTCTCACTGTTTACCTGAATTTCTTTTAAGATATGGTCCCATCCTATTCAATTCACTCTGTGCTCTCTGTCTCTGTATGTGTGTGCGCACATGTGTGTGTGTGTGTGTGTGTGTGTGTGTGTGATCCCACCAACTACCCAGATACTGAAAAGTTTTAAGAGTTACAACTATTGTCTTTCCATGTAGGAATATAAACAGTTCACCTTTGATAAGTACCTTATGACTTCTCTTTCCTGTTTACTTTTTCATGCTTCTTCTCATTCTTGTGTTTGAAAGTCAAATTTTCTTTTCAGCTCTGGTCTTTTCATCAAGAATTATTGAAAGTCCTCTATTTCATCGAAAGACCATATTTTCCCCTGAAGAATTATACTCAGTTTTGCTGGATAGGTGATTCTTGGTTTGAGTCCTAGTTCCTTTGACTTCTGAAATATCCTATTCCACACCCTTCGATCCCTTAATGTAGAAGCTGCTAGATCTTGTGTTATCCTGATTTTATTTCCACAATACTGGAATTGTTTCTTTCTAGCTGCTTGTAAGATTTTCTCCTTGACCTGGGAATACTGGAATTTGGCCACAATGTTCCTAGGAGTTTCTCTTTTTGGATCTCTTTCAGGTGGTGATCGATGGATTCCTTCAATACTTATTTTGCCCTCTGGTTGTAGAATGTCAGGGCAGTTTTCCTTGATAATTTCATGAAAGATGATGTCTAGGCTCTTTTTTTGATCATGGCTTTCAGGTAGTCCCATAACTTTTAAATTGTCTCTCCTGGATCTATTTTCCAGGTCAGTTGTTTTTCCAATGAGATATTTCAGACTATCTTCCATTTTTTTCATACTTTGGGTTTTGTTTGGTGATTTCTTGGTTTTCTCATAAAGTCATTAGCCTCCATCTGTTCCATTCTAATTTTGAGAGAACTATTTTCTTCAGTGAGCTTTTGAACCTCTTTTTCCATTTGGCTAATTCTGCTTTTGAAAGCATTCTTCTCCTCATTGGCTTTTTGGACCTCTTTTTCCAGCAGAGTTAGCCTATTTTTAAGGGTGTTATTTTCTTCAGCATTTTTTTGGGTCTCCTTTAGCAAAATATTGACCCGTTTTTCATGCTTTTCTTGCATCTCTCTCATTTCTCTTCCCAGGTTTTCCTCCACCTCTCTAACTTGATTTTCAAAATCCTTTCTGAGTTCCTCCATGGCCTGAGCCCATTGGATATCTATTTTGGGTGTTTGGGGTACAGAGGCCTTGACTTCTATGTCTTTCCCTGATGGTAAGCATTGTACTTCCTCATCAGAAATGAAAGGAGGAAACATTTGTTCACCAAGATAGTAACCTTCTATGGTCTTATTTTTCTTCCCTTTTCTGGGCATTTTCCCAGCCAGTTACTTGACTTCTGAGATTCCTCTCCACCCCCACCTAGATCTGCCCAGCTAGTGCTTGGGGTCTGAGATTCAAATGCTGCTCCCCAGCCTCAGGGCTTTCAGTGGTGGGCATGGTTGCTATTCAATATGAGCTTAAGTTCTGGTGCTTGGATGGGGGCAGGGCCACCTCCCAGGCTCAGTTCCCTCAGGGGGTTTATGTGGAGACCTTCAGTAATGGATCTGAGGTCCTTTCTGCTCTAGGAGTTCTGGGCCACCACTGCCTCTGCTGCTGCCTCTACCGCTGCCGCTGCCTCCCAAGGGAGCCTGAGTTATGGAGATGCCCCACTACCCTCTCAGCCAGCCCAGAAGTCTCTCTCACTGACCTGTCATGCCTGTGGGTGGAGAGACCTGTGTGGCCACCAGAGATTCCGTCCCTGAAGCCTGCTCGGATCTGCTCCTCTTGGGGCCGTGTGGCTAGGGCAGGGTAGGGCTGGGCTCCGCTGTGCAGTGTGTGATGGAACTTTGGTGGTGGTTTTTCAGGGCTCTCTCTAACAGAAATCTCCTCCACTGTGTTGCTGTGCTGCTTCCACTGCTCCAGAATTTGTGGGGCGTTCTTTTTACAGGAAATTTATGGGCTGTGGGTTCCGAGCTAGCATACAGTGAGTCTTTCTACTATGCCATCTTGGGTCCTCCCCCTAGTGATTTTAAAGACATGAAAAAAAGAATTCACTAAAGAGAACAGCTCCTTAAAAGGAATAATTGAGCAGATGGAAAAGGAGATGCAAAAATTAAGTGAAGAAAACAATCTATTAAAAATTAGAATTAAGCAAGTAGAAACTAATGACTGAAACATCAAAAGTCAAACAGATTGAAAAAAGAATTGAAAAATAGAAGAAAATGTAAAATATCTCACTGGAGAAACAGCTGACTTGGAAAATAGATCCAGGAGAGAAAAATCTAGGAATTATTGGTCTACCAGAAAGCCATGATGAAAAAAAGACCCTGGACAATATCTTCCAAGAAATCATCAAGGAAAACTGCCCAGAGGTCCTAGATCCATAGGGCAAAATAATCATTGAAAGAATATACCATTCACCTCCTGATAGGGATTCCAAAGTGAAAACACCAAGAAATATCATTTCCAAATTCCAGAACTATCAAGTGAAGGAGAAAATACTGCAGGCAGCCTGAAAGAAACAATTCAAATATTGAGGAGCTACAGTCAGGATCACACGGGACCTTCTACATTAAAAGATCAGAGGGATTGGAATATGATATTCTGTAAGCAAAGGAGCTGGTACTACAACCAAGGATCAATTACCTGGCAAAATTGAGCATAATATTTCAGGCATAGAGATGGACATTCAATGAAATAAGGGATTTCCAGACATTCCAGATGAAAAGGCCAGAGCTCAATAAAAAATTTGATCTTCAAGCACAAGTCTCAAGAGAGGCATAAAAAAGGTAAACAGGGGGAAAAAACTCGTTATTCAATATAGGCAAACTGTTTACATCCCTATAAGGGAAGATGATGCTTGTTAATCTTGAGGATTGTATATTTATTATGATATTTAAAAGGGATATACATAGACAGAGTGAGTATAAATTAAATGTGGTGGTGATAAAAATGTGATTTAAGGATGTGAAGGGATTGTAATGGGAGATGTGAAAAGGAGAAGGCAGAAAAAGGTAAATTACATCACAGGAGGAAGCACAGAAGCATTATAGTAGAGGGAAAGAGGGGAGGGAGATGAGTATCATCTGAGATTTACTCTCATCTGATTTGGTTCAAGGAAGGAACAACAAACTAGTTAAGTATAGAAATCTAAGTAGGTCTATAGGCAGTAGGAGGGGAAAGGGGAAAGAAAAGGGAAGGGAAGCTGAAAGGCAGTGAAGAAGTAGTAAGGGAAAAGGGAGTAAAAGGGAGGGGGGCTGAAAGAAGGGAGGGAAGACTGAGGGAGGTGGTGGCCAAAAATTAAAACTCTATTGTGGAGGGGAAAGGAGAACTAAAAGCATAAATGGGGTGGGGGGAACAGGGATGGAAGGAAAGACAGATAGCAATCATAACTGTGAATGTGAATGGGATAAACTCTCCCATAAAACAGAGGCATATAGCAAAATGGATTAAAAACCATAATCCAACAATATTTTGTTTACAAGAAACACATCTGAACTGGGGGGAAACACACAGGGTAAAGGTAAAAGGTTGGAGCAGGTTGTATTATGCTTCAGTTAATGTAAAAAAAGCAAGACTAGCAATCCTAATCTTAGACAAAGCAAAAGCAGAAATAGATCTAATCAAAAGAGATAAGGAAGGAAACTATATCCTGCTGAAAGGCACCATAGACAATGAAGCAATTTCATTACTAAACATATATGCTACAAGTGGTATAGCACCCAAATTCTTAGAGAAGTTAAGGGAGTTACAGGGAGAAATACACAACAAAACTATAGAACCTCAACCTCCCCCTCTCTGAACTTATTAAATCTAACCCCAAAATTAACAGGAAATAAGTTAAGGAGTTGAATAAAACTCTGGATAAGGTAGATAAGATAAATCTCTGGAGAAAACTGAATGGGGATAGAAAGGAATATACATTTTTCTCAGCGGTACATGGCACATATATAAAAAATAACCTTGTACTAGGGCATAAAAACCTCGCAATGCAGTGCAGAAAGGCAGAGATAGTCAATGCATCCTTCTCAGGTCATAATGCAATAAAAATTATATGTAATCAAAGACCATGGAAAGACAAACCAAAAATTAATTGGAAACTAAATAAACTAATCCTAAAGAATGAGTGCGTTAAACAACAAATCATCAAAACAATCGACAACTTCATGCAAGAGAATGACAATAGTGAGACAACCTGCCAAAACTTATGGGATGCTGCAAAAGCAGTTCTGAGGAGAAGTTTTATGTCATTGTACATGTACATGAATAAAATAGAGAAAGAGGAGATCAACGAATTGAGCATGCAGCTGAAAAAAGCTAGAAAAAAGAATAATTTCAAAATCCCCAAGTAAATATCAAATTAGAAATACGGAAAAGAAAAGGAGAGATTAATAAAACTGAAATTAAGAAAACTATTGAATTAACAAATAAAACTAATTGTTGATTTTATGAAAAAAGCAATAAAATTGATAAGCTTTTTGTCAGTTTGATTAAAAAAAAAGAAAGAAGAAAACCAAATTAGCAGTATCAAAAATGAAAAGGGTGAACTCATCTCCAGCGAAGAGGAAATTAAAACAAATAATTAGAAATTACTTTACCCAATTGTATGCCCATAAATTGGACAATCTAAATGCAATAATTGAATATTTAAAAGAGTATAAATTGCCCAGATTAACAGAAGAGAAAGTTGAATGCTTAAATAACCCCATCTCAGAGAAAGAAAACGAACAAGCCATCAATGAACTCCCTAGGAAAAAGTCTCCAGTGTTGGATGGATTTACAAGAATTCTATCAAACATTTAAAGAACAGTTAATTCCAGTACTATATAGACTGTTTGGGAAAACTGGGGAAGAAACAGTCCTCCCAAATTCCCTTTATGATACAGATATGGTTTTGATACCTAAAACAGGAAGAGCCAAAACAGAGAAAGAAAATTATAGACCAATTTCTCTAAAGAATATAGATGCAAATTTTTAAATAAGATTTTAGCAAAAGGAATACAGCAACTTATCATGAGAATAATACATTATGATCAGGTAGAATTCTTACCAGGAATGCAGGGCTGGTTTAATATTAGGAAAACTATCAGCCTTGACAATTCTACCTAAATTAATTTATTTATTCAGTGCCATACCAGTCAAACTACCAGATAATTATTTTCTAGAACTAAAAAAGATAATATCAAAATTCATCTGGAAGAACAAATGTCCAGAATATTAGAGGAGCTAATGACAAGAAATGCTAGGGAAGGTGGCCTAGTCCTAACAGATCTCAAATTATATTATAAATTAGTAATCATCAAAACCACTTTGTACTGCCTAAAAATTAGAGTGGTAGATCAGTGAAACAGGTTCCATACTCAAGACACAGTAGTTGTTTGAATATAGCAATCTATTGTTTGATAAACCCAAGTACCTCAGCTTCTGGAATAAGAACTCACTTTTTGACAAAAATTGCTGGTAAAACTGGATAACAGTGTGGTGGAAACTGGGCATAGACCAATGCCTGACACCATACACAAGAATAAAGTTCAAATGGATACATGATCTTGGTATAAAGACTGATAATATAAACAAATTAGGGGAGTAAGCAATAGTTTATTTGTCAGATTTATGGAGAATGGAGAATTTTTTGACCGAACAAGAGATAGAGAACATTATGAAGTGCAAAATTGATCATTTTGATTACATTAAATTGAAAAGTTTTTGCACAAACAAACTCAATGCAACCAAGATTCGTAGGGATGCAGAAAACTGGGAAAGAATTTTTGCAACTAGTGTTTGTGATAAAGGCCTCATTTCTAAAATATATAGAGAACTGAGTCAAATGTACAAGAATACAAGTCATTCCCCAGTTGATAAATGGTCAAACGATATGAACAGGCAGTTTTCAGAGGAAGAAATTAAAGCTGTCTATAGTCATATTAAAAAAATACTCTAAATCATTATTGATTAGAGAGATGCAAATTAAAAGAGCTCTGAGGTGCCACATCACACCTGTCAGATTGACTAACATGACAAAACAGCAAGATAATAAATGTTGGAGAAGATGTGGGGAGAGTTGGAACACTAATTCATTGTTAGTGCAGCCGTGAGCTGATCCAACTGTTCTGGAGAGCAATTTGGAACTATAACCAAAGGGCTACAAAAATGTGCATACCCTTTAACCCAACAATATCTCTTCTAGGTCTGTATCCCAAAGAGATCATAAAAATGGGAAAGGATCCCACATGTACAAAATCTTGTGCTCTCTTTGTGGTGGTCAAGAACTGGAAATCAAGGGGATGCCCATCAATTGGGGAATGGCTGAACAAGTTGTGGTATATGAATGTAATGAAATAATATTGTGCTATAAGAAATGATGAACAGGAAAACTTCAGAGAACGCTGAAAGGACTTATATGAACTGATGCTGAGTGAAAGGAGCAGAACCAGGAGAAGTTTCTATGCAACAACCACCACAGTGTGTGAGGTATTTTTCTGGTAGACTTAGTCCTTTACAGCAATGCAAGGACCTAAAAAATTCCTAATGGATTCTTGAAGCAAAATGCTTTCCATATCCACAGAAAGAACTGTGGAATTGGGTCACACAATGAAGCAGACCATTTTCTCTTGTGCTATATTTTGTTTTGTTTTATGCTTTCTCCGATTCATTTTAATTCTTCTATGTAACATTACTAAGGTGAAAATGTATTTAATAAGAATGTATGTGTAGAACATATATAAGATTGCATGCTATCTCAGAGAGGGAGGGGAGAGGGAGGACAGCAGGAGGAGGAGGAAGAAGGAAAAATCTAAGATATATGGAAGTGATTGTAGAAAACTGAAAACAAAGTAAGTATAAAACAGAAATATGATGTGAATTATATGCAGTTGTTGATTTAACCAATGCTTTCTTTACTATCTCAATAGATTTTAAACAATTGGATCAATTTACTTTCACACTTGGTAGGGCTGAAAATATACTTTTACATGCTTGCCACAAGGAGATCTGCATGGCCCCATTATTTGTCATAGGGTTGTTGCTGAACATTTGGATTTATTAGAGCTACCTGGTGGACAACTTACCCACTACATAGATGATATTATGATACAGGGCAAAATTGTAAAAGTATTGAGAAAAATTTGACGCTTTTAATTGAGCATATGAAAAGCAAAGGGCGGGAAAAAAGGCAAAGATTCAAGGGCCAGCTCAACATGTACAATGGAACAAAAGACTGAGGATTTTCCTATCTCCACCAATAAGAAAGAGGTCTAAAAGTTTATAGGATTATTTGGATGTTGGCAGCATCACATATTTTATCTAGGCCATATTTTGAAACCCTTATATAAAATTACTAGGAAAAAATATGAATTTGTTTGGGGACTTGGGCATAGTAAAGCTTTTGAAGAAGCAAAAGCAAAACCTATAAAATTGGCCTTAGATTTATGGCCTCTGCAAAGTAGCCTGGAGGAATTACAAGTGACTATACAGGATGAGTATGTAAACTGGAGTTTATGGCAAAAGCCACACAGTCAAACTGTAACTTTCGGATTTTGGATCTAGGAAACTCCCTTCATCTGGAATTCAATATACTGTTTTTGAAAAGCAGTTGTTAGCTGAATATTGGGCTTTGGTAGAGACTGAACAGCTGACTTTGGGCCATAAGATAATGTTAAGGCCTGGAGTCCAGATTATGACCTGGATAATGAGTACCTTAGTTTCTCACAGAATTAGATATGTGCAAGGGGCTAGCATAATTAAATGGAAATGGCATATTTAAAATAGATGTGAAGCAGGAAAAAGTGTAGTTTCTACTTTACATGAATCTATAGCAAACATATATACTGAGGGAATTAATACACTCCCTGAACCAAGGTAACAGTTGGTAAATCCTTGGTAAAATGGAATGAAAGGATGTGATGGATTAACTGAAGAACAAAAGTGATATTCATGGTTTACTGATGGGAATGCAAAATATTTGGACCACAAAAGACATTGGAAAGTAGTGGCCTATAAACCATGTGCTAGGCAGACTTTGAAAAGTATTGGGATACATGGAAGTAGTCAATATGCTGAACTTATGCCAGTATATCAAGCTATCAAAACAGAACAAGGAGGACAGTGTCATATCACAGTGTCAGGAGGACTGATTCGCAGGCAGTAGCTAGTGAGTTAGTTACATGGATGCCCATGTGGAAAAGTCAAAATTGAGAAATTCATGGCAAACTAGTCTGGGCAAAAAATTATGGGAAGATATATGAGGCATATCTTTGTTTACTAATTTGTCAGGTTTTCATCTAGATGTGCACGTGGCCCTCACCACACCAGAATGTGAGTACAATGCACATGCTGATAAATTAGCAAAGGCTCAACATATTGTCCCAACTCTGACACCAACTGATAATCCTGTACTAGCAAAATGGGTGCATCAAATGACTGGCCATTTAGGGGGGCAGGACACACACCAGAGGGCACAAGACTGAGGTATTAGTATCTTTCATTCATTATTAAAACAAGTAGCCGAGAAAAGTTGTATATGTCAATTGAAAAAGGAAGGAACTGTTCCTTGGGTAGTAACTGGAGAGACAGCAAGGGAAAAAGTACCAGCCTAAATTTGGGAAATAGATTATACCCCAAGATTTTAGGCCCCATTCATTTAGGGGGGGAATTATGGGGTACTTGTGCTCAAACCCCTCCCTAAGATATTTTTTATGTGCTTAGTTTGTGTGTTATATTGTTGTAAAGTTCTGTTGACACCAGTTACATAAGGCATTATTTCATATGCTTATTTTCTGTTATCCCTGTTATAGTCTTTTGATACCAGTTGCTCCACTGATCTATGTAAAGAATATGAAAGATCTTGGGGTGAATGCAATGGTAATTTAAATGGCAAGATCTTTCCCATTCATTAGTAGGTCCATGTGGCCTGCTTAAACCACATGGAAGCTTAAGTCGCATGTGATGGAAGGAGCTTGCTGAATGGATGGGACAAGAAGGGTAGAACAGAGCTTTGAGGAAGTTGGTGAGAGCAGTAGGGCAGATGGAGGAGAAGACACATGCAAACAACCACAGCTAGGCTTCTGAGTGTTTGTTTCTTTGTGGAAGCGCATGGGGTGAGGCCTGGGAATGGCTTTGTCCCCTACAGTGCTAATGTGTATCGACTCCTTGGTTACTATTATGGATTTGGCTTTCTAATATTGGGATTTGGCTTTCTGGTGTCTGAAGTTCTATATGGAAGGTCTCTGTTATACTTTGTGATTCAGAACTATTCAGGCATGTTCATATTCACCCTCAGTACTGTGTATATTGCCTTGGTGATACAATAGTCCATGGCCATTATGTTCTCCTAATATTGCATGCTTAATTCTTTAAGGAAAACAGAGTGGATAGGGCTAGTATAAATTGAACCTAATACAGGTAAATTTCAGCCCTAAAAGAATTAGGCTCATACACTTGAACTCCCTCCCTTTGTTCAACTAGAGTGGTCTGAGTAGAGATGGATTCTTTTGTCTGGAATGCTGGAGGCAACTGAGTTTCATGATCCAGCCTTATTCAAGGCAAGAGAAGCTGAACACTTTTAGCCCAGTCCCTCATTAGAAAAAGCCCAGTTATTCATTGATTATTCACCAATCAAGGCTGATTTTTGCGAGTCAAGGGCATCCACTTTTCCAAAGGTATTTCAGCATGTGATCATCTCCATAGTTTTTGTCTTTGTTTACCAAGAGGGACTGCTGACCATCAACTTGTTCATTATTTGCTAACCTAATTAATAAATTGAATATTAATTACCCAGAAACTCTGTCTCTTAGATTTTTCATTCCTCTCACATCAAACACTTGAAAATTCTGTCTGCTCCTTTTTCCACTTCAGTCACTTGCCCCTTGCTGTAATAGTTTGGGGACATGTGCTCCTACCCAGGACTCTGATTCCTCACTGATTTGATATAGCAGCTCTCTTGAAAAGGTACTTAGCTTACTATAGTGAATTTCCATGTTTACTTTCTCTTCTAGATGTCAATTTTTTCTCATAAAAGTTTTTTATAATGTATTTAGATAATTTTTCCCTTTACCCTGAGTTTTTATTCCTATTTCTTCTTCCTCGGTGAGGTATTTCCAGATATTTCCCCCAACTTGTTGTTCCCTAAAAATGCTAGTATGTGCTACTTGAGTAATATGAATAGCTCACATTCTACAAACAGAGGTCAGTCAGCTCCCTTGTAATGTTTAACATGTCTATCACATTGGAGCAAATCAATCATTCAGTGGTTCCTTTCTAGCTTTGCCTGTATTGTCATTAGGCACGCAATAGAAAAAATCTTTGATGGGACTATATTGAAAAAGCTAATGTCAATTCTTTAAGGTTTGTCTATCCATATCACTCATGTAAGTTAAAATTCAACCCAATGTACACAGTAATGTAACAAACAACAGTATTTAAGTGCATCATAGACAAATAATGTAACTGTAGCATAAGAAAATTAGATCATACTCATTAGCATAAGTTCAACATACCATGGCACAATGTAGACTAAAGGATATATTGTACAAATCTATAAGAGAAAATTAGAAATCAGCATGAATTGAAGTACAGTGAAATAGAATAAGTAAAAATGTGCATATATGTGGCACAAGGCGAGAAAATTAGCATAAATTAAAATACTCTGAATCAGTAGCAGTTCAGTCCAGAAGAGTGAAGTAGAAAAGTCTAGTAGGAAATTGATAAAGACAGGGACTGAATACATATGATTTCATTGAAAATAAAAGCAAAAAAAAGTGGAAAAAAAATCACAAATAAGTTACAAAAGTTTTTCTTTAGAAATAAAGTTTAAGGGAAATCTACAAAATTCCAGGAATATCTGCAGTTTCACATAAGCAGCTCAGAAAAATAAATACACCCACAAAATGTCCAGTTTTAACCACCAGGTGGCACTGAAAACCACTCTCTAAATCAAGAGCTGATTTTATGCCAGACTCAGCCTGGCTGTTTAAGCAGTCTCTAATGGGGTGGAAATGCTGAGTAAGAGCCAGATTTTTCTGAGAGTCAGCCTGGTTCTATCACTCAGAGTGCTGCTGATTCATTGTCCAGGGATTTGTGGATTTTTGTGTCCACTGAGAACTTAGCCCTGAATCACCATATACTCCCCCAAACCCATCTCCTTTTTCTGAACATGCTGTCTTTCAGTGAGTACTAATCATTTGATTTTTGGCAGAAGCCATTAAAAAAATACTTTTATATATTATGCAGCATATTCTTAGCATAGAATCTATACAACTAATACATAATAATACAACAAAACATCTACCAAATGAATGGCAGCCCACCATACTCTGAACTTCTGAAATCTACCCAGATAAAAGATTGATCTGGACCCAGGAATTCTGAAAAATCCAAATTGTGAGTTTCTTTACTTGGCCACTGTCGAACTCACCCAACTTATAAGATGACAAGTCAGAAACTTGGAAGAAAATCTGAATCTGATACTCAAAGCACAGGGAATAGGCTTGGGTTGCAAGTGAACTTTGAAGAACATTAAAACTCCAATGGAAATCTTGTCAATCTGGTCATCTGATCCATCATGGATCAGGGTAACTGTATTCAGCACACAGGCCTAGTACTGAAAGCATTATGAGTCTTGCAATCCCTCTTTGGTGTTGATCATGGGCACAATACCTCTGTTCTTGGTGTGCATTAATGAATTTAATGTAACCTTGCATCTTCCTGTCTCACTCTTCCCAGCTCAAAATCTTGATGGTTTTGCAAATATAGGGGAAGAAGAGCTATCGGGAAGGGCATTGAACCTTAATGGTCTTCCTTAGGTCAAAAAGGATGGGAAAAGTCGCTTGGAAAGGGAAAGAAACAGAAATTTGAGAGCAAAGAAGAAAGAAGTGGAGAAAATGTAGGTGGGAATTTCTGTTCAGGTTCGGGCTCTTTTAGGCCAAAATAGACAACAAGACATAACCAAATTATTGATGCAAGGAAAAAACTCCCATTATAACCAAGCAAGGAATAAAGAGGATCACAGTAGATAAAATAGATAATTTTGATTACATAAAATTAAAAGGTTTTGTAAACAACACCAATGTGGCTAAAATGAACAGGGCAATCTGTAATAAGAAAGAAAATATTTTCATCAAGTTTCTTTAATAAGTGTTCAATTGATATATGGTTAAAGGATATAACTAGGCAGTTCTTGATGGGAAAAAAATTAAGACATACACACACACACACATATATGGGTTAACAAAAAGCTTCAAGTCACTAACCATTAGTGATTGATTATAGGCAGTTAAGTATCACAGTGGATAGTGAATTAAATCTGGAGTCAGGAAGACTGTGTAGTTCAAAACTTGCTTCAGACACTCACTAGCTCTGTGACCCTGGACAAGTCATTTGACCTCCCTCTGCCTCACCTGCCAGGGTTGTTGTGAAGATAGAATGAGATAATATTTGTAAAATATTTTGCAAACATCAAAGCATTATATAAACCTAGCTTTTGTAACTATTGCTGCTATTGTTGAAATGCAAATTAAAACAACTCTGAGGTTTTTACCTCACTTCTGACAAATTGGCAATGTTGGCAAAAAAAAAAAAGGGAAAATGAAAGATGTCGGAGGGGCTTCAGGAACTGATCCAGTCATTCTGGAACGTAATTTGGAACGATACCTCAAAGTTACCAATCTGTACATACCCTTCAACCCAGCGATACCATGATGAAATGAACAAAGGAAGAGGAACACTTCCTTTGAAAAAGAAGTGAAGAGAAAAAGCAATTTTTGTTCACTGAGAGTCAAGAAGTCAAATCAACAGACTTTTATTTAGTACCTACTTGTGTGCCTGGCACTGTGCCAAACCCAAGCAATAAGTGATACTTAACTGCCTATAATCAATCACTAATGGTTAGTGATTTGAAGCTTTTTTTTAACCCATATATGTGTGTGTGTGTATGTCTTAATTTTTTTCCCATCAAGAACTGCCTAGTTATATCCTTTAACCATATATCAATTGAACACTTATTAAAGAAACTTGATGAAAATATTTTCTTTCTTATTACAGATTGCCCTGTTCATTTTAGCCACATTGGTGTTGTTTACAAAACCTTTTAATTTCATGTAATCAAAATTATCTATTTTATCTACTGTGATCCTCTTTATTCCCAAGCAACCCATCAACCATGACAACAAAAAGACAATCTCTACCATTATGGAGCTTATGTTATAATGGGAGAGTTGAAAAGCAGGGGAGCAGGTGGGATGTGGAAGGTGATGGTGTGAGGGAAATAGTGAAGTCTGGAGAGTCAGAGCTGGGAGAGGAGAGAGGGAGAAAGTATGACTAGATTAGGCACTTCCTCAAAATGGAGGTTCTGTGAGGAATTCACAAATGGGAGGAGTGGGTCACAGGGGCAGAGAGATCTTCCAGGGTAAGAAGACAGTTGAGACATGGTGAAGTCCAAGAGTCAAGAGAGAAACTGGGAAAGAAGCAAAGGAGTTAAAAGATCGCAAAAATGGGGAAAGGACCCATATGTACAAAAATATTTGTAGTGGCTCTTTTTGTGATGGCCAAGAATTGGAAATTGAAGGGATGCTTATCAATTGGGGAATGACTGGACAAGTTGTGGTGTATGAATGTAATGGAATATTATTGTGGTATAAGAAATGATGAACAGACTTCAGAAAAACCTGGAAAGACTTATATGAACTGACGCTAAGTGAAATGAGCAGAACCAGAAGGACATTGTACATGGTAACAGCAACATGACTAACTTTGATAGACTTAGCTCTTCTCAGCAATGCAAGGATCTAAGACAACTCCAAAAGACTCATAATGCAAAATGCTGTCCGCATCCAGAGAAAGAACTCTGGAGTCTGAATGCAGATTGAAGCATATTATTTGCTCTCTCTCTTTGTTTTGTTTTCTTTTTTCTCATGGTTCCTCCCATTGCTTCTGATTCTTGACTAATGTGAAAATATGTTTAATACGAATGTGTATGTAGAGCCTATGTCAGATTGCATGCCATCTTGGGAAGAGGGGAGGTAGAGAAAATTTAAAAGTTAAAATCTTATGAAAGCAAACACTGAAAACTAAAAATTAATAAATTAAGAAGTGAAAGAATGTGGCTGGCCTAGGCACTTCCTTAAAATGAGGGTTCTGAGAGGAAGTCACCAATATTGAAAAAAATATTATTTAAAAAATAGAAAAGGTCCTGCATATGATCTCTGGTGGAGGAAACAGTGACTCTAGTACTTAGTAGTCTTACCTTAGGGGGCATGTGACAGGAGATGGAAGGTGCATAGTTAGAGGAAGGTCAAGCTCCTGGAGTACTGGGGCAATATGCTTGAGGTCAGAGTCTTTATCTTTGTATCTCTAGCACACTATTTTTTACATCATAGGTATTAAATAAGTGACGATTAAATTAATTTTTTCCCCAGTAGACCTGTGATTTCACGATATAAGTGCTTCCACTAAGGAAACCAATACAAATCTTTACCTACTCAGTAACAGAGAATTGCCTAGGGGGAAGGGGGAGTGAGGATTCAACAGGCAGAGATAGGAAAAAAGGATAGCCTGATGGCTTTCTTTTTCTTTCTTTTTCTTTTTCCTGCAAAGACCTTGGCCTAAAGGGCCCAAGGTCTCCCAGTGCATCCTGGGTCATCTCCTGTCATCCTGAGGAATACCAGGTCACTGGATTCAGATAACTCTGGAGGAGAAGTGAGGCTGGTGACCTGCACAGCCCTCCCTCCCTCAAAACAAAGACAAATGCAAGTCATGTCATCATTTCTCTGATGGCATGGTTTTCCTCAGCAACAAAGGATGAACACAACAATTCTAGAAACTGCATAAGTATGGGGCAGCTAGGTGGTTCAGCACATAGAGCACCTGAGTTCAAATACTTCCTCAGACACTTGACACTTACTAGTTATGTGACCCTGGGCAAGTTACTTAATCCTGATTGCCTCACCAAAAAAAAAGAAAATGGAAGGAAGGAAGGAAGGAAGGAAGGAAGGAAGGAAGGAAGGAAGGAAGGAAGGAAGGAAGGAAGGAAGGAAGGAAGGAAGGAAAGAAAATAAAAATGAAATATCATGAGCAAAGGAAAAGATGTAGGAAGGTGTGAAACATGTTCAGCAGAAAGAAAATAATACAGTTTGGTCAGAAGGAAGAATACATAGAAAGGAATAATATGAGATTAATCTGGAAAAGTTAAATAAAAATGGATAATTAAGGTCCTAGAGTGCCAGAGAAGAAACTTTGAACTATACTTAGTAGGTAAGAGTAACCAAAGAAAAAAATTGAGCTAAGGAGTGACAGAAAAGCCTGAGTTCTTAGAGTTAGAAAGCATACTTTATTTGAAAACAATTAGACTCCGTGATATGACTTACAAATCCCCAAATATTGCCAAGAAAAATAGTTTAGATGAAAAGCCAATTTTTAATAATATTTCACATTTTGGCCAAATTCAGTTAAAACAGAAGAGATGACAGGTGTATAGTAAGAGCACTATTGCTGTAGTCTAAGTATAGTTGGAAAGGTAGAAAATTTTCATGTTCCTCTGATTTGCTTATATCATCTTTTATATCCAAATCATGTACCCTTTTTGACTTTATCTTGAACTATACAGTGTGAGATGTTGGTTTATACCTAGTTTCTGCCAAATTTCTGCTTTTCAGTTTTCCCAGTGATTTTTTTATCAAATAGTGAGTTCTTGTTCTAAAAAGCTTAGATATTTGGGTTTATCAAACATTAGATTACTAAAGTTATTTGCTACTAAGTATTATATATATGTATATATATATGTATATATAAAATCTGTTTCACTGATCAACCATCTTATTTCTTTGTTAATATCAGATTGTTTTGATGATTACCACTTTGTAAAATAGTTTGAGATCTGATACTGTGAGGTGCCTTTCCTTTACATTTACATTCTCTTTACATTTTTTCATTGATTCCCTTCATATTTTTGACCTTTTGTTCTTCCAGCCAAATTTTGTTATTATTTTTTCTAGTTCTATAAAGTAATTTTTTAGTAGTTTGATTGACATTGTGATGAATAAGTAAATTAATTTAGGTAGAATTGTCACTTTTATTATATTGACTCAGCCTACCCATGAGCAATTACTATTTTTCCAGTTGCTTAAATCTGTGAAAAGTGTTTTATGTGCTCAAAGTTCCTGGGTTTTACTTGGCAGACAGATTCTCAAGTATTTTATAAAGCTTCAATTATTTTAAATTATTTTAAAATATATTTAAGTGGAATTTCTCTTTCTATCTCTTCCTGATGGTTAGGTCATGATCTGATTGAATTTGACCTCCTTGAGAGCATGAACTATCTCACTATGTATCCTCTAACACTTGCTTAGCACATAAGCAGCACTTAATAAATGATTTTCCATTCCATTTTATTATGTATAAAAAATATAGGAACTATTCCTTTGCCTGGGTTTAGAATATGTTTTCTTTTATGCCTTATTCCTCTGGACAGAGCCTAACTTCTTGTGTGTAAGCAGATACCATTGTGTAGTGGAGAGTTCACGCAAGCTTTTGCATCCTGGCTGTACAGCTAACTCATTATATGAACTAGGACAAACTAAACCCCCTCACTGAGCCTCAGTAATGAGGGATTTGGATGAAATTATTTTTGATGTTCCATTCCAGTTTTCAAACCTATGATCAATTACTTTTGTTTTCAAGTAGCCTCAGAAGGCTTCTAGAGAGAGATTGATTTCAAACTGGATGAGGAAGGGGAAATTGGAGATGATAAGGGAGGGAAAAAAGGGGGTTGCTGAGTAACAGGTCTCTCCTTCAGGATTTTTTTCTTTTTTTTGAAAATATTTATTTATTTACTTTTAGTTGCCACAAGATTTTGATAGGTTTTACATGTGTAGTTATGTGAAAGACTTCCATAAAAGTCATGTAGTGAGACTAACTATATTTCCCTCCATTCTGCCCCCATTTATTCTGTTCTCTCTTTTGACCTTGTCCCTCCTCAAAAGTGTTTTCTTCTAATTACCCCCTTCTCCCATTTGTCCTCCCTTCTATCATTCCCCCCACCTCACTTACCCCCTTCTCCCCTACTTTTCTGTAGTGTAGGATAGATTTTCATACCAAATTGAGTGTGCATTTTATTCCCGCTTTAAGCCACATGTGATGAGAGTAAACTTCACTTTTTCCCTCTCACCTTCCCCCTTTGCCCTTCCATTGAAAAAGCTTTTCTTGCCTCTTTTATGTGAGATAATTTGCCCCATTCCATTTCTCCTTTTCTCCTCCCAATATATTCCTCTCTTACCCCTTTATTTTATTTTTAAAAATATCATCCCTTCCTGTTCAACTCACTGTGTGCCCTCTGTCTATGTGTATATAATCCCTCCAGCTACCCAAATACTAAGAAAAGTCTCAAGAGTTACAAATCTTGTCTTTCCATGTAGGAATGTAGACAGTTCACCTTTATTAAGTCTGTTATGATTTCTCATTCCTGTTTACCTTTTCATGCTTCTCTTGATTCTTGTGTTTGAATCAGATTTTCTATTCAGCTCTGGTATTTCTATCAAGAATGCTTGAAAGTCCTCTATTTCATTTAATGATAATTTTTTCTCCTGAAGTATTATACTAAATTGTTCTGGGTAGCTGATTTTGGTTTTAATCCTAATTCCTTTGACTTCTGGAATATCATATCCCAAGCTGTTTGATCTCTTAATGTAGAAGCTGTTAGATCTTGTGTTATCCTGATTGTATTTCCACAGTACTCAAATTGTTTCTTTCTAGCTGCCTGCAATATTTTCTTCTTGACCTGAGAACTCTGGAATTTGGCTACAGTATTCCTAGGAGTTTTTCTTTTTGTATCTCTTTTGGGAGGTGATTGATGGATTCTTCCAATATTTATTTTACACTCTGGTTCTGGAATATCAAGGCAGTTTTCCTTGATAATTTCATGAAAGGTGATGTCTAGGCTCTTTTTGTTGCTCATGGCTTTCAAGTAGTCCCAAAATTTTTAAATTGTCTCTCCTGAATCTATTTTCCAGATCAGTTGTTTTTCCAATGAGATTATTTCACATTGTCTGCTATTTTTTCATTCCTTTGATTTTGTTTTATAATTTCTTGATTTTTCATTAAGTCATTAGCTTCCATTGGCTCCATTCTAATCTTTAAGGGATTATTTTCTTCAGTGAGCTTTTGGACTTCCTTTCCCATCTGTACAATTCTGCTTTTCAGTGCATTCTTTTGCTCACTGACTTTTTAGATCTCTTTTGACATTTGGGTTAGTCTATTTTTGAAAGTGTCATTTTCTTCAGCATTTTTGGGGGTTTCCTTTAGCAAGCAGTGGACTCATTTTTCATGATTTTCTTGCACCACTGTAATTTCTCTTCCCAATTTTTGCTCCACTTCTCTTATTGATTTTCAAAATCCTGTTTGAGCTCTCCCATGGCCCAAGGCATTCATATTTTTCTTGGAGGCTTTTGATGGAGGAACTTTGACTTTGTTTTCTTCTGTTTGAATGCTTTGGTCTTCCTTGTCACCAAAGTAAGATTCAATAGTCTGATTCTTTTTTCGGTTTTTGTTCACTTTCCCAGCCATTTACTTGACTTTTGAGTTCTTTGTCAAGGTAGTTCTCTGCTTCCAGTGGGAGAGGGGGGTGTAATGTCAGCCACTCGAACTCCCCACAATCTGTGCGCCTAGAGTTCCAGAAATAGTGACTATAGCTGCCATTGCTGCTGTGATGGCTGCCACTGCCCTGGGACTGGGGGCTGGACCACTCCATTCTCCTGCATTTGTCCCACAGGCTTTTCCCACTGACCTTCCAATTTGTCCTTGGTTTTTTGGGGTCCTGAAGTCTGGAAACTGACACATGTGTGAGCGATTCAGTCTCCCCAAGGTCTGCTCAAGTCCTGTCCATGCCAGTGACTGCACCCTGCCCTCTCAGTGGCATGACAGACACTTTGCAGTGACTTTCCATGTTGTCTTGGGCTGGAGATGTGCTTCACTCCATCATTCCATCACTCCATCATTGGTTCTGCGGCTCCAAAATTTGTTTAGAGTCATTTTTTACAGGTATTTGGCTGGGCTTGGGAACAGTGTTGTAGAAAGTCCATGATGTTACTGCACCATCTTGGCTCCACCCCTCCTCTTCCAGGATTGTTTGGAAATGTACAAGGCCTAGTGGTATCAGAATCCTAGGGTCTGATGAACCACCCTTTAGATGTTGACTCAAATTCTTAAAACTGGTAGGGAGCTCAAAGGTCTTCAGCCCAAACTCTTTATGTTAGGAATCTTCTCCGTTTCCCTGATAAGAGTTGTCCAGTCTCAGCTTTTAAATATGGGGAACCTAATGAGGCAACCCAGTCAACTTTTGGACATTTCTGAGCATTAAGCAGTTCTTTTGTATAATGTATTTGAAATATATTTCTCTCAAAGATTTCCATGGTGCTTTTTTTTTTGCCCTCTAGGGAATAGGGAAGTCTGTTTGAGAAGGGAAGTATGGAGTGGTGGGCCAAGATGCAATTGCCCAAGCTTCTTAACCTTTTCTTCCTTCAGACCAGAACATCTCAGTTCCAGTTCCCTCTTCTTACTAGGATTTCACCAGAGGCAGCATGATACAGTGAATAGAGCCTAGGTCGAGAGTTAAGAGACCTAGATGTAAATATTGCCTCTTTTACTGACAAGCTTTGTGACCCCAGGGGCCTTCCCTATTGACCTTATTTCCCCATCTTTAAAATGAGGGAGTTGGTCATGATTATTTCCAACGTCCTGTCCAGTCTGGAAAATTTCCATTTCTAGGTTTTTCTTTGAGACTTAAAGATTCTAAGTTCTTATCTGGCTGTTATAATCATGGGCCTGATATGGACTTTGGCTAGTCTCACATTGGAAATTAAGACTAAACACTATTTGCTGGGTTACTTTGGGGAAGCTATGTTAATGGCTTCAGGATTCCTGGGGGCTGAAGCACAAGGTAATCTGATCCTTGGTAAACAGGAAAGTCCTGAGCCAGATTGCGAAGATCCTCTGTACACTGCTAGCCCAGTTGTTGCTGTTTCTCTCCCCTTTCTATGTTTATGATTCAGAATTTCAGTGATGACCCACCCTTGACCATAGAATATAAGCCAGTGTCTTCCAATAACCAGTGAACCTGACTGCTGCAAGTCACTGTCTATAGATCCTAGGTGCCAAATTCAGGAAGGTTCTGAGCTCTGGATCCTGTGTTCTTGGTTGGGCTTTGGGTTTAGGGCTCTGAGAAAAGTTCTTTGATCTCGGATTTGGTAGCTAGACTGGTCTTTTGACTTTAAGTTGTGCTCTTGATTAGTCCCAGTTGGCATCTGGAGTCAGGATTTGGTTTCTGGCATCTTCATCCCCTTTGATGAGAGAATTGATGTGAGAATTCACAGATGACTGCTGTTCAGGATTACTTGATGATATAAAGCCCAGGTTGCTAATATCTAATTCTATTTTGCTTAAAACCACTAAGCAAGGATGCCTGGGGCAATGAAGGTGTTAAAAGACAGGGAGATAAAAGAGGTATCCTAATCACGATGTTTAACTTTTATTCTTTTTTATTCGTTGAACTTTAATATGCTGAATGATATTTGATTTCACCACAATGAGGGCTCCCTCTGCTGACACTTAGAAGTTCAACGTCTCCTAAACTCATGGGTTGCTGTGACCAAAAAAAAAAAGAAACGCCTTGGTAGCTAACTGTGGTGATGAGACACTCTACAATAAACTATGCTAATTCCTAGATGAGAGACACCTAATTCATTGCTGAACTTCTGCTTAAAGTGTTTCCAGCTTAATAAGACCTGTGAAAGCTTATACTTGATTTTTCCCCCTATTGTTATTGGAAGCCACTTTGGGGAAATTAATTTTTTCTTTATGCAGTGTGAGTAATTCAAATCTGGCAGTGGCGGGGACTCTAATTCCTGCTTTCTGTCTGCCTCCAATCAAAACTTTTCCTCTTATAGCATAGTCTTTGAGAGTTCTGGGATATCCTGACTTCATTAGGAGTTCTCAAATCTCAGAACCAAAAGAAATTTCAGAACAGTTACTGGCCAAGATCTCTGTGAAGGAATTCCTTCTGTGACTTTTCTGGTAAAGCTTTATTCAGCCTCTGCTTGAATTTGTGTAATATGGGGAACTTGTTCCCCAGTAGAATATTTTTCTGAGAGCATCCTGCTGATCATTTCTTATAGTACAATAGCATTCCATTATAGTCACATACCACAACTTATTCAACTATTCCCCAAATGATGTGCATCCCCTCAATTTCTAATTCTTTACCCCCAGAAAAGAGCTGCTATAAATATTTTTGTGTATATAGGTCCTTTCCCTTTTTGCTTTTTTATTTCTTTGGGGATACAGACCCAGTAGTGGTATTGCTTGGTCAAAGGGTATGCATGGTTTTATAGCCCTTTGGGAATAGTTCCAAATTGTTATATAGAATGGTTTAATCAAGTCACAATTCCAACAACAGTACACTAATGTCTGCTTTTCCCCACATCTCCCCCAACACTTGTCATTTACCTTTTCTGTCCTATTATCTAATCTAATAGGTATGAGGTAGTACCTCTGAATTATTTTAACTTGTGTATCTCCAATCAATAGTCAGAATATTTTTCATATGACTATAGATAGCTTTAATTACTTCATTCGAACACTGATTATATCTTTTGATCATTTATTAATTGGGGAATAGTTCTTATTTTGATAAATTTGACACAGTTCTCTATAGGTTAGAGAAATGAGACCTTGTATTTGAAAGTCAGTTTTTCTATTTAACTCTGGTCTTTCCTCAAGAATGCATTAAATTCCTCTACCTCACTGAATATCACTTTTTTCCCCCTCATGGATTACACTCATTTTTCTAGGTAGGGGATTCTTGGTTTTTTAATCTTAGCTCCTTTGACCCCCAGAATATCATATTCTAAGCCCTCTGATCCCTTAATGTAGAAGGTGATAAATTTTGCATTATCCTGATTGTGGATCCACAGTACTTGAATTGTTTCTTTTTAATGGTTTGCAATATTTTCCCCTTGACCTGGGAACTCTGGAATTTTTCTGTAATATTCCTGGCAGTGTTCATTTTGAGACCTCCTTCAGAAGATGATCAGAGGATTCTTTACATTTCTATTTTACCCTCTGGTTCTAGAATATCAGAGCAGTTTTTCTTGATTATTTCTTGAAAGAGGATTTTTAGGCTCTTTTTTGATCCTGGCCTTCAGATAGTGCAATAATTTTAAATTATCTTTCCTAGATCTATTGTCCAGGTTAGTTGTTTGTACAATGAGATATTCCACATTGTCTTCTATTTTTCCACTCTTTTGGTTTTGTTTTATAATTTCTTGATTTCTCATGGAGTCATTAGCTTTCACTTGCCCAATCCTAATTTTTAAGGAATTATTTTCTGCAGTAAGCTTTTGGACCTCCTTTTCCATTTGGCCAATTCTGCTTCTCAAGGCATTTTTTTCCACATTGGCTTTCTGGGCCTTTTTTGCCATTTGGTTTAGTTTATTTTGTAAGGTGTTATTTATTCTTTCCTCCATCACTCAGTAATCTGTCTTTTCTTGAAGTTCATGCTATTCATACCTATCAAAATTCTCTACATGCCCTTTCTTACTCAATGAATTCAATATCTTGTTCACAATTTTTTTCTTCACCTCAAATCCTGCCCTTATACTAGGGGACTTCAGCATACATATTGATTCTCCCTCAAATACTCTAACCACTCAGTTTCTCAATTTATATACTTCTACTCCACCCCAGTGACACACAAAGATGGTCATACCCTTGATCTTGTCATCACCCAAAAAAGTACCTTCTATGATCAAGAATTCTGACTATTCAAGAATTATTGGTTCAAGAATGAACTTAATTTATTGGCTTTTCACCTCTTCCTCTGCCTTCCTTGACATTACTCTATTCTTCATCCAACAATGACCTCTAATCCCTTGACTCCTCAGTTCTCTCCCAGGCCATCTCCCTTGCACTTCCCACTTCTCCTTTTCTCCCCATCTTGACTCATTGGTGAACCAATTTGACTCTACACTGTCCTCACCTGAATTCCCTGTTCCCTTTATCATATCACCAATCACTCCCAACCTCAACCTTGGATCACTTCCACTTATACATGTGCTGCTGAATGAAGTTGAAGCAACAATTTTGACTGGATCTACTACAACTTTATGTTACATTGCCTCATCTGGACCCTCAAGCCTGCTGCTGAGCAATCCTACTTTATCTCTATGATCAACTTACTATCTTATTCTCAATAGTAGCTCTTCTGAACTTTCTCATCCCTCTTCAAACATTTCCTGTTACCTCCCTCCGCATTCTCTCAGTTGAGAACTTTGCCTTATACTTCATAGAAAAAGCCATTTGCTATGAACTTCTCCTTCTCTCTTCTTTATCTTCTATCATTCAGGCGCCTTGTATTATTATTTCCTCCTTTATCCCTGTCTCACATGATGAAGTAGCCTTACTTCATACCAAGGCTAACTCTTCTACTTGCTCAAATGATCCTATTCCATCTTGTCTCCTCTAATAGATTGCTCCCTCTGTCATCCTACTCTTTCACTTATTTTTTAAAATCTCTTCCTCTCTACTGACTCATTTCCTATGGCCTACAAGCATGCCCATGTCTCCTCTATCCTGAAAAAAGCCCTCACTTTGTCCTTCTATCCCCACTAATTATCATCCTATTTATTGTCTGTCCTTTGTAGTTCAACTCCCTGAAAAGGCCATTTACCATATGTGACTACACTTACCCTCCTCTCACTCTCTTCTTAACCCCTTACAGTCTGACTTCCAACATTATCATTGCATTGAAACTCCTCTCTCCAAAGTTGCTGATGATCTCTTAGTTGCCCAATCCAATGGCCTTTTCTCAATCTTCATTCTCCTTGACTTCTCTGCATCCTGTGACACAGTTGAACATTCTCTCCTCTTTGATATTCTCTTCTCTTTAGGTTTTCTGGAAACTACTCTGTCCTGGTTTTCTTCCTATCTCTCTAACCTCTCCTCCTCTCTCTTCTTTGCTGCTGGATCCTTTTCCAGATCATGTCTTCTAACTGTAGGTGTCCCTAAGAATTCTAATCTGGACTTTCTCCTTCTATACTGCTTCATTTGTTGATCTCATCACCTCCCATGGATTTAATTACTGTCTTTATGCTGCTGATTCACAAATATGCTTTTCCTGCCCCAATCTTTCTGTTTCAGTGTGTCCAAAACAGAACTCATCGGCGATAGTATCCTTCCACTTCCTCAGGTCACAACCTAAGTGTCATCCTGGATTCCTCATTATCCATCAACCCTCCATATCCAAGTTGTTATCAAGGACTGTGAATTCCACCTTTGCAACATCTCTCAAATACTCACCCTTCTCTCACTACCATCACATTGGTGCCAGCTCTCATCTTACACTTCGACTACTGCAATAACCTGCTGCTGGGTCAGTCGACCTCAAATCTCCCCCCACTTTGATCCATCCTCCATTCAGCCACTAAAGTGATTTCCTAAAGTACATGTCTTA
This sequence comes from Bettongia penicillata ogilbyi, assembly GCA_023548195.1. Taxonomy (NCBI): domain Eukaryota; kingdom Metazoa; phylum Chordata; class Mammalia; order Diprotodontia; family Potoroidae; genus Bettongia; species Bettongia penicillata. The sequence goes on along the minus strand of JAJHZJ010000014.1, from coordinate 24,064,748 downwards.
TTATGTCACTCAATAAACCCAGTGTCTTCCTATTGCCTCCAGGAGCAAATACAAAAAGTTCTCTTTGGCATTCAGAACCCTTCATAAACTATCCCCCTTCTACTTTTCCTGTCTTTTTATATCTTACCCCACAACATGTACTCTTTGATCTAGTGACCCTGGGCTCCTGGCTCTTCCACAAACTAGTCGCTCCATCTCTTGGCTCTGGGCATTGTCTATAGTTGTCTCTCATGCCTGGAATATTCTCCCTCCTCCTCTCCAACTACTGACCTCTCTGACTCCAACTAAAATCTCACCTTCTACAGGAAGCCTTCCCAAAACCCTCTTAATGATGGTGCCCTCCCTGTTTTCTCCAGTCTTTTTCATCCAATATCCTTGAGGATGTAATCTACAATAACTACCACTACTTCCTCTCCTCTCACCCCTCAACTTTTTCCAATGTGGCTACTGATCTTCAATTGAAACTATTCTCTCCTAAGCTACCAATGATTTCTTATTTGTCAGAGCTGATGGTCTCTTAATCATTCAAATGCTTTTAAACCTATTTGCTACATTTGACACTATCGACCACTTTCACCTCCTGGATGCTCTCTCCTTCTCTATGCAGTGACGCTGCTCTCTCTCAGCTCTCTTCCTGCTTGTCTGACAGCTCTTTCTCAGTCTCTTTTGTTGGCACATCATTCTTATCATGTTCTCCCTTACCCTATAGTTTTTTGTTCTGGCCCTTTTCTGGCCACTTTTATTCATCCTTCTCTTCTCCCTCAATGCTTTCTCTCTTATTAACTTCATTAGCTCTCATGGATTTAACTATTAACTCAAAGCAGATGATTCCCAGATTTATATATACAACCCCAGTCTCTCTCTCTTGAGCTTCAGTTCAGCATTACCAATTACCTGTTGAATATTTCAAATTGGACATTCCAGAGACATCTTAAAACTCAACATAAGTAAAACTGTTTCAAACCTTCACCTTTTCAAGCCTGTCTATTTCTGTTGAAGGCATCATCATACCTCTAGTGTCTTAGGTTTGTAATTATTCCAGATTCCTTGCTGACCCTTGCCCCATATGCACTATGTTGTCAAATCTTTTTGTTTCTACCTTCATAAAATCTCTCATATTTTACCCCTTCTCTATATTCATCTACCTGAGAGCCAGTGTGGCTTCAGAAAGGACTGAGGAACAGTCAATATGGTGTTTGCTGCCTGACCACTCTAGGAGAAATGCCAGGAGCAGAACAGAGGTCTATATACATTTGTAGATCTGACCAAGGCCTTTAATATTGTTAGTCGTGAGAGTTTATGGAAAATTGTGTCAACATTTGGTTACCTGGAGTTCATTAGTATTGTACATCAATTTCATGGTGGCTTGTTTGCCTGGGTTCTATATAATAGACAGTGTTCTTTAGCCTCCCCAGTCACCAAATGGCATTAAATAAGTCTGTGTGCTTACTCCCATGCTTTTTATCATGATGTTCCAGTCATGTTGTCAAATGCTTTCAATGAGGATGAACATGCCATCAAGGTCAGCTATTGTACTGATAGTAAATTCTTCCACTTGAAAAGACTACAAGCCAAGACCAAAGTGGAGATAGTGTTGGTGCATGATTTTCTGTTTGCAGATGATTGTGTACTCAGTTCAACCTCTGAAGCTGAGATGCAACAAATATGGATCAATTCTCTGCTGCTTATTCTAATCTTGGCCTAACAATTAACATAAAAAAAACCACAGGTAATCCATTAGCCACCACCACACCATCCATACATGGACCCATTGGTTATAGCAAATGGAGAAGTTTTGAATGCTGTGGATAAGTTTACTTACCTTGCTAGTGTGCTTTCCAGGTGTGTGCACATCGATAATGAAGTTGATGCACGAATTTCAAAAGCTGGCTCAGTGTTTGGGAGGCTTTAAAGTAAAGCATGTGAGAGAAAAGGTATTAAACTGACTACCAAACTGAAGATCTACAGAGCTGTTGTGCTGACCTCATTGTTGTATGCCTGTGAAACCTGGACAGTCTACTAGAACCAGGCTAGGAAAGTGAATTACTTCCATTTGAACTGTCTTAGGAAGATTCTGAAGATCACATGGCAGGATAATGTACCAGACACTGGGGTCCTTACTCCAACTAAACTGCCAAGCATTCAAATTCTGCTTCAGAGAGTGCAACTCTGATGGGTTGGCCACATTGTGCAAATGCAAAATGTATGCTTACCAAAAAGATTATTTTATGGATAACTCACATAGGGCAAGAGTTTACATGGGGGTTGAAAGAAGAAATACAAGGACAATCTCCAGGTCTCTCTCGAGAACTTTGGAGTTATGTGACTTGGGAGACACTGGTACAGGACCACTCAGAATGGTGTGCCCACATCAGAGAAGGTGCTGTGCTCTATGAGCAAAGCAGAATTGAAACAGCTCAAAGGAAACACAACATAACACAGATTTAGAGTATCCACCCCAAATGTTCACATGGACTATTTGTGCCCGACCTATGGTGGAGCATTCTGAGCTCTGATCAGCCACAGTCGGACACATTGAAACTTGATTCTAGCATAGTGGTATCATTTTTGTCCTCTTCAACCAACCACCTTGGTTCAGTCTCTCATCATCACTTCTCACCTAGATTATTTAAGTAGCCTCCTCATTAGTCTCTCTCAATTTAGTCTTCCCCCACCAGAGTCCATTCTGCCTCCAAAGCAATTTTCTTTATGTAGAGATATGACCATGTTATTCCTTTATTCAACCATCTCCAATATCTTCCAGTGCTTCTAGGATAAAATATAAATTTCTCCGTTTCTTTACTTTCCCTCTGCTCCCAACTCTTCAGGCTCTCCCATCTATTTGGGAGATCTCCTCACATTGAAGATGCCTTCATTTGTGTAGCTCCTCTTCTGATTGGTGAATTCTTGCTTGGTTCCACTATTTAATGACGAGCCCAGATCATCCACATTCACTTCTATCCCAGCTCCACTCTGGATTCTCTGACTTCTTCCCTCTTGCCCCTTGCCACCAGATTTTAGGTCCCTTTTGGGTGTTGTTGTTCCTTATAAAAATGTAAGTTTCTTGAGGGTAGGGACTGCTTTTTTGGTTCATTTTTATGTCCCCAGTACATAGCACAGTACCTGGAGCACAATAAGCATTTAATAAATTCGATCTCACAATCTCTCTCTCTCTCTCTGTGTCTCTGTCTCTGTCTCTTTCTCTCTCCCCCTTATATACAGTATGGCTTCAGTGTATCTTTATAGCCTCATTGGACATTAGTTCCCTTCTCTCACTCTATGATCCAGACAAACCAGCCTTCTTTTGGGTCCTCTCTTATGACATCTCCCTTCTCCATGACTTTGCATTGGCTGTCCACTGTGCCTAGAACACAAGTCTTATGTTTGCCTCACAGACTCCTTTTTATCCTTTAAAATGCAACCCAAGCATTATCTTCTACATGAATTCTTTTCTGATTCCCTCAACTTTTAGTATCTTCCCTCTCCAATATAGCTTTCATATCTTTTTTCATATCTATCTATTTATTAATTTTAATTTTACATTGTGTATACTTTTATGCGTTCTTCTTGTCTCTCCCACTGAATGTAAATTCCTTCCAAATGGGATTATTACATTCTTTGTTTCATTTCCAGAATGCAGTATAGCAGCAGGCCCACAGTAGCTGCTTAATAATACTTGTTTGATGGATGATAAATGAATTTCTAAAAGGGGGGAAAACCTGGATTAGACAAATTTGCAAGTTAATTCTACCAAATTTTGAAACAATTAATTTCTTCATTATATATACTATTTGCAAAAATATGAAAGAAAGGATCCTGTCAAATTTCTTTTATAATATATAGTCTTGATACCCAAGCAGAGAAAATAAACGCACTGAGATCTCTAAGGAATATCACCACAAAATTTATATAAAATATTTAGCAGAGAAGCTACAGAAATACATCAAAGACTGTCCACTATGATCTGGTTGCATTTATTGCAGGAATGAAGTATTTAGTATTTATATATAAGTTTATATATATAAATACAATATAATATATATAGGTTTAGTATTAGGAAAACTATAAATGTAATATTAATAACAAAAACAAAGAAATCACACAATTTTGTTAATAGATACAGAATCCATTTCTTTTAAAAACACTAAAAATCACAGGAACAAAACAAATATCATTAATATTCTAAATAGTGCCTCTCTAAAACCAAGGGCCAGCATTACATCTAATATAGACAAACCATAGATCTGTAAGATTTGGTGTAAAACAAGAATGTTCCTTGTTACCACTACCCTTTGATATGGCACTCAAAATGTAAATAGTAAGACAAAAAAATGAAATTGAGAGGATAAGAATAGGCAAATAGAAAATAAATTTATTTCTTTTTGCAGATTATATGGTCTCAGAGAACCCAAAAAATTTAGATAAAAATTAATTGAAACAATCAAAAGTGTAGAAGGATATGAAATCAAGCTGTGCATCTCATAAGCTGAGGAAACCCAGTAAGAAGAGATAGAAAGAGAAATTTCACTCAAAATAACTATAGCACGTAAAAATTACTTGAGAATTCATTGAACAAAGCATACCCCAGAACTATGTATATATAAATATAACTATAAAGCACTCTTTCCTGAAATAAAGATAGACTTAAATAGTAATAGAAGAAATATTAATTGTTCATGTTAGGCTAAGCCAATATAATAAAAATGATAATATTAGCTAAATTAACTCACTTATTCAGTGCCATGAGAAACTATCAAATAATTACATTATGGAGCTAGAAAAAAATAACAAAGTTCATCTGGAGGAACAAAAGGTCAAGAATCTTAAGGGAAATAATGAAAAAAAGTGGGATGGAAGGGTGTCTAGTAATACCAGGTCTCAAGCTTTATTACAAAGAAGTAATCATCACAATGATTTGGCACTGGTTATGAAAAAGAGGTCTGATCAGTGGAGTAGATTAGACATCTATATCTATATCTAAAATGTTTAAATATAGAGAAATAAATGTAATATAAATTAAAAAATTACAGTTACTGTGGTAAAAAATTATCAGGGAAACCTAGAAAACAGTGTGGTAGAAGTAAAGTATAGAATAATATAGGATACATTCTAGGCTTAGTCTCCCAACCCCAGCTTATCCCAACTGCATCCACAAGAGGTGGCTGTTACTTCATCCCTCAAGGTTATAGGGTACCCTGAAGGTCTGGGGATTATTTTTCTAATACTATAGTTCAGGATCTCTAAAGATTGTGATTCATCTCAGTCCTTTAAGTTTATGTAAAGTCAACCAGACTTAATTAGATTAGTTTTCAGAAACAGGTATTTATTAATGTGGCATAGTAAGAATAGGTGGTACAAATATTCTCCCATGTTAGGGACACATATTCCCACTGGGAGAAAAAAAATTGGCATAACGTTTGGGATTGTCATCAGGCCCTTCAACAAGGTAACAAAATTTTGCTTAAGAATCTTGGTATTCCTGAGACACACAAGTTAGCAGAATGATGGGAAGCTACTTTATACCTAGTTACCAAGAAAAGATTGGGCAACTTGCCTGCTTACAAAATAGCCCCAGAGACTGGCAGGGGCCTGCTAATACAATTTACCACAATGATTTGTTGCCAGTTGGGCTACTAGATGGGCAAGTAGAGACCAGTGAGACTCACTTCAGCAGACTAAACAGAAGGGACTGCCTGCCAGTGATTTTTTAGACTATCTGATCTAGGAGATGGCTCAGAAACAAACATTTCAAGTAAAGAAGACCATATAATGTATCACCATCAACTACTACATCAACTAACCCATCAACTAATGAAAGAGGACTGGACTCCAAAGCAATACATTTTCTTTTTGGTCTCAGAATTTGAGCACTGAGAAAGAACTCAGTCATTTAACCCAACCCATTAGTAAAAGGAAGATCCATTATAATAGAATGACAAGTGTTTATGTAGCTTCTGCTTAAAGGACTTTGAGAAGGGGGAAGCTACCACTCTTCACCTCTTGAGGAAACTTATTTTACTTCTGGACAGATTTAATTGTTATGAAGGTTTTCTTGGCATCAAGTCTGGATTGATCTCTTTGCAACTTATACCTTTTGTTCCTGTTGTTGGCACTGGGACCAAACAGAACAACTCTAATTCATCTTACATATGATAGTTCTTCAGATATTTCTCTAGGCTAAACATACTTAGAATCTTCATTCAATCCCCAAATGTCAAGGACTCAAGGACATTCACTACCCTGTTGTTTTTGTTTTTTTAATCTGGATACACTCTTACCAATGCCCTTCCCATATTTGGGTCTAACAAACCGAATACAATATTCCTGATAAGATCTGATAAGGCCAGTGTGCAATGTAAATCACCTTCCTATTCCTGGAAGCTATGCCCCTCAAGGCAGCTCAAGTTCATTTTTTTTTTTTTTTGCCTACTACTTGTTTCTGACTTACAGTGAGTAGCCAGTGCATTAAAACCCTGAGACTTTTTCAGAACCAATGCTCAAGCCTGCCGGAGCCTTTTGAATATTAATTCTTTCATCAACTATCCCTCCCTATTTTGTGTCATCTAAAAATTTTATTTGTATGTTATCTATACCTTTATGCAAGTCATTGACAAAAATATGAATTATTTTATTGACACATAACACTGACTCAAGTACCAGATGCTTGGGGCATTCTACTGGACTGTGGTGGATCCCTGGGGATTACCAATCACACTGATATTGAAGAACTAACAACTGCTTTTTGAATCTAATGTCTAGCCTGTTTTGAATCCATTTGATTATATTCCATCTAATTCATAGCACCCCATCTTCTCCACAAGAATGGTATGAAATACTCTTTCAAGAGTTTTTATAAAATTTAAACAATCAATATTTATTACATCCCCCTTTTCTTCTAGTTTAGTAATCCAGTAAAAAAAAAAGAAAAGAAAAGAAAATGAGATTTGTCTGGCATGACCAGGTTTTGATAATACCATGCTGGTATTACGTACATGTAATGACCTTTTCTCCATCTAGATACTTGCCAACCATCTCTTTAATCATCAGTTCTAGATATTTCCTAGGAATAAGAATCAAGCTAACTGGGCTATAGTTTGCAACCTCTGTTACTTTTTTAATTAAATTTATTTAGTTTCAGTTTTCAAAATTCACTTTTATAAGATTTTGAGTTCTAAATTTCCCCTTTCTCTCCCCCCCCCCCAAGATGGTATGCAATCTGATACAGGCTATACAATGTACTATTTTAATGATATTAAACATATTTCCACCTTAGTCATGTTATGAAAGAAGAATCAAAACAGAAGGGAAAAACCATAAGAAAAAAAATCAAAAAACAGAAAAAGAGAAAATAACATGCTTCCATCTACATTCAGACTCCATAGTTCTTTATCTGAATGTGGATAGCATGTTTCATCATGAGTCTTTTGGCATTGTCTTAGGTCATTGCATTGCAGAGAAGAGTTAAATCTACTAAAGTTGGTCAATTCATAGTGTTGTTTTTGCTATGTACAATGTTCTCCTACTTCAACTCACTTCACTCAGCATCAGTTCATGTAAATCTTTCCAGGTTTTTCTTAAATCTGCCTGCTCATTATTTCTTATGAAACAACAGTATTCTCATTACATCCATATGGCTTTCATTCTTCAATTGATGAGTATCCCCTCAATTTACAATTGCCACCACCAAAAGAACTGCTATAAATATTTTTGTACATTTAGGTCCTTTTCCCTGTTTTATGATCTCTTTGGTATACAGACCTAGTAGTGCTCTTGCCGGATCAAAGGGTATGCACAGTTTTAATGCCCTTTGGACACTGTTTTAGATTGTTCTTCCAATCAGTACACACCTCCACCAAAAATGCATTAGTATTACAATTTTCCCACATCTCCAGAATTTATCATTTCCCTGTTTTGTCATGTTAGCCAATCTGATAGGTGTGATGTGGTACAGCCTCTGTTCTTGCCCTGTTTTTGAAAACCAGTACATTTGCCCTTCTTAGTCTTGTGGGACCACAATCTTTCATATACCACTGATAATGGTTCATCAATCACATCTGCCAGTTCTTTAAAAACATGAAAATTTTTAGTTCATCTGGTTTAGGTGACATGAATTCATTAAGAAAGCTAGGTAAACTCTCTTTCTCATTATTTCTTTATTTGCCTTGTGTGTCAACTCCCTGTTAGTATTTCTGTTTTGATGTTTCCAGTGAAAAGGTCATTCTTTTTTTACAAAGAAAATAGAACTAACTTAAGTATTGAGCAGCTTTGCCTTCTCTCTGTTGTCAGTTATTATCACCCCAACCCCACACAAGGAAAAGTTCTTCACCTTCTTTGAGCCTCCTTTTTTTTTTACTAGTATAGCTAAAAAAGGGTACGGACTGGATTCAGTGAGGATGCTCCCCTTATCAATACAGATCAGTACCTTCCCTAAAAGTTATAGTCTTTATAGAGTTACCTAGAGTACAGACAGGTCAAGTGACTTGTCCAGGGTCACAGAACCATAGGTCAGAAACAGAATTTGAACCCAGGTCTTTCTGACTTCAAGGTCAGATCTCTCTCCATGATGCCACATTATGTCTCATAGCTTTACTAAAAACAAAAAGGCAAGTCCTTTTTGTTGTCCTTAATTCCCTTGAAGCCCTAGCTCATTCTGGGTTTTAGCATTTCTGAATGATAAAATTATCACTTAAACACATCAAAAATTTCACCTCCTGTGTCACAGGAGGTGAAATGAATAATTTTGGTTACATAAAACTTGGAAGATTTTTTCACAAACAAAATAGAGTTAAAATGAGAAAAACTCAGGAAACTGGGGGAAAATTTTTGCAACCAGTCTCCATGATAAAGGTCTCATTTCTAAGATATATAGGGAAGTGAGTCAAATATATACGAATAAAAGCTATTCCCAAATTGTTACATAATCAAATGGTATGAATAAACAGTTTCAGAGTAGGAAATCCAAGCTATCAATAGTCATATAAAATATGCTTTAGATCACTAATAATTAGTGAAATGCACTATCTCACTCCCCACAGATTGGTGAAGATCACCAAAAAAGGAAAATGATAAATCTTGGAGGGGCTATGGGAAAATAGGGACATTAATTCATTGTAGTTGGATCTGTGAACTAGTCTGACCATTTGGTAAGCTGTTTGAAATTATGTCCCCTAAAACTATTAAATTGATATAGTGATACTTCCACTAGGTACCAAAGAGATGAAAGAGAAAATGACTTATATGCACAAAAATATTTGCAGAAGCTCTTTTTGTGGTGGCAAAGAACTGGAAATTGAGGACATCCTTGTCATTTGGGGAATGGTTGAACAAGTTGTAGTTTATGATTGTGTTAGAAGATTGTTGTGCTCTAAGAAATAACAAACAGGATGCTTTCAGAAAAACCTGGGAAGACTTACATGAACTGATGCAAAGCAAAATGAACAGAACCAGGAGAACACTGTACATAGTAACAGCAATATTGTATGATAATCAGCTGTGAATGATTTAACTCATCTCATCAATGTAATAATCCAAAACAATTCTGAAGGACTTATGATGAAAAATGCTCTCCATTTCCAAAGAAAGAACTGATGGAGTCTGAATGCTGACTGAAGTATACTTATTTCACATTCTTTACTATTCTTGGATTTTTTGGGTCTGTGTTTTCTTTTGTTACATGGTGTGGAAATGCATTACTGCATATGCATAACCTGTGTGAAATTATTATGCATTACTGCATATGCATAATCTGTGTGAAATTGCTTGTCTTCTCAAGGAAGGGGAAAGGGAAGGAGAGAATTTGGAACTAAAATTTTTTTTTCAAAAAATGAATGTTAAAAATTTTATTTACATATAACCGAGAAAAAAATAAAAATTAAATGTAAAAAAAAAAAGCCACCATCTCTGCTCCCCTCAGGACCTTCTGAAAGAATACTGAGTGAAATCCTCTACTGGACCAGGAACCATTTCAAATCTGAGTATCAAATTTTGTGTTTCCAAAGAAATCTCTCTTCCAGGCTAGTGCAAATCTGGACTAAAAAAATGGATGGAAGTGATAAAGGCGTCAGCCTCAGTGGACAGGAGCCAGGAAAGAGCTGGTCATATGAAAGTAGTAGGAAGATAAAAGAGACAGAAGCATGTTTCTCAAATGAGCTGGGAGGAGGGAGACAAATATATGGCCTCCAGGGATTTACTTAGGAGAACAAGCCCCCCTGCCAGTAATACTATGGGAGGGGTTGCCTTTAGGAGGGAGGCTTCACATTCCTGCCAGTGTGGGAAAGCCTGGTTAACAAGTCCTAGCAGGGCCCTCAGATGAGCAGGCTTGCGTGCATGTATGTGGAGGCGGTGGGAGTGTATGCCAAAGCATGTGCTTATCACTCAGAGGGCCTCCAGGAACACAGCCTCTCACCACCCTGGACTTGAGCTGAACTGCCCACTAGCTCCTAGGTGGGTCTCAGGCTGTATGATACTAAGTGATCAAGAAGTGAATCCATTTATATCATTTCATTGGGTCCATGTAGGCGTCAAATTGGATGAGGGAAGGGCTTGTATACATCTACTGTCTCCCTCACAGAACCTAAAAGAGAACTGGGAACAAAGAAGAATGACAAGATCCTTGGATTTTAGAAACTGAGAAATCATAGGACCTTAGGATTTTAAGCCCCAAGGACCCTTATATTCTCTAGTCCAACCTGAAGAAACTGAGGTCTGAAAAGGGGAAGTCACTTGACCAAAGCTATGCTGCAAGTAAGTAGCAGAGGTTAGATTTCAGTCTTTTGACTGGTCCAGTGCTCTGGCAATTGTACCATTCCAAGTCCAGAGCTCCAAAGGAGGGCATGAATTATCCATTTCTGTTGACTAAATGAACCCTATAAATTATATCATGAACCCTTCTGGTTCTTAAAGAGCCATTCAATATTCCATATAATAACAAATATTTTTTCCTTTAAAAGAGGAAAAAGAAAAAGAGGGAAAAGAAAATTGACAAAACCATTCAATACGTTGAAAAAGTCTGAAAACATTCTTCGTATTTTTTAAAAGGTAGTGTGTTGCATTGCATAAAGACCCTAGAGTAGGCATCAGTAGAGATCTGGGTTTGAATCTTCTGGTTTTTTATAGCTTTGTGTCCATGAGCAAATCACAAGTTCTGTAAACTTCAGTTTCCTCATCTGTAAAACTAGAATAATAAAGCTTTCAATATTGACTTCACAAAATTGTAATGAGTCAAATAGTGATTGCAAAGTGCTTTTTGAATACCTTGTGTTATATAAATGTCAACCATCTTGTTTTTCTTTCTGCTCTTTATATGAGTCTGATCTTTGTTTTGTCCTGGTAGGATGCGGTTCACAGAGAGCAGTGGTCAGTTCCTTTGGAAATCCACTTACAAGGATCTTCTGCTAAATTTGGCTTCCTCATCCTAGAAAGGAGAGACAAAAAAGAATGAGGCAAGCGTTAATGAATTAGGCAGGTCCAATGGGGGTTTGAGAACTAACTGGCATTCCGAGATTATGGTGCAGAGAAACAAGCATTCTCTCTTAACCCTGAAAATGAATTGAACTATTACGATCTCTGATGTCAATTTCAGTCATTCCTGGGAGTTTTGAAAATGATAAAGTTCTGATATGGATAGTATGTATTTTTAAAAAAACAAAAGCAAAAAACTCCAGGGCATGATGAACCCTCTTTCTATCTCAAAAGTAGTTCAAATTATTCTCAGGGCTGAGACAGAACATTTGCTCCTTTGCTTTACAAAACCCAGAATGCCATTCAGTTCTCAAGCTTCTCTTAGAAAAAGAAAAAGGCCGAAGACACACTAGATCAAAATAGAATCAGACAGAATACTTAAAAATTTAATACAAGCAAATAAAACAGTTCCCTATCCTCCTGGAACTATAATCTAATGGGGAAAGATATACATATAAGGGAACTGGAAAAGACTGGAGGAGGGTAGAGAAGGGTCAGAATCGTAGAGGAGGTAAGGAGAAATTCAGAGACTGAGTCCAGACACAAGCAAGGTACAACGTGAGTGGACTCCTTCCTAAAACAATGGCTTAGAAGAAGAAGTCCCAGCCAGGAGAACAGGATCTCATGGTGGAAGTTTGTCAAGAGATGACAAGGTGTCAGGCTAGGAGGTGAAGTATTGAGAGTATGTCCATGTAGGAGAGAGGTGAAACCAAGGTCATAAAATCACAGGTTCTCAGAGTTGGAAAGGACCTACATGGTTAATCCATTTGGGTTATTCAGGGACAGAATTCTCTTTGTAGCATGCCTATAAGGGAATGATTTAGCATTTCTTGATCATTTCTAGTGAACAAGGCTCTCAATTTACAGATAATTTCATTTGGGGACAGGTCTGGTTGTTAGAAAGTTCTTCCATGTATTGAGCTGAAAATGTGCTTCCTTATAATTTCCCCATATTGGTTCCATTTCTGTCTGTCTTTTGTACAGACAAAATAAAACAAATATATAAATAACTCACATTTATGTAGCATTTTACAATGCTCTTTTCAATGGGAGCACAAGTATTATATGTATCTTTATAGATGAAGAAACTGAAATTTAAAGAGGTCATTTGACTTGCCCCAGGTCCAACGGATAGTAAATGGCAAGAACCAGCACTTAAACACCGATTCTCAGAATCCAATTATAATATTTTATTTCCATTGGACTACATTACCTTTTCACATTTAAGCCTTTTCTACCTGATGGCCCTTCAAATACTTGAAAAAGGTGACTAGTCATGTTGCTACTACCTCTCTTCTTTAGGCTAAAACATCCTTAGTTTTTTTAAGTGGCTTTTAGACAGCTATCCCTTGGCTCTGCCCCTTGATCACACCTTCAGTATCTCCCTCTCCTCCCCTGCTCTCTCTTGGATAGTAAAGGAGACTTCAGTACTAGTTCATATATGAAATGTGGCTTCCAAATTCTATAGCCGGGAGCCACAAATTCCTCTCTCTGTAGGTGAAAAAGGAACATGCATTGTTCTCCTCCCTGCTTGCCAACAGGAAGGCAGCACTCCACCCTCCATATAGGACCCATCTCAGGTTCTTTAGTCTACCTTTGGTCTATCCTTTACATAGCCCTTTCCAAAGCTCACTCCCTCTGAATTCCTGTGGATTGTTTTGGTTTTTTTTTAAACTTTTTTTCCCTTCCTTATAATAATTATTTTATATTTCTGTAATGCTATTAAGGCTTAAAAATACTTTCCTTCTAATGATCCTGTGAAGTAAATAAAGCTAGTATTATTTCTCCATTTTTCAGGTGAAGAAATAGCAGTTCAGGGATGTTAAATAACTTGTTTGTGATCATACAGTTGAACGGGTGGCCAAAACAGGATTTGATTTTAACTCTCTTGACTCCAGGTTCTGTGCTCTTGCCTCTATAGCACATTTTTCCTGTGCTCACAGATATGGCTCTGGTAGGGAAGAGTAGTTAAAGGCAAGGAACAGACTGCAAAAGATAATACAGACTATGTTTAGCTCCAGCCTGTATTTCTAGACTTATTATACCTCACTTCCCTTCACACATTCTACAGTCCAGCCAAACTGACCTCCTTGTCACCCCTCACAATAACATTCCATCTCCCATATTAGTACTTTGCAGGTTTGGAATGTACTTTTTAGAATTCTCAACCTCCTTCAAAATGAAGCATGGGGTACTGTGTGTGACTGGCAGGGAAGCCAGAAGAGATGTTTTCATCATCTCCTCCCCCTACTCTTCTCCAAGGGAGACTTTAATTCCTACTAGGAGAGAAACTAAGAGATGGTGGCCAGCTGCTACTGTGCTGTTCTCAGACAGAGGAAGTAACAGGCTAGAATTACGTCTCTCTGTTCCCATAAGTATTATTAACTTAGGAGATGTAATTTTAATGTTCAAGCTAAACTTCTGATTGCTATTTATTAATGGGGAAGGTGGACCCAAAACATTTATATCCAAGGGTTGACAGTTTTCTCACCAAATGCCAGGTCCACAAGGAATGCATATAGCAAATAGCAAAGAAATCCATTTGTCCAAGTTAATAGCAAACAGAAATCAGAGAAAATATACATATGAGAATATATATAAGACAATACACAGTGAAGAAGCTTTCCTATTAGGATCCCTACCATGTGCTATCTGCTAGCTCTAACCAAATCTTACCAGATGGTAAGCTGCTGCATCCAGCTTCAGGATCTGCTGACATCCTGGAAAGAACTTGAGCCCACAGTGTGTACCAGGAAGAGTCTTAGTTCTGAGGTCTTCCCTTTCCCAAGGAGAATTCCAGCTCCAGGATCAGAGCTCTTGACTCCTCTTGCAGACTCTACTCTGAAACTGGCCTCTACTGTGTGTTTTGACTGAAAACTACCATTACTAATGATGATGCAAAGAGAAATATCTTTCTTTCCCTTGTTATACTCTGACATAAATGCTCCGGAGATCTGGCTGTCTTCTTTTTCCAAAGCTCCAATGCCAGCCACTCCTATGCTTTTAATTTCTTAGTCCCCCTCTTTTGCCTATGTAAGTGAGTGGATGAAGAAAAGATCTTGGGCCAAGCCAATTATCTTTGTTTATCTTTGAACAATTTAAGGAAGTCTTTCATATGCAAATGGACCACTGGAGGCTAGACCTCCTTTAAAAGGGGCAAGTGAGCACATTTTACAATCTGCAAATTCAATCAATGAGTCTAAAATTGATATGCACTTAGTCTTTTATTTTTTCTGTCATCGGTCCTTTATATGTTTCAATTTCATAAACTGAATTTGGGGTGGGGGACTCAGTTGACCCAGGAATTCCTTCTTAATTTCTTGTTATATTTAATAAATGCTCTTTCAAATGGAAAATGAAGGAATATCCATCAACTAGGGACTGGCTGAATAAGTTGTGGTATATGTTTGTAATGGAATACTATTTAAGAAATGACAAACAGGATGGCTTCAGAACAACCTGGAAAAACATAAATGAACTGATGCAAAAGCAGAACGAGGAGAGCACTATGCACAGGAACAGCAAATTGTAGGATGATCAACTGTGGATGAGTTAGCTATTCTCAGCAACCCAATGATCCACAATTCCAAAGGACTGAAGATGAAAATGTTATCCACCTCCAGAGAAAGAACTGATGGAGACTGAATACAGATAGAAGCTTTTATTCTTTACATTTTTTTGGTGGAGTTTTTTATTTTGGTCTAATTTTCCCCCCCACAACATGACTAATATGGAAATGTTTTGCGTGATTGCACACGTAAGACCTATCCTAAATTAGTTACTATCTCAGGGAAAGGAAAAGGGAGGGAGAGAATTTGGAACTCAAAATAAAAAATGTCCCGCAAAAGTTAAAAATTGTTTTTACGTGTAATTGGAGAAAAAATAAAATATTATTCATAAAAATGAAAATTCATTTATTCACTCATTCGTTCATACATTCAATCATGAACTTGTTAGGGCAGTCTGTGGGCATAGCCCTGGAATTAGAGTCAGGAAATGGGGATTCAAATCCCACCTCTGACATTATTATGTGACCCTCTGATCTTAAAATTTGAAATGAGGATAATCATAGGACACAGTAATTATGAAGGTAATACATGCACAGGAGCAGCTGTATAAAGTGTCTCAAGGAAAAAAAATATATGATTGAAAAAAATAGCCCTGTCATATAGTTGAAAGCAAGCTATAACCCACAGTCAAGTACAGTGGTCTCCATGTGTAAAGTTCCTACTTGGGGGGCAGTACTCCATATTGCACCGAAGCAGGGATATCTTAACCTGTTTTTGTGTCATGTACCCCTTTGGTATCCAGGTGAAGCCTATGGACCTCTTCACAGAATAAAAATGTTAAGAAAAAAGCCACAATATTATTAAAGTGTTAGACAAAAAATGTTCACACTCCAGGTCAAGAAACTCTGCTCTAAAAAATGTGATTGAAATGTTACATGGGGGATTATATCTGTTCTTGCCACCAGGTGGTGCTCCTAGCATAGAGCTTCTGCTCAAGTAGCGCTTGATTCTTTACAATCCTTGGGTGTAATGGGACCTGCTTAACCTGTCATTAGAAGGATGATTCCCTGTTACTCCTCAATGCTTAATTTTCCTCACAGTCAAAAAATAGTTTGGCTCATGGTTGCCGCTACTCCATGGGATGCTTACTCTCTTTCCCATCCTCACTCACATGTAAAATACATTAAATAATCAATACCAAAAGATACAGGGGTAGAATTTCAGAGTAGCAGAATTGTTCCTGGGAGGGATATGAAGTCTCAGACCTCTCAGCAGATCTCTTCTTCTTGGTATCATCATAGACACCAGCATATCCAAAGGCTTTTTGCTATGCATTGCTTAGTCTTATAATTTTACAGGGGGAGGAAAGGGGAAAATCATCTCACCAAACTTGAGCTCCCCTATCCCCTTGCAAAATAGGCAAATAATTTCTATCTCCTTGATAGTAAAATAAACAAATGATCACATAGCAGATATAGTCAGATGTTTTCATAGCATTCGGTCCAGGGGTATACCTACCCTCTACCAAGCTTATAAGACTGTAATTGACTTCCCTTCTTTTGTTTTGTTTTTTCTGACTTTGTTGTCTTGGGCATCTCTGGCATCTGCTGCATTTCACATCTTGCCCCAAACCACAGTAACTCTCTTCTTAAGTATCTCATCTCTAGCATGACATTTTGAATGACCTCAGGCATTTAATTTACATTAAATGACCAGGGAGCCCTGCAATTCCTTTTATTTCTAGTCTTAAAAAACTCAGGAAATTACAGAGAGGTGGAGGTAGGTATTGAAGGCTGAGGAGAAATAAGCTCTTTCAACTAAACATATAGGCAATATAAAAAGATCTAGAGGAAAGTATGTTGGGCAAACTTCCTGTGGCAGAGTTTTAGAAGGACATGGTCAATGATTACCCAGTATGGACAAGCACGAATGGGCTACTATCTGTACTTTTGGAGTGAGTATTAATGAATTCCCAGATTCACCAAAGTGTAGAAATTCTACCCTCAGAGAATGTTGTAGCGCTCAAATGAGAAAATGTATATAGAGTACTAAACCAACTTTAAAGCAGCCTGAAGTTCCAGTTATTCTTATTCTTCTTGGAAATAGGGAAATTGGTAGAAGATGCAATGATGTAGATTGAAATTCGTTGTATGAAATAACTTTCTAACTTTTGGAAAGATCCCAAAATGGATTGCCAGGAAACAGCGTCCTGTCATTAGAGATCTTCAAGATAAAAAGGCCATTTGGTGGGGATATTAGAAAGGGGATCCCTATTAAGATATAGGTTGATGAAACGTCCTTCGATTCAATAAAGTTATTAAGGAATTACTATGTGCAAATCGCAATGCTTAGACATTAGGGGTAGAAAGAGATACAAGGAGTCCCTGCACTCAAGTAGCAACTTACCTCTGGGGGTTTACAACACAACACAGATAAATAAATGGAAGTCATTTTGAGAAGGGAGAAAACTCTGAGCCTGGGTATGGGTGGGGAGGTGGAGACAGAGACACTTGAGCTCAGCTTTGAAGGATCTTAAAGATTCTGAGAACAATCTATGAACAGGGAGTGCTTTCCAGGTTAAAGGAAAGCAGAGAAATCATAAATACATACATACATATGTGTGTGTGTGTGTGTATATATATATATATACACACACATACATATATACACACATATATTTTCTGTTCTAGAGATTACTAGTATCCAATTTGGTCAGAATATACACTGTGTGAAGTAGAATGAAGGGTTCCTTGGAGTAAAATTGTGGAGGGTCTTAAGAATCAGGATGAAGAGTTTTTATTTTACCCTAGAGATAGTAGGGAATCCCTAAACACTTTTGAGCTGGGGAATGACAATAAGATCTGATGCACTAGGAAGATTGTTTTTTAAAATTTTTTTCCTTCTTTTTTACATTCATTTAAAAAAATTTGAGTTCCAAATTCTGACTCTCTCTTCAGTTCCTAACCTACTAATTGAGAAGGCAAGCAATATGGTACCCATTTTATGTGATGTTATGCAAAACATTTCTATATTAACCATATTGAGGAAAAAAAGAAAGAAAAATAAAGTGAAAAAAATATGCTTCAATCTGTACTCAAAGTTCATCAGTTTTCTCTCTGGAGGGGGACAGTATTTTTCATCTTGAGGTTTTTGGAATTGGCTTGGATCATTGTATTGATCAGAGTAGTTAAACCTTTCATAGTTATCATTACAATATTACTGTTACTTTGAATGAAGTTCTGATTCTGCTCTCTTTATTCTGTATCAGTTCACATGTCTTCCCAAATTTTTCTGAAACTATCCCCTTCCTTGTTTCTTATAGCATAGTAGTATTCCAACACAATAATATACCACAACTTGTTCAACCATTCCCTAATTGATAGGTATCTCCTCAAATTCCAATTTTTGTCACTACAAAAAGAGCCTCTATAAATATTTTTTTGGACATATATGTCCTTTTCCTTTGATGTCCTTGAGATATAGGCCTAGTAGCAGTGTTGTAGGAGAGAATCAGTCCAATTGATCCCCAAGATTTAACCTATCTCAACCTCTGAGTACTGTGTTCAGTTTAGGACTCCCATCTCCTACAGAGACACCCAATCTCCTGAGATCTAATCCCATCTTCTTAGCACTAAGTGATGTATTTCTGGATTCTGGTTTCTAATTCATTCTGCCATATACTTCTGTTTTATGGTTGAGTTCATCCTATTTCCATTCACAGTTACGATTCCTATGTATATCCCTCTATCTTATTTTCTCGTATTTATCTTTCTCTCTCTTTTTACTTTATCTTACTAGAAACACACTTGAAACAGAAAGACACACACAGAATTAAAATAAGGGGCTGGAGCAGAATCTATTTTGCTTCAGCTGAGGTAAAAAAAAAAGGCAAGGGTAACAATCATAATCTCAAATTAAAACAAATGTAAAAACAGACCTAACTAAAAAGATAATCAGGGAAACTCTATTTCACTAAAAGGTACCATAGAAATTGAAGTAATATCAATACTAAATACAAATGCACCAAATGTCACAGTATCCAAATTCTATTTTTTTATTTATTTAGTTTTAAAATTTTTATGCAGTATTTTATTTTCCCTCAGTTGCATGCAAAAAAATATTTTTAACCTTCTTTTCAAAACTTTAAGTCCCAAATTCTTTCTTTTCCTCCCTCTTCCTGTCCCCCTCCCCCAATGAAAAGGCAAGCAGTTCCATATATGTTATACATGAGTAGTCATACAAAACATATCCATAGCAGTCATGTTGTAAAAGAAAACATAGACAAGGAAAAAAACTCAAGAAAAATAAAGTTAAAAAAAAGTATTCTTCAATCTGTATTTAGACACTCTCATCTCTTTCTCTGGGGATGGATAGCATTTTTCCTCGTAAGTTCTTCAGAGTTGTCTTGGATCATTGTATTGCTGAGAACAGCTAAATCACTTACAGTTGATCATCTCACAATGTTGCTGTTATTTTGTACACAGTACATTTCACTTTGCATCAGCCTATGCAAGTTTTTCCAGGTTTTTCTGAGTGCATCCTGTTCATCATTTCTTACAGTACAATAGTATATCATCATAATCACATGTTCAGTCATTCCCCAATTGAGGGGCATCTCCTCAACTTCTAATTCTTTATCCCCAGAAAAGGGCTGTTATAAATATTTTTTGTTCATATTGATCCTTTTCCTGTTTTTAAAATCTGTTTTGGGATACAACCCTAGTAGTGGTATTGCTAGGTCAAAGGGTATGCATGGTTTTATAGCCCACTGGGCATAGCTCCATTGGCTCTACAGAATGGTTGAATCAGTTCATGACTCTGACAGTGCATTAATGTTTCATTTTTTCCCACATCCCACCCCAACAAAAAGTTGGTCATTTATCTTTTCAGTGCTATTAGTCAATCTAACAGATATGAGGTAGTACATTGGAATTGTTTTAACTTGCATTTCTCCAGTCAGTTGTGAGTTAGAATATTTTTTCATATGGCTATAAATAGCTTTGATCATATCTTTTGATCATCTATCAATTGGGGATCATATCTTTTGATCATTTATCAATTGGGGAATAGCTCTTATTTTTATAAATTTGATTCTGTTTTCTATATGTTTGAGAAATGATGACTTTATCAGAGAAACTTGCTTCAATTTTTTTTCACTGTTGTTATTGATAACTATATTTCTCTCCATCCTATCCCTCCTGCCCATTGATTCTATTCTCTTTCTCCTTTTGTCCCTCCTCAAAAATGTTTTGCTTTTGACTACTACTCCCTCCCCAAATCTGCCCTCCTTTCTATCACTGCCCCCCCTTCTCTTATCTCCTTCCCCTCCTACTATTCTGTAGGGTAAGTTAGATTTCTATACCCAATTGAGTGTGTATGCTATTCCCTTTTCAAGCCAATTTTAATGAGAGTAAGGTTCACTCACTCCACCTCACCTTCCCTCCTCTTCGTCTCCATTGTAAAAGTTTTTTCTTGCCTTTTTTATGTGAGATATTCCCCCATTCTACTTCTCCCTTTCTCTTTCTCCCAGTACATTCCTCTCTCTCACTTTAATTTTATTTTTAGATATCATCTCCTAATATTCAACTCACACCTGTACCCTCAGTCTATATATATTCCTTCTAACAATCCTAATAATGCTGCCAGTGATTCAGTTGTCCCCAAGGCCTACTCTAGCTTTGCCCAGTCTGTGCTGGAGTGACCTACCCTGGATTGCACACCTTTCTCACCCTGGTGCAACAGACTTTTCCTGCTGACCTTCCAAGTTGTCTTGGGCTGGAAATTTGTTTTACTCTGGTTTTTTTGTGGGTTTTGCTACTCCAGGATTTGTTTAGAGTCATTTAAAAAAAGTATTTGGAGAGCTTGGGGAAGAGCTCCGATGAGTCTACTATCTTCACTCCACTTCCCTCCAAATTCTTAAAAGCACAAATAAAACCAAAGCAGCCAAAATTAGAAGGAAAGCAGGCAACTGAAAAAAAATACAGCAAGTTTCTTTGATAAAAACGGTCATTTCTCAACTACAGGAACTAAGTCAAATTTATGAAAATATGATCCATTCCTCAAATAATAACTTTCAAAAGACATGAGCAGTCAGTTTTCAAGAGAAGAAATCAAAGCTATCTATAGTGATATGAAAAATGTTCTAAGTACCTATTGATTAGAGAAATGAAAATTGTAATGACTCTGAGGTATGACCTCACACCTATAAGACTGACTAACATGACTGAAATGTGAAATGACAACCGTTAGAGGCGATGTGGAAAAATAGGAACACTATTACGTTGTTGATGGAATTATGGACTAGTCCAACCATTCTGGAGAACAATTTGAAACTATGTCCAATGAGTTATAAAAATGTGAGTATTCTTTGACTCTGCAGGACTGCTACTAGTTCTGTTTCTCAAAGAGATCAAAGAAAAAGGACCTAAATATATGCAGAGAAATATTTATAGTAGCTCTTTTTGTAGAGACAAAGAATTGGAAATTGACGGAATGGCTATTAACTGGGGAGTGGCTGAACAAGTTGCGGTATCTGACTATAATGGAATACTATTGTATTGTAAGAAATTATGAGTAGGGACCCTTCAGAAAGAGTGGAAAGACTTATAGGAATTGATGCATAGTGAAGTAAACTGAGCCAGGAGATCACTGTACACAGTAATAGCAATATTGTAACAATAATCAACTGTGGAAGACTTAGATACTCTGATCAGCACAATTATCCAAGACAGTTCCAAAGGACTCATGATCCGAAATACTCTACACCTCTAGAGAGAGAATTGATGAACTCCCAGCACACACTGAAGCATTTTTTCATTTTTTTTTGCTTTTTTTGGTAACATGACTAATATGGAAGTACATTTTGTATCTATATAATTTAGTTCCTTTCTTGCACTCTCAATGGATGAGCATAGCACCAATCATAGCAGCACACCTGAGGACTGCTGCTGTGAATAATTTCAAGGGTCTAATCACATAGTATAAAGAACTGTCTATTTATTCAGCAGTAAACTAAACATTGTTCAATAAAGTAAAGCATAACATTCATAGCAACATTCTTACGTAAAATATCATACATACATACATACATACATACATATATATATATATATATATATATATATATATATATATATATCTAACAATAGCAACATCCTTAATCAATACTAAGTGTTCCAAGTAAAGTGATTTTTCAAAATACCACATTATCCACCCCTAGGTCTCAGTAAGAACATTCTCCTTAATTGAATACCAAGTAAAGTCCTCTTTCATCTTAACTTAAAGTTGACTTCCAAGTTCCTTGGCTCTTCCTTTGTGGGCTGACTTCTCCTGACTCTCACCTAGATTCACATGTAGGCAGCTCTCCATTCCTGCTCCATATCCCAGCTCACAGGGACTGATCTACTCCACAGCTTCTGTCTCAGGAAAACAAAGTTCAACAGGGCAATAACAATGCTAAGACACACCACCAGCACCGCCATTTCAATTCATCTCCAAAGCCCAGAGGCTCTGTGAAAACAGCTCAGTTCACTTTAATAGCTCTCAAAAGGGGTTAAGTCTCCTTCTCATGGGCTCATTTCTACCCTACAGTTCTATTGACTTTCAAAGTTCTGAGGCTCCTTCAGCAAGTCTCTGCCATCAGAGGTCTCCTTCCTCAGCTCTCAGAGGTCTCCTCCCAATTCTCAGGTCTCCTCCTGGCTCTCTTCTGAACAATGACTCATTCCTTCAGTGCTGGCTCTCTTCATGTCTGCTTTCTCAATACCAGCTCTCTCTTTATATACAGTTCTAATAAGTATGTGATTGGCTAGAACCCACATGCACACATCTGATTGGTTAAAACTCAATCCAGAAAAACTGCAAAGAGCCTATTCTGCTTGCTGTCACAATGGAAAAAGGGCAGAAAGGAGGGAGAGCATTTGGAAATCAATATTAAAAATAAATAACAAATTAAAAATAAACTTCACTTATCCATAGATCTGACAGATATTTTTTTCATGCTCCCCTGATTTGTTATTACCTTTCATAACTAGATCATATACCCATTTTTATCTTATTTTGGTATACATCATGAGCTGTTGGTCTGTGTATGATTTATGCTTTCCAGTTTTAGGAAGATTATTTTGGAAGCTGCATGGAGAATGATTGGAAATAGAAGAAACTGAGGAGAGAAAATAGTTAAGAGAACAAGATATGACAAAGGATCTGAACTAGGGTGAGATCTATGTGAATGTTGAGAAAGGGACAGCAGTGAGAGATGAGTACAGGCAGAATCCCTGAGAAATGGCAACTTTTTAAATATGGAAGGTGAAAGAGAGGGAAAAATAAAGGATGACTCCAAGGTTCTGAATCTGAGTGATCAAGAGGAAAGCAGTGTTTTCAAAAGAAAGTAAGAAGTTTGTCAGGACGGATTAAAGGAGAAGATAATGGATTTCATTTGGGATACATTGGGTTTGAGATAGTAAGTGGAGATAGAATACAGTTGACTCTGCAAGACTGGATTTCAGGAGAAAGATTAGCACTGAATATAGGTACACATGTATATGTATATATATGCATATGTGTATAACTATGTATGTGTGTTTATATGTATATATACAGATATATACACATGGATATATGTGTGTGTATATATATATGTCTATGTAAATATGTACATAGGCAGCTAGGTGACTCAATGGATAGGATGTTGGGTCTAAAGCTAGGAAGACCCGAATTCAAATCTAGTCTCACTTACTAGTTTTATGACCCTGGACAAGTCACTTAACCTGTTTGTCTTAATCTACTAGAGAAGGAAATAGCAAACCACTCCAGTATCTTTGCCAAGAAAACTCCACAGACAGTTTTGTTGTGCTATGGTCATTATGGTCATGAAACATTGGACACCACTGAATGATTGAACAACAAGAAAATATAAATTTGGGAGATATTGAATAAAAGTATTAATTTAGTACTTGGGAACAGATCAAACCACCAAGGAGGAGATCGTAAAGAGAGAAGAAAAGATTTAAGACAGAGATTTGTGATCAAGAAAAGGATACTGAAAAGGAGTGGTCAGAGAAATAGAACAGAGGGAAAGGTCACAGAAGCCAAGAGAAGAAGGAATATTCATGAGGATGGCTGGTCAACAATCTTAAAAGCTGCAAAGGGTTCAGGGAGTATTAGAACAGAGAAAAGACCTTTGTATTCACAGTAGAAACTGTTTCTAAATTTGAGAGAGAAAATTCAGTAAGAATGAGAAGCCATATTGCAAAATAGATGAGAAGTGAGTAAAAATGGAGGAAGTGAAGGTAGTCAGTGGCAAATATACTGTTTTCTAGGAGTTTGACTGTGAATGGGAGAAAGCATACAGGAAGATATAGCTTGAAAGGATCAAAGGGTTAAATGAAGGTTTGTTTTTTTTAAAGATACTAAAGACTTTTCATAGGAAATGGAAAACGAGACAGCACATAGGGAGAAATTGAAAATGAGAGAAAGGAAAGGAATGATTAAAGGGATTCCCCCTCCCCAAAGGTATGGTAGCCAAGGGAGTCCAAGGTACAAGCAGTGTCTTAGGAAGATTCTGAGGATCACCTGGCAGGATAAGATACCAGACATTGAAATCCTTGCTCCAGCTGAACTGCCAAGTATTCAAACTATGCTTCAGAGAGTGCAAATCTGATGGGCTGGCTACATTGTTTGAATGCAAAATGTATGCTTGCCAAAAAGACTATTTTATGGAGAACTTGCATGGGGCAGGTGATCACATGGTGGTGAAAAGAAGCAATACAAGGACACTCAATGTCTCTCTCAAGAACTTTGGATTTGACTGTGCAACATGGGAGACACTGGCACAGGACTGCTCAGCATGATGTGCCCATATCAGAAAGGGTGCTGTGCTCTTTGAGCAGAGCAGAATTGAAACAGCACAAAGTAAACATAGTCTGCAAAAATTCACACGGACTATCTGTGTCCAACCTGTGATAGAGCATTTTGAGCTTGTATTGGTCTGATCAGCCACAGTTGGACACACTGAAATTTCACTTTATCATGGTGAATGTCATTTTGGTCCTCTTTGAAGACGGACAACAGCCAACCAACCAACATCACAGGGTTCAAGATAGGAAGAGATGGAAATTTCTTTAATATAAGATAGAAGTACCAACTGATTGAGGCCCTCATATCTCTGTGTCCTCCAAGGATAAAATATACCGTCTCTGCTAGAGTGTAAGCATTAGCCTCTTCTCTCTCCAAAATCCAGGAAGTTAGAAATTGGAGCATCAAGGTCAGATCATTCACACTGGTAAATCCATGATGATAGGGTATGCAGAGACCTACAGAACTCACACGCAGTGACAGCTCTGATCACAAAAGGGCAGGGAAGGAAGTATACCCCAAAGATAATCCACATGTGGAATGTGCACCTAGCTTCTAACTAAATCTGGGTTTGAATGTGATTGGGCATTTGGTGGTTCTATTTTTTTTAAAAACACATTTCTATTTATATCTTTTGTTTTTATATTATCTACCTTCCCCAAATATATTTCTTCCCTCTCTCTCTCCCAGAAAACCATTTCTTATAATAAAGAAAAAAGATGAAAATTAAATAATAATTTAGCAAAACTTACCCAAACATTGAAAAAATTCTGACATATACAAGTGTACTGTTTCCCACTTCTACAAAGAAAGGGGTGAGACATTGTTTTTTCTAAGTGTTTTGGTGAAGCAAGGCAGAGGAGATACTCTCATCACCTGTGGCAATAAATTCTGAAAGGCCCTGGGATTAGGACTGCCATCCATTGAGTCCATTGACAGTAAAGGGGGGGATAGGAACTAGGTTAGCAGCAGTTAGTTGCAGGCTCTTGGTGATGAAGAACATGAGGTATTGTTTTCTTAGACAGTAATGGTGGGCAGTGTGATTGCTGTGACTTGTTCTCATAGGACATCGTCTCCAGCAGATATATACCCTCTTGACCCTAGAGATAAGGATGTAAAGGTAGATTAGGGCCAGTTCATGTAAGGCCATGCAGACTACCCTGACCACTCACACCCCTGGTTGAAAGTAATATCTCCTTTCTCAGATTTTTCATCACAGCCTGGACCTCAACTTGGAACTTAATCATATTTTCCTTTTTTTATCACAGCTATTTGTGTAGTTGCTTTTTCCCCCTTAATAGATAGTGTCACTATTCATACTGTATCCACAGTGCTAAGCCACAGGCATTGTGTATCATAGACGCTTAATAGTGTTTGTTGGATACATGGAATGGAATGGAGTGGAACACAGCCTAACAGCTAGCTGGAGCTCCACTCTCCATTTCTAACCCAGATTTCCTTTAGAGCCCCACCTGGGATTTGGGCCTGGTCCTTGGAGCCACATGACAATCATCACATTAAAATCAGGAGCAGCTGCAGCCCCAAGCTCCCTCTAAGCCCTGAATAGCTCCTGCTTCAAGGGCACACCAATAGAGTCTAGGTTCTCTCCAGCCTCCAGTTCCTGTGACTTAACCCACTGGTCAGGTTACATTAAGTGCATTGGCCTTTAGCCAACAAGTAATGGCTATGGAGATTGGACTGGTTCCACTACTTCACCTGCAGCCCCATATGATCAGTGCTGCCATAATTACATGACTAATTATAATATTTTAAAACCATGCAGCAGGGACTATAAACCTCTCTCTTCCTGGTCATGGAAATGATAGAAGGAATATATAACAGACTCCCTCTCCCTCTTCCCTCTCTCTCCCCCCCAAATCTATTTCAGGAAACTATCCTGCGAAATTTGAATATCCCGGGAAATTTAAATATCCCAGGAAACTTGAGATGGATGCTGTCCCAGGAAATTTGAGATGGATGCTATTCCAGGAAATCTGAGATGCCTCAAAGGGAATAGGAAAGGACTAAGACACAATTGGGTGGGGCAATATTGGGTTGCACTCCTGAGCCTCAGAAGGCACACACAAGTAGAAAGCATACTACCTAGGAACTGGGAGAGTAAAAACAACAGAGAGATAACTTATCCTGTACCAACTTGATTTAGGGGAGGGAAACCCCTTTTCCATGTCCCAGAACTTTCTGACCTCTGACACACTTCTTGCATGAGCCTAGAGCTTGTAGGAACATGAATTCCAAAGGAAGGTTTTAGAAAGAAAGGAAATCCAGAATGGAGCTGTGTTCTTGATGAGAGACACCCTGCCAGAGATTCTGGAAAGAAATCAGGTGTTGTAGGAAAGGGAAAAACAGACATCTGCTGGGAGCCACAAGAGGCGTGAGTGTCAGATGTGGGAGCGGCAACCTTTACTAAGAGCTGCTGGAGATGGGGGCTTGTCAAATCCAGAGGAACAGAGAAAAGGAGCACTAATAAGGAGAAAAAACTTCAGATTCTCCTTCTTGGGTCTTACAGGGGGTGAGGGAGCTGCTTTAAGTGGACTGAGACTGTACAAGCCTTGGCAGGGATAGTAGGTCCTAGTCAGTAATATTCTTTTCTATGGGTTCTGATATGAATTCTATCTGTTTTCACAGACCTGTAAATAAAGTCATTCATGCTTTAAACCTTATAAGTCCATGTACTTCTAAGGGGAGTTGATAACTATTCTCTAAGGCAGGTGTGGGGAATCTGCAGCCTTGAGGCCACATGTGGCCCTCTAGGTTGTTATGTACAGTCCTTTGATTGAATCCAAACTTCTTAGGCCACAGTTTCCCTACCCTTGCTCTAAGGAATGTATGTTAGATATTAGTCAAAGGGACAAGAGAAGTCCTCCAAGTGTACCTGAACCCTGTGTGTCAGGAGAAAAACTGACATAGGGGTTATATCCATTATTAAAAGAAATCTTGGTTTGGACCACACCCTGATCAATGAGGAAAACTCAGAAAAAGAAAGGTAAAATGATTTTATTAGCACACCAAGGCAGCAAGCATTGGGTAGTATGCTGCTTTTTGTAGAGAGGAGTAAACAACTTTTATATGAGAGCAAAAGTATGTTGATTGTTGCGTGTAATCATGAAGAGATAGGATTGTGCGCATGCACAAGCAAGCATATTTCTGGACTCCCCATCTCCTGCAGGCTGGCTTAAGCACATACCCAAAGTCTAAACAAGGTTTAAAATGGGGTCAGTCAGACCTACCCTGCATTCATAGCTGACTTTGCATACCAGCATATTTCAAACAATAAATACTACCAAATTCCTTCCTAAGGATCACCAAGAAGTCTCATTTCTCGACAGGCTGTGCTCCAACTCTGTAGTTCTTTGCCTCAGATGTGTACATCTTTAATGTCTCTCTAGATTGAGTTTCCTGAACAAGAACAGGAACCTACTCCCAAGCATGGGTAGGGCTGATGCTCCACTCACAAAGGAAAACTGAAAAATAATAACTCCAATTTCCACAATATTTTAGAATTTACAAAGCATTTTTCATAATAGCCATGTAATGAAAGAGTCAAGGAATGTAAATATTATTACTACCCCTTTAAGATGAAAAGCAAACAAACCTGAGGCTCAGAAGGGTGAAATAACTTGTCCATGCACAACAGTAGTAAGTTGAGAGGCAAGATTCTTCTACAGTAATAATCACAGAGAGCATTGGTATGTTCTCATTTGACCATCAGAACATCTCTGGGAGGTTGGTGCTCTCATTATTGCCACTTTATAGATGAAGAAATGGAGGCAAACAATGGTTAAGTAATCTGCCCAGGGTCATACAAGTAAGTGTCTGAGGTGAGATTTGAATTCATGTCGTCCTCACTTCAAGTGCAGGGTTTTCTTTGCTGCGCTACTTCAATGACTTTTCTAAGTCTAGCAGTCTTTTAATATACCATATCCCCTTATACTAGAAAGGACAATGAATCGCACTAGATTGACTTGATTCAAGTAAGCAAACAAGATGAGATGGGACATCATAAAACAAGAAAGTAAACTTGACTTCCCAGGTGTCACTGAGACTCAGATCCATGACTGGTATATGTGCAAGAGTGGGGCTCCATTGATTATTCCATCCCACTTAAAAGTAATTGTCTTTATTAGTTAAGAACACTTCTTCATTGAATCTGTCATAGGAGAATTTTGGTATAGAAGTCATTCAAACATATTTCCTTGAATCAATAAAAATCATTGATGAGAAACATGTGGGAGGCATACTCTCCCTCCCACCTTCACTACTTTAGTGTCTAGGGAGGGGAAAGGGATTAAGTTCATAGTTTAACTTAGTTCCCATAGTACACAGTACCAGTTCCAAGTCTAAAACTTTCCTCTGGCTCTAGGCACTCTGGTTTCTCCAGGCTTCACTACCAGGCTGGCTTGTTTGAACATTCTGGCTAGAATTCTGGTTCCAAGGTCAATATGGTTCAAACTCAAGAGTCTCATTGAAGTCACATTCAGCACCCGAAATTGAGGGCAAATAACACAGGACAGAAATAAATACCCTCAAGCTCTTTTTCCAAGAACCACTGTAAAAGAGAGGAAATGGCATCCATGATGGGCACAATAGATAGGAGTCATCAAAAAGAGTCTAGCCAAAAGATGGATGGAAAGAGTGACAAGTTATGTGTTGCCAGTTTTAAAGATGCTGGCAGCCAATCGCAGGTATCCCTCCCATGAGGGAAAGAATGCAATGAACTCTATGTTAGAAGGGGACATGCCCAGAAGCAATGTTATTAGCAACCTGAATTTTGCCTTCACCATAGAGGTTGAGACCAGGAGTAATATAGACTTAACTAGAGATATGTATAAATTTAAATTAAGGTATTTAAATTAAGGTATTAAATTTCTTCCTAAATGTTAGAAATTTTCCTAATTGGGGGCTCAGAATGATTGTGATTATACTCCTAATTTTTGTCAAAATTAAACTTCCTAAAGCCAAAGAGGAGATTATCACATGGATCTTAGGGGCCATTATATTGTCCTTAGGCTTAAAATAAGCTAATTATTATAATAATGTGCTGTAATTATTATAATAGAGTTCTAAAAGCTTATCTTAATTGAAATCAAATAAGATAAGTAAAGAAAGGAGCAATTTTGTTTCTCACTTATATGCGGAAATCCAGAAAACTAGGGAAAGAAACATAGTAGAGTATGAAGGTCAATAAAAGGAAAAATATGTTATAATCAGAATATAATAGACTACCTGTACAAAACAGAAAACAAATAAGGGGGCTACAAAATAGATTACAGATCTGGTACAGAGACATGTTATATAGTAGCGACGGGGGAGAGTGATCTTTATTTTTTTATTTTAAAAATTTTATTTTTATTTTCAGTTTCAAGGATGTTGATTATCCAGATATTTTCTTGAGCTCTCTTTTTTGCCCCAAATAGAGAAGGTAACAATTTATTAAATAACCCTAACGATAATTTTAACTTTCAAAAGGCAGAGGAATCAACTAAGGAAAATTCTATTTTGGATCTGATTCTCACTAACAGTGAGGGATTGATTGATCGGGTGCAAGTGATGGAAGCTTTGGGGAGAAGTGATGACTTCAAGCCTGGTTGAATATATGCCTTTTATTTGGGAGAACTGATTTTGAAGATTCAGGGTGAAGCTAGGTAGGATGCCATGAATTAAAATTCTACTGAGAAGTCAACCAAGGATATATGTAATGCTCTCAGGAAGGAAATTCTGAGGACTCAGAAATAATTCTAATGAGAAAGAAAAAAAGCTTGTTTAATAAGACCAATATAGATACACAATATAGATACCAATATAGGTATAGATAAAATTTAAAAAGATGTGCATGAAAGATGAAAGCAAGGTCATGCAACAGGATGAATACAAAAGTGTGGCTTGATCTTATAAGAATAGTGTTAGGAGTGTTAAATGACCACTAAAGGTTAGAATGAATAGAATATAAAATGAGGAAAGCTAAGGTAAGGGGCTATAAGGTATGATAAGAAATCATCCAATAATGGTTAGAGGAACAAAAGAGGAGTATTGGTTATTTTCTTGCCACTGAAGCATACCAAGACCATTGTCAGTCAACCACTCATCAGGAGGATGTAAAGGGTATATCTGTTTAGGAATTCATTGAAATACAAGACCTCTGAGATCCCCATGTAGCTTTGACAGTCTGTGACTCTATAACTTGACATAAGCTCTAGAGAAATCTTTTATTTTCTGTAGGCATGTAGCTGATTTGAGCCCCCTGTGACTTGCTAAATGTGGCAGTCATTACCTTTTCCTAATCATGAAAGTGGGTACAAATTATAATCCCAGAAATAATCTAGAAATTATTGCTAGAAATCATGAAGTACTGGTCAAAAAATCTGAAGACATCAGAGGCACAGACAACTCTTTCATCCCTACTGTCAACCAAAGGCAAAGGCTTCAGAAGAAAAAGACAGATTTAGGAAATAAAAGATTTTTTAAGACTGAGAATGATTTACATTTCTGAATCATAACTTAAAATACAGGAATTTATTTCTTGGCCAGAGATGGAGCATACTTCGTTAAGTCTGGTAAAAATATACTTGCCTATAGTCTTGTCTATCAAAAGGGCTTTAAAACTGAAAAGATTTGGATGGGAGGGGAAAATCAACTTTTATCTTCCAAGCCATTTTCCATAGTCATATATATAATATATAATATTATACATAGAACACACACATAATAATATAAGATTAGAAGTGAAGAGAGCTACTAATTCACAGAAGATACCAACCCAAATAAGGTACTAATTAAATTCAAGTGGAGATGAGCAAAACATTCCAGGCAAGGGGAAAAATACGTGCAAAAACACAGAAACTAGAAACAGTGTCACATTTAAGGAAAAGTAAGCATCCCAGCTTAACTGAAGCAAAAGATGTGTAGAGAAGTGTGTGATCTCTGGAAAGGTAGGTTGGGATCAGTTTGTGAAATACTAAATATCATAGGGAGTATTTTACTTTTTTTCTAGAGATAATAGGGAATTTAACTGGACAACAAAAGTACTGGTAGTCAGAGGAATTGGATTCAAACCTTCACTCTATTAATATTGCCTGTGTGTAGAACCATGGGTTAGTCACTTCTTTGGACCTCAGCAAATTCATTTGTAAAAGGAGGAATTTGAATTAAGTTGTTACTAATTTCCTTTGAACTTTGAATGTGTTCTCCTTTAATGTTTCTTGTGTATCACTGAGATTTGGTTAGGGTGAGATTAATAAACAAAATAGGGCTACAGTTGGGTATATGTTATTTAAAACTAACAGAATAGCTGAAGGAGATAGTGAAATAGCATTATATTTTTTAAAAAATATATAGGGACAGCTGGGTGGCACAGTGGTTAGAGCACCAGCCCTGAAATCAGGAGGACCTAAGTTTAAATCCAGTCTCAGACACTTGATATTTACTACCTGTATAATCCTAGGCAAGTCACTTAATCTCTATTGTCTCACAAAAAACAAACCCCCTCCTCACCAAACACTCAGGTATGGAAATTCAGGAATTGTAGAGAAACATCATGGGGAACTTTTGGATAAGCATCAATGGAGGAAGAACTAGAACTCATTGTTTTATGGAAATGAACTCCAGCTATCTTGGACAAAAGGAGGAAATTGATAAAGAATTTAGGTAACAGACCACAAAAGTGGTACTGAGATCTCTTTGTCATTAGAAGAACAGCTGACATATTTTGAAATGTAACTTAAAGATAATTTATTCTTCAAAAAAGATGAAGCAACAAAAGGATTGCTCTTCTGGTGCTGATTCTGACTAAAAAAGAGGAATTATAGAATCAAAGAATTTGAGTTGAAAGGAACCTCAGAGACCATGTAGCTCAACAAATATCTGAAATAGGATCCCCTACTTCAACATACCCATCCAAGGACTGTCCAAATTCTGTTTGAAGACCTCTGAAGATGAGGAGATGAGATACCTTTCCAAGGCAACCTAGTCTACTTTAGAGTAATCTTAATTGCTTTTACTAACTTTTTTTATATGTTTTATTTTTATATAACATTTTTCATATCCCATCCTCCATTCACACATTTCTAGAGAATCATTCCTTATAATAAAGGATAAAAAAAGAAGAAACAATTCAGCAGAACTAGCTGTAACTATTATTATAGACTCTGCTAGGGGTCCTTAACCTCAACTCCCACTTGCAAGAGCAAATGACAATGTAGGGGAAGCTATTTCTCTACTTCAGGGTTTCTAGGGAGACTGCCAATGGTTTGAAGTATTTTTCCTGCTGTCAGCTTGAGTAAAAATCCTATTTATTTCCCCAAAATCAATATTAGTTCTCATCAATTAGCTTTAAAAATGGAATATTTACTGATGATATAGGAATAGCAAAAGTACAAGAATATCTCTAACCACCCTAGTATTTTAGGCCCAAACTTAATATGGTCACGATTAAACATTCACCTTACCAAGTTCACTTTTGGGTGTGTAATAGCCACTCAGTAATATGTTTTCTTGCCTAAAATACATGGCATCTCTTTGCTGGGCCCACCCACTGCTTAATTGTGTCAAGGAGGTCACTCTTCAGGATGGTACTTTCCAGAGGACTTGCTAGAAAACTCTAGTGTGGGCATCAGCTCCTGGACTTGCTCTTCTGATATTTTGAACCATACACATACCCTAGTCTATTCCATCTCCAATACTCATTCACCTAATAGCAGGAAAAAAATGAACAAAATGGGGACAAAAAACTGCTGTGCCATATACTCATGGTTTGAGGAAAAACTGTGAGGCCTCAGATCTACATATCTCTTGTCAGGTTTCTTTAGATAGAGCTACTTCAGAGCCCCACAATCTTGAAATCAATTTTTAAGGCAAAGGATTCCAGGAATAAATTGAGCAAGTATAACAAAGAATTTCTAGCCCCCCAGTAAGACAGTTATCTGGAATAACAGACTTCTGCCTGTCAGTCCTACATCAACTCTCTATCATAGTGACTATTTGGAACTCTTCTCCTCTCCTCTTCTTTATTCTCCTCTCCTTTTCTGTTGGCAATACCAACTAATGTTCAAATTACCAAGTAATTGCACTCATTTCACACACCACAAGGTTATGCTTGAGATTTTGCAAGCTGGGCTTCAGCCATATACGAATGGAGAATTACCAAAAGAGCAGACTGATTTTCAAAGAGGCAGAGATCAAATTGCTAAGGTTCTCTAGCTTATGGACAAAGCAAGGGAGTTCTAGAAAAACATCTACCTCTGCTTCATTAATTACAATAAAGACTTTGCCTATGTGGATCACAAAAATATGTGGTAAGTCCTCAAAGAGATGGGAGTATCAATTCATCTTACTTGTCTTTGGAGGAAAGAAAGCAATAATCAGAACTGATCATGGAACAACTGATTGGTTAAGATTGGAAAAGAAGAACAACAAGGCTATATATTATCACAATATTAATTTAACTTAAGTGCAGAGTACATTATGCAAAATGCCAGATTTGATACTTCAAAAACTAGAATTAAGGTTGTCAGGAGAAATATCGGCAGTCTCAGATGTGCAGATGACAACACCCTGATGGTAGAAAGTGAAGACGAATTAAGAAGCCTCTTGATGAGAGTGAAAGAGGAGAATGGAAAAACTGACTTGAAGTTTGACATCAAAAATACTGATATCAGGGGGCAGAGTCAAGATGGCAGAGTAGAAAGACGCCTATGCTCTAGTGCTTCCCCCACAGCCCACAAAATACCTGTAAAAAAGACTCTCAACAAATTCTAGAGCAGCAGAATCCACAGAACAACAGAGTGAAAGAGATTTCCAGCCAAAGCTAAACTGGAAGGCCTACAGGAAAGGTCTATCCCATGGGATGCCAAACAGAGCAGAGCCTAGCCCTGGCTGCATGGGCATGGGAGGAACAGGACCAGAACAGGCCTATTCTGGGGGAGAATTCCAAGCAGGGAGGGTCTCAGATCCCTCAACCCACGAGTGGCAAAGAAAGCTTCAAAGGTCAGTGTGAGAAGGCCCTCCCAACTGGGTGAGAGGGGAGAGGGGTCCCCCCAGCACTGGCCCCAGGTGGTGGCAGAGGCAGCAGCAGCAGCAGTGGGTAGTGGGGGGCTATGGTGGCTGTGGAAACCCAGGTCCACTGTCCAAGCAGCTCAGCTGAAAGCCTCTGGGGGAATTGAGCAGCTGATCTGAATCTCAGCCCTGAGCACAGTCTGGGGGGGAGGAGGAGCACTAGGACCCTCCTCTTGACAAAGGATTCAAAAGTCAAATAACTGACTAGGAAAATGCCTGAAAAGGGGAAAAAATAAGACCATAGAAGGTTACTTTATTGGTGAACAGGTATCTCCCTCCATTCTTTCGGATGAGGAAGAACAATGCCTACTGTCAGAGAAAGTCAAGGCTTCTGCCTCCAGTACCTCCAAAATGAATACAAAATGACCTCAAGCCATAAAAGAGTTTGAAAAATGACTCATCATCTTGAAAAAGGAGAACCAAAAAAAAGCTGAGGAAAATAATACCTTTAAAAATAGACAAACTCAACTGGGAAAAGAGGTCCAAAAAGCCAATGAGGAGAAGAAGGCTTTACAAAGCAGAATTAGCCAAATGGAAAAGGAAGTTCAAAAGCTCACTGAAGAAAATAGTTCTTTAAAAATGAGAGTGTAGTTCAGGGAAGCTAATGACTATACCATAAACTAAGAAGTTACAAAACAAAATCAAAAGATTGAAAAAATGGAAGATAATGTGAAGCTTCTCATTGGAAAAAACAACTGACCTGGAAAATAGATCCAGGAGAGACAATTTAAAAATTATGGGACTACCTGAAAGTCATGATCAAAAAAAGAGCCTAGACATTATCTTTCATGAAATTATCAAGGAAAATTGCCCTGAAAGTCTAGAAACAGAGGGCAAAATAAATATTGAAAGAATCCACTGATTGCTTCCTGAAAGAGACCTGAAAAGAGAAACTCCTAAGAATATTGTGGTCAAATTTCAAAGTTATCAGGCCAAGGAAAAATATTGCAAGCAGCTAGGAAGAAATAATTTGAGTATTGTGGAAATATAATCAGGATAACACAGGATCTGGCAGCTTCTACATTAAGGGATTGAAGGGCGTGGAATAGGATATTCCAGAAGTCAAAGGAACTGGGATTAAAACCAAGAATCACCTACCCAGCAAAACTGAGTATAATGCTTCAAGGGAAAAAGTGATCATTCAATGATATAGAGGACTTTCAAGCATTAATGATGAAAAGACCAGAACTGAATAGAAAATTTGACTTTCAAACACAAGAATCAAGAGAAGCATGAAAAGGTAAACAGGAAAGAGAAATCATAAAGGGCTTTCTAAAGCTGAACTGTTTACAATCCTACAAGGAAAGATAACATTTGTAACTCTCAAGAGTTTTTTCAGTATTTAGGTAGATGGAAGGATTATACACACACACACACATATAAACAGAGAGTACATATTGAGATGTTCATCAGAAGATATGATATCCATAAAAAATAAAATTAAATTAAGAGGCGAGAGAGGAAAATATTGGGAGGAGAAAGGAAGAAATGGAATGGGGCAGACTATCACTCATAAAAGAGATAAGAAAAATCTTTTTCAGTGGAGGAGAAAAGGGAGGAGGTGAGAGGGGAAAAGTGAAGTTTACTCTCTTCACATGTGGCTTAATGAGGGAATAACATACTCACTAAATTCGGTATGAAAATCTATCTTACAATACAGGAAACTAAGGGAGAAGGGGAAAAGTGGGGTGAGGGGGATGATAGAAGGGAGGGCAAATGGGAGAAGGGAGTAACTAGAAGTAAACACTTTTGGGAAGGGACAAAGCAGATGAGAGAATAGAAAAAAAGAGGGGGATAGGGTAGGATGAAGGAAAATATAGTTAGTCTTACACAACATGACTATTATGGAAGTCTTTTGCAAAGTGACACATATATAGCCTATATTGAATTGCTTGCCTTCTCAGTGGGGATGGGTGGGGAAGGAGGGAGGGAGAGAAGTTGGAATTCAAAGTATTAGAAATGAATGTTGAGAATTGTTATTGCATATAACTGGGAAATAAGAAATACAGATAATGGTGCATAGAAATTTATCTTGCCCTGCAAAAAAAGAGAGAAGATGGGGAAGATACAGGAAGGGTGGGGTGTGATAGAAGGGAATGTAGATTGGGGGAAGGGATAATAAGAATGCAAGGTGTTATGGGGTGGGGAGAGGGGAGAGTTAGGGAGAAAAATTGGAACTCAAAATTTTGTGGAAATGAATGTCAAAATTTAAAAATAGAAAAATGAAACTAAAAAAAATATTGAGATCTTGGCAACTGGTCCCATCACTTGCTTCCTGTGAAAGAGAGAGAAAATAAATGAAAGCAGAATCAGATTTTATATTCTTGGGCTCAAAAATAACTCCAGATAGTGACTATAGCCATGAAATTAAAAGATGCTTGCTCCTTGGAAGGAAAGTTATGGCAAATCTGGACAGCATACCGAAAAGCAGAGACCTCACCCTGCTGACAAAGTACAGTATAGTCCAAGGTATGGGTTTTCCAGTAGCAATGTATGTCTATGAGAGTTAGATTATAAAGAAAACAATGTGCCACAGAACAGATGCTTTTTTTGAATTATGATGCTGGAGAATACTTTTGATAGTCCCTTGGACAGCAAGGAGATCAAATCAGTTAATACTTAGAGAAATTAATTCAGGTTATTCAGTGGAAGGTTAAATACTGAAGCTAAAATACTCTGGCTATATAAAGAAGAGATGGGACTCATTGGAAAAGATCCTGAGGTTGGGAGAGATTGAAGACAGGGAAAAGGGGATATCAGAGGATAAGATGGATGGATAATGTAATGGAAACAGTGAACATGAACTTGGACAGACTTTAAGAGATAGTGGAGGATAGAAGGGCCTGGTGTGCTATGATCCATCGGGTCACAATGAGTCAAACATGTTCAAATGACTCAACAACCATAACCCCCTTTTCCACAGTTACCAATGATTTCTTTATTGTCAAATCCAGTGGTATTTTTCCCTTAGTCTTCATTCTGTTTGACTTTTCTGCAACATTTTACATTGTTAACCACTTTCTTCTTCTGGGTAATCTTTTCTCTCTTCTTTATTATGATGTTTGTTTTGTTGTGATTTTTCCCCTTCCTTTACGATCTATCCTTCTTGATCTTTGAGAATTCCTTAGATGTCCCTTAAATACATGGATATACCTAGGGTTTTGTCTTGGCCATTCCCTCTTCTCTAACTGTATGTGCTCTAAGTAATCTCATACATTCCCACAAGTTTAACTATCATTTTTATGCAGATGTCTCCCAAATCTTCATATTCATCACTCTTTTCACTCTTGAGATTGTCAGATCCCTATCTCATAATTTTTCTCCCTTCCTCAGTATCTGCTAGGGGATTTCAACATATATATTGGTTCTTCCTCAAATTCCCTAACCACTAAGTTCCTCAACCTATTTATTTCTCATGACCTATTCTTCTATCCCATCTCAGTTACACCAAAAGATGGTCAAATTCTTGATCTTACCATCAACCTCAAATGTGTCATCTTTATGTTCAAGAATCCTGAAATCCCATTGACTTTTCATCTCATTTTCTGTCTTCCCTTATAAAACCCTACTCTTCATCTTTACTATAATGTCTAATCTCTTGATCCCTCAGTTGTCTCCCAGGTCATCTCTCCTGCTTTAGCCCCTCTCTCTTCTACTCCCCCATCTTGACCCTTGGTGAAACAATTCAACTCTACACTGTCTTGTTCTCTTATCATATCACCAGAAGTATAAATACAACTACTCCTTCCCCTTTTCCAAAATAACCCCAAAAAACCTAACAACCAGGAGTACACTCTCTCCAGTCTCTCTCTCTCTCTCTCTCTCTTGGGCTCAAATTTAATGTTACTACAAAGCATTCTCCCCTTGATGAAGTCACTTTCTTGATTTCTTAAACCAGTTTCTTAATGTTGATCCATTATTATTACTTTGAGTAGAGCAATTTTAACTTTTCACTGGGCTTAGTTCCCTGAAAACTTTGTTATGAGTTTCTATACCTGGATCCCAGGTGCTTTCCTGACCTTTTGAAGCTCACAAAATCACAGAACTATCACAGATAGTTCATTCTATCTTCAGGATTCCATTACCTAAGGCAGAAGAGAACAGATAAAACAGACACAGAAGCAACAGCAAGGTCATGTGCTTCATGACTTCATGTTGGTCTAATAGGGGAGAATTATCCATAGCTCTCTACATGCATGATTAAAGCAGTTGCTGTTTCTTTACTCAAATATTTCCAGGCAGGAAAAGAGACCAAAGTTGGGTCATTAGGGTCTTTTGTTTGCATTCTTAATTCTGGTCCTGAAGTCAATTAAAGGTTTTCATCACCACATAGTAAGCAAATTGGAAACAGTCATAGGTTACTCATGCATGCTCTGAAGTCTACATGGTGGACCAAATAAATCCAACGAGGTTTTTCATGCCCACAAGGGTGGGGATTCCATTTGCTAGTCTCCTGTTATAAATATGACAACTTATAGCAAAGTGTCGAAAGGATATAATTACCTCTCTCCCTTTTCCCATAAAAAAGACAATGTTCTTTTCCTGTTCCCTATTTGTCAGAGCAGGGATGATAACTTGCAGGACATTGGGAAGTCTGCCAAATCTCAGAAACATAACATCTCCACTGGCTAAGTTTTTTGTCCTCTAGACCAATCAAATCTCAAGGATCCTTATCTTCTTAAAGAGAAACTGTTTCAGCCTTCATAAAATAAATGTGGTTCCTATAATATCCACTCCCATATTTTTATGGTTCCCCAAATCCTCCAGGGGACCTTCCATAACTTAAAAGACTTTAAAATAATTCTAATGTTGGAAAGAAGGCTAGCATAAAGCAACAAGAGGTAGGAGAGGAGCTTAATAAAAGTAGTAATAAGAGGTAAGGACTAGGTCTGTGATTTCATTTGTATAAGGAATTCCTAGGTGAAAAAACTCCAAATCAGATCAATACTTTCTTCACAATTTATAGTCTTAGAGAGTTGCCTAGTACCCTGAGAGAAGGACACGCCCAGAGTCACACAAGCAGAGGTGGGATTTGAAACTGAGTCTTCCTTGTCTGATTTATTTCAGGTAGATTCTGGGAGGTGGAGCACCTAAACTTATAATCAGGAATATGATAAGAGAGTTGCTATTTCAAAAACCCATTCCAATATTTAATAATATCAACTACCTGAGAATAATATAGGAGATGGAAAACTCAACGAATATGATGGTGGTAAGTCCAAATATTGCTCAATTGAGGTTTTGTTCCAGGGGCCAGACTTTGTCCCCTAATGAACTTTTGGGTTGGGAAGGTTGCCTTAGTCAACCATGTTTGGTCTAACCCGATTCTCTGAGTTCCTGTGCTGAGATGCAACTCTTGAAGTTAGATCTCCCTGGATCATTGAAGCTCAGAGCATTGGATCTTAAGAACTCTCATGATAGTGTGCTAGGGACTTGGGGGCCCTGGGGTGTCCTAGTCTGAGATTGGAGCTATCCATGTATTAATTGTTGCCACAAACATATCTTGGGAGGCTGCTTCCAAAGACTTCTAGGAGTCTCACTCCAAGAGTGGATTTTATGAACAACCTAGGACTCTATTGTAGGTGCCCCCTCCCACTCTTGCTGCCTTGAGATAGAGAAACCTGCAGTCTAGAACCCTGAAATCTAAACACACTTCTGGGCATCTTCTGGTTCTGCCAGCTTGTTGCCTGTGTTGGTGCTGGTTTTGCCGGTGCTCATCTTTCCCATTGCTTGGGGATGGCTGGGCAACTCTTTGTTTAGTTCTGGAATGGAAAAAGTCAGTTACTGTAATTTCTCATTTGCTTTCTTAATTATTCTTAAGTGTAGTACAAAGTCAAGCCTTTGCTGCAGGAGGTGTGAGGGAGCTGGAACAGAGTCTGTCTCCATTCAAACAGCCATATTGTCCAGAAGTCCTAAATTCTGTATTCTCTAGGGCAGAAATGTTGGGTGATAAAAATAGTAATAAACCCTAGGAACACCAACTCTTCATCATCTGGGGTTTTTATACCTCTAGTTACCTAGACTAACCAAATCCCAAGGACAGCGTCCTTACCTCCTTGCTAGGGAAACCACCCTAGCCTACATAAAATAAATGTTTCCCAACATATCTTAGCTAGCTGACTATCTGTGTTCCAAAAGTGTTGAACTCTTGAGGTAACATATAGGTATAACTCTGTGAATGAACAGATTCTTCTGCTTAGGGAGAAAAATCAACTAAGCGTTCCCCCGCTCTAGTCTGACCTACATTAAATGCCCTTCCTTCATTTAAAAAAAAGCTGAAATATGTCTGTAGGCTCTAAGCCAAAAGAGAAATGGTAGACCCCCTACTTCCTCTTATGAGAGTATAAGGACTCTTATAACTCCTCAACTAAGAACTCTAGAGGATACTAGAATCTGGTAGCAGAGTAAGCTCAGGAACTGTGTACCTACTGAACAACACCTCAAAGAAATGACATGCCCAGTGAAGGAATATCTAGTGGCAAGCATGAGACCAATGGAGCTTTGGCTCTAATACTATTGGGGAGTAGTCAGCAGGAGCAAGGCAATGACATCACCAGAAGACATCAGACACCTTTCAGTGCAGAAAGCATGAGTTGTTCTTCCAAATGCATGATCTAATCACATTACTTGCTCACATATGCACTCTTTTATGTCTGCGTTTTAGATTTATCCATCATATCTAACAAATACACAAGGCATTTCTTTCATAGAAGATACCTGTTCAGTGGACTTGGTTAAAGTTGATATGAGTGGTGAAGTGGGATTACAAGGGTTTCCCAAACCCTGGTCCAGTCGTTCCTTGTTCCTTCTCCTAG
Source organism: Bettongia penicillata ogilbyi (assembly GCA_023548195.1). NCBI lineage: Eukaryota > Metazoa > Chordata > Mammalia > Diprotodontia > Potoroidae > Bettongia > Bettongia penicillata. The sequence goes on along the minus strand of JAJHZJ010000014.1, from coordinate 24,023,044 downwards.
TAAACTTCTTAACAAAGCTATCCCAGGTTCTCCACTTACAGGAGCCTTTCTGAGGCATCTGTATCCCCTGACATGGGACAGTGTCTTGAGGTCTTTCCAAGGCTTCTTCTAAAGCCTACTCTCCACAACTGAATTTCCCCAGACACAAGAATTCTCTAGTTATCTATTTATCTTTCTAAAATAAGAGTGGTACTTAAGTACTGGGTACTTAAAACATTAATAAATTTTATTACTTAACTATTCTCTGAGATCTTACAGAAATCATGAAGAATATCTGAGATATCATAGGAATGGAAGAGATCAATTGTTGATATGATTTTCAAAAAGAGGAAAAAGGATGAAATATGAAAACTATACTTAATTTTGCAAGAATATATAATTTTACTTACTGGAAGCAAAGTAGAAAAGGGGTGGTTTCTGAGTGCTTAGAAAGGGAGGTGATGAACATTAAGAGGCTTTATAGTTTCATGTCAAGATTACTTAATTTCACTTTTTGAGAAATTATTAGCCTGGAAGATCTGGTACATATTCCTTATGTATAGTTCTGGTCTTGATTGAATGATTAGATCTAAAAGAGTAGTTACAAATGGGTCATCATCAACTTGGAGCAAATTTCTAGTAGGCTGCTTCAGGGACCTGTCCTTGGCCTTGTGCTGTTAAACACTTTAATCAGTTAAAGATAAAATCATAGATGGTATATTTAGTAATTTATTATATATTATATGCATTTTATTTGTATATTATAACAGAGTATAATATATTACATATATGTTATGATAAATCACATCTAAAAATATATATATATATTCCATATATATATATAATTTATTAAAATTTTAAATGACCAAAAAACCGCACTGGGAGGGGAATAGATAACACATTGTATTACAGCGTCAATATCCCAAAAATTCTTGACAAGTTAGAATAGAGATAAATAAAATGTTCTACATCTCCATTTAAAACAAAGCAAAACAAAACAAAAACTGCACAAGTACAGGATGGAGAGACAGCTAGACGAGTTTATGTGAAACACATCCAGAGATCTGAATGGATAATGAACTAAATCTGACAAGAATGTGAAATCATAGCCAAATACAATCCTAAACTGCATTAAAAGAGGTCTAATATCTAGAACAAGGAAGGGAATAGTCATGCTGTTCTCCTCTTTCCTGATCAGACCACATCAGGAGTATTGTGATCAGTTCTGGTGACTAATTATAGGCTTCTTGAAGACAGGGACTTTATCATTTTCATCTTTGTATCAGCAATACCAAGTACAAGACTCAGCTTGTAGTAGGCATTTAATAAATGTTTAACTAAACTGAAATAGTTACAATAAACTTATTTGCCCCTGTGAGTACTCTTTAAAGTAGGAGAGTGTTATCTGCTCCCCTTTCAAAGAGACTATATGCTCCCTTCAGGAAAGCCCTGTGATTTCTATTCTGTGATATCTTTCTTTTCAATAGGAATCATGATTGATATCAACATAATCACACCTTATAGTTTGCATTGTTTACATTATCTCATGTGAACCTCAAAACAATCCAGTGAAGTTGGTATTAGAATCTCCTTTTTACAGATATGGAAACTCAGGTTTAAAGACATTAGGGGACTTGCCATTGGTCACACAGTGAGACAGGATTTGAACCCAGACCTCTCTTTTTGTCCCTTTGCATATGTGTGGACAGGTTCTATTTTTTTCCTTCTCAATTCCTTAGCCAGAGTTTTGTTGTCTGAGAGTATGAGTCCATTCCCAGTAATTATTCTTGTTTAGTACATATTCACTTTTAATTCATTGAGATTCTAATATCCTTTCCAATTTTTCATTCCCTGAGAGGATTACCCATGCATGATATAAATCAGAGTATAATTTACTAAAACAATGAATCAATTAACATTTATTAAGCCTGTAGTATGTGCCAGGCACTGTGCTAGGTGTTAAGGAGCAGAAATGAACAAAATACAAGGTTAGAATTCCAGAACTGGGCTATACTCTTGGACAGAATATGAAATCTCAACTCCCTTGAACTCTTTACTACAGAAAAATAGAGATGAAGTGTCGATTTTAAAACTCCTAATTAGCAGTGTTGTTTAACTACCACCACCACAACTGCTAATATCTTTCTAAGATTTCACCCTTCCCCCCATTCTTCTGTTTCCCAGGTTTATGCAAGTGACTTTTTAGGGAAGTGTTTTCCAACTCACCACTTTTAAAGTCTCCTGGGGGAAAGGAGAAAATGTCTCATGTCTTTCTGGCCTATAAGTCAGGTGAAAGCCAGTGCTTCAACAGGCTAATCGCTAGAAGGCAGGTGGCAACTCTGGTATCTTCTCTCAAGGGGATGAGGTATGGGATGGGGTGAGAAGTTCTATAATAAAAATATAATAAAAATTAAAATACAGACCACGATTCCTCTCCACTTCTCTTCCCCTCTTTCCTCTCTCTTTCCAGCATCCTCTTTGTGACTCTTCAAATGTCCTCATAGTGGGGTATAAAAATGATCTTAAGTAGCTGCTCTAACTTTCTAAAAAAAATATTTTTATTGATATCTTCTGTTTTTATACTGCCTAAATTGCTGACAGTATTTCTTCCTCTTCTTTCTCCCAGGGATCCTGCTTTAATGTTAATTTAGGGTCGTTCACAAATCTAATCACTGAAAAGAGTCTGGATAAACTAGATGTAAAAATGTCATCATGTCTGGTAATCCCTTTTTAAGGTTTAAATAAGAAAGCAGGTGATATAACCAACAAGGGATGAAAAATAACAAGTCATGTCTACTGACCTTTTAAGTCAGTTCAATGAGTCCAACTGTGAGACTGGAAGAGGAACTCAGACACTCATGAAAACATGAAAGATACATGAAGTTGGAAATAAGGAAGTCACATGGAGATGGGAGAATGGAAATAAGGGTAAAAGCTAGTCACTACAAAGAGAGAGGCCAGGATTCCAAGGTTAGATTTGTTGAGTGTATATGTCACAAGGAATTCTGAGACAGACATGACATTGCTTTATAAAACCCTTTATAGATTCCAAAGTAGAGTCCTATGTCTCCTTTCTCCCATTGGGCCCTCTTATGAAAACCTGAAAGTGTCCTTGTTTACTTTTCTTTGTTTTAGGCATTCACTTTGTCTTTCTAAACAACATTAACTATGGACCTTTGTTATTTAGTTATTGGAAATATTTAGTTATTGGAGCTGCAACTGAGAAGGAAGAGAATAAGGAACTTATTCGCATAAGTGAGAGACACATATAGCCATGAAGTGCTTTGCTAGAGTACTATCTCTGGCTGGAATCTTTGAGTTAAAAAAGAGAATTATGGATGCATGATAAAACTCCCCAGAGCTGAGGAGTGTTTATATCAGGAAACCTATCTAAGCAAATAAGTAAGTGGTAGGGTGAAATAGGGTAAATAGGACTGGTTGGGCAGCCCTGACAGTTAGTCAATAAATATTTATTAGTGGGCTATTATGGACCAGGCACTATGCTAAACACGGGGGCTAAAAAAAGAAACAAAAGACAATCCTTCCTTCAAGGAACCCACAATCTAATGGGGGAGTCAACAAGCAAAAAACTACGACAAAAATGCTAAAAACAGGAGTAAGAGAGGGAAGGCATCAGCATCTAGAGATTTGGGAAAGGCTTTCTTTAGAACAAACCTGCACAATTCGTAAATTTCTTTGGTGCTGATAGGTTAAACTAGAGATAGACTGATGATGGTTGGTTGCTGAAGGTCACATGACAAACAGGAGAGAATGCTCAACCCTACATTTTTGGTGGGCCACAGGAAATCCTTTGGCAGGTCACAAGAGGCCCACAGGCCATATGTTATGCAGGTCTAATCAAGGAGAGTGCCATTAGATTTGGCCACTAAGATCATTAGTAATTTTGGAGAGAGTGTTAAGAAAGTGAGAGGAAAGAAAGTGGAAGAACCCATTATAGATGGCCTTTTTCAAAGAGTTTAGCTACAAAGGGCAGAAGAGATATAGAATGGTAGCAGGGATAGAAGGATCAAGTAGGGCTTTTATTCAGGATAGGGGACACATGAGAATGTTTGTAGGCAGTAGGAAATGAGCCAGTAGACAGGGAGAGATTTAAAAGAAATTATATGGAGGGGACAGTAGTAATTTGTTGGAGGAGTCAGGATGGCCTAGGATAACTTGAACAAGTAGAGGGTTAGCTTGGGTAAAGAGTGAGGCAACTTCATCATGTGAGGTAGAGATGAAGGAGATAGTGGCAGAAGATATTTGAAAGGCAGAAGACGAAGAAGAAATAAAAAGAGGCAGTTCATGGTAAATGGCCTCATTTTTTTCTATAAAATATGAGGTAATCTCAGCTGAAAGAGTGGGAGCCATGAGAGGTTTGAAGAAGGATGAAAAGATCTCAAAGAACTTACCATGCTACCACACCCTATCCGTATTAACTCCCCCTGGAAATTCAACTTTTTCCTTTTTGTTCTTTTTTCTGGCTCTTAGAAATGGCAAGAAAATGTAGAGGCAAAGAAAAATCAACTTAAGAACAAAAATTTATAGTCAACATTTAATGTGTGTTCGTCCTTCGTTGCCGAAGAAGACCATGCCATCAGAGAAATGATGACATGACTTGACTTGACTTTGTTCTGAGTGAGGAAGGGCTGTGTAGGTCACCAGCCTCACTTCTCCTCCAGTGCCATCTGAAGCCAGTGACCAGATATTCATCAGGATGACTGCAGATGACCCAGGATGAGGCAATTGGGGTTAAGTGACTTGTCCAAGGTCACACAGGTAGTGAGTGTCAAGTGTCCGAGGTGAGATTTGAATTCAGTCCTTCTGACTCCTGCGCTGGTGCTCTATCCACTGTACCACCTAACTGCCCTCAATCAACATTTAATGGACATTTATTAAGCGCCTATCGTGTACAACCTGCAGTACGTGAGTTCTGGATAAACTACAAGGCTTCAAAAAGATATAGCCCTCACTATAAGGGAGCTTGAAGTCTAGTGGAGATAAAAGTGGGGATATTATAAGCATATAAAGTTTTAATAAATAAAACCAAAAGAGAGTTGATGACAAAGTGATCTGTGAGGTCCAAAAGGAAGGTGTGCGTGTGTGTTTGGTGAAGGAGTAAGGTGATTCATAAATGACTTCCAAGAAGAGATGGTTTTTCAACTGGACAACAGAGACTGGAACACACAGACTATTTTTAGGGTATTGAAGGCAGGACAATTTTGCCAAAGAATATATAAGAAGGGTTACTACCAGATACAAATAATGCTAGGAAAGTAGGATTATGCTCAATTATCTTGAATAATGGGCTGAGGAATCTGAACTTTATTCTTGTATCTATAAGAAAATAATGAACGCTGCCCCAATATCTAGAACTTCATACAATTTTTTGTTGAATTTGATTAAATTTCATTGAATAGAAATAGATGAAAATATATTTCCCTTTTACTGGGAGAGAAGACAAAACAAAGGAGAAAAGGAATTATGTACAAGCTATTGGAGAACAAATTCTACCCTGAAGAGCTGAAGTTTTGTGAGGAAAAGAGTCTTCATTAGAGGTGGGGATTATGGGGCAAAAGCCTCCTAAAAGTCAAGGTATGTATACTTTTGGAAGCTGCTGGCAGTTCATTCTGCTGTAGACCTTGTTCAGCCCATGGTACCACTTTCTCTTGGTCCAGTGGCTCTGGTATGCTCCCAGTCAGAACCACCTTCTGTCACCTTCTGGAGAATTTCTGTCTAGAGGAGGAGACAACTGGTGGGTGGGAAGCAGCCACTAGGGGGCCCTGGGCTCACAGGCCATGGCTTCTTTGTTGATGGGCTAGAGGCCTTTGCCAGGAAAAGACTCAACTTGTAGCACATTCCAGTCTCCTACCTTCCACCCCCTCCACCTCCTTTCACCACATTCCAGGGCCTCCTTGGGGAAACTAACGGCTCATTGGCCCAGCTTCAGGCCAAACGTGGAGGCTAGGTACCTGCCCCTTGCCCTAAGGCCTAGTGGTTGGTCTTGGGGGTGAAGGCAGGTGGTAACTCCTTGGTAAGGGATGTACCACAGGCCCAGAAGGGCAGACCCCTGGCTCTTTTCCTCCCTGCCTCTCCCTCCCCACTAACTCTGCTGCCTGAGGCCAGAGGGAAAACATAAAGTCTGTCATCCAGCCAAGAGCATACCAAAGCCATGAATGTGCAGAGAGCATCTTCAGGTTTTCAGAGCTAATTAAAATGTATGTCTCTCCCCTTCCCCCCAAATAAAGACATAAAATAGTTAAGTGAAACATCTTTGTGTAGGTTGTGTCAAGGCTCACTGTCCATTTCAGACTGTTCTCTGGCTCCTTCTAACTAAAATGTCGTAGGTGAAAGGGCCATCTAATACCTTCATATTATGGATAAGGGAAAAAGAGGTACAAAGGAGGAAAAGGCCTAAAAATCTTACCAGTTCCCAGAACTGTGGGAGCATCTCGGGATACTATAGTCTGCTCAAGACTTCTTTCTTTCTTCCTTGAGCTCCAATGGGATGTCACCCCAGATTCCCTCCCCAGCCAGAAAGGTCCTTGTTCTCAATTCCTCACCCAGTAAGTAACCATCTTTCTCCTTTACCTCACATAGCATTTTATTTGTAGCTCTGATGTGATTATCATAATGTTTTATAATTATCTGTGTTTAAATTTTGTCACTCTACCAGGAAGAATCTGTGCTTTAGCTAAATTTTGTATCTCTTCCCCCACCTAGCACAGTGTTCTATAAATGGAGGTGCTTGATCAATGTTTGTTAAATGGAAGGATCCTCTTTTCACAGGGTTCATCTGCACAACATATCTGGTCTGAGATGAATCCAGAGCACATTCGTTATCATTTCATCATCATTTGTTCTTCACATCATCCCAATAAGTGAGGCAAGGCAAGCATTAGATTGGATTATCGTTCTCAGATTAGTTTGCCCCAGGTTCCATAGTCATGAGCCTCAGACTGGAGTCCAGAACCTTTCTTGACTCCTGGTTCCAAGTTGCCTTCTGGATCCAGCAGCGGGGATCTGGTAATTTAAGTCAGGAAGGTAGCCCTTTGTGAGGGCTGAAAGAGCAGTGAAGATAATGGGCGTCCAAGATACCAAAGATAGTGTGGTATACTAGAAAGCAGACTAGATTTTGGGGGAAAAGTATCCTGCATTTCAATCCTGGCTCAGACATTAGCTGAGAAACTATAGGCAAGATACTTTCCTTCTCTGAAATTCAACAATACAGTGGACATAATATTTCTTGCCCTACCTACCCTACACAGATTGTTGTATAGGAAAGTGCTTTGTAAATCTTAAAAGGCTATGTAAATGACAGCTTTTATTACAATAACTAAGAGAGCCCATATCCTACCTACCTTCCCAGAGCAGAGGAATTGCTATAATTGAAATAATAAAAAGAAAAGATATCTGTGGAGGCAGCAGAGTCTTTAGGGATTTTAGCTCATAAAGGCCTGTGAATGGGTTGTAAGACAGATGTTCCTGATGTAGAATTTGAGACCTTAATAAACTCTGGAACCGTACAGGGGCTTGGGTAATTTGAGAGCCAGACAGCCCTAGGTGAGGTTTGTGGGAACAGTAGTAGAAAGTCCCCAGGACATTAGATGGCTGCCTTTGGGGGATAGGGGGAGATGGCTCCTCACCACCTTCAGCATACCTCTGCTTCTTCCAGTAGCAATTCTGATAGCTGACTTGTTCAGGGCTACACACAGGAGGGGGATGCCCAGAGTATCTCTTGGCATGGCTCTGGACCCTGACCAGGCCAGGTTCTATTTAACCCCATCAGCGGTCAGGCTGCTAGCCAGTAATACAGTCCATTCTAAGATTTTTCTTCTCTGTGAAGCAGAGGAAGCCCTGCCCCTTCAGGTGACTGATTAGGACATTTAGGCCCATAGAGGGGAAGGGTCTTGCCCTACATCACATAGCAAATTCTGGCAGACTTGGAGCTTTCCTGACTCCCAAAATTCCCAAAAGAAAGGATTTTTTTCCTTTTATTCATTCATATTTGCTGTTCTGTTCTCTGGAGGAAGTCAGCTTGGATTTGGGCCTCGTCAGGTTGGTATGATTTGAGGGTGGAGAGAGGGAACAAAGGTAAATTCCACTCGAACAGTTTCTTTGCACCTGAGGGCTGGGGATGGGCCCTCTTGGCAGAAGGCCTAGTTATTTCACAAAGTCCCAAACTTTATACTTTTGGGTCCCAGGCCTGGAGGCCTGGGGTTGCCTAATAGCTCCTGTCCCTGTGGATCATAGTGATATCCCCTCCACCAAGTGAACCACAAGCCCGCAGCCCTAGAGTTGAAGCAAAGAACTGGGAGTAACTGATAAGCACCAGGGTTATGTGTGTAAGAGAGAGGAGGTAGGAGAGGAGAAAGGGGAAGAGTTGGACTGGGGATCCTAAAATATTCGTAACAAGTTTCCAGCCAAGAAGCATTTCTTAGGGGCTGGATGAGTGACTGACTGTCAGCACAGATGCCCAGCTAAATATAGGTGGTGGGGGGAAGGGTAGGAGTCATGGTTCTAATCTGATCCCTTCTCTGCTAGCCCTTTTCCTGCCCATGACCTTTGTCCCTTTCTGAGAGTCAAGAAGAGTTTTAAAAATCCCTTTAACCTGAAAATATAAGGAAAGAGAGAAAATTCCTTCCATGTTATCCTGTATACCCAATTCTATTATCAGGACACTTTTGTAAAAGTGAAAACTTGGGAACTGGGAGCAAGTTTAGAAACCATCATTGCTGGATTGACTAAATTCACAGCTTCATCATCACATATGAACAGTGCGTGATAGTGTACATGCAGATTCAGATGGAGTACGAGGCAACCTAATACCACCACTGCATGCATGCTGGCACATGCACACATGCCATGATGTTGATGCAAGAACCACAGCTCCTTTGTCCATCTCATTCTCTTCTCCCACACTCACCCCTCCTCTGATCCACCGGATGCTCTTTGAACAGCAAGAAGTAGTTCACTCTTTCGTCAATATAGTCCGTTCATTTTAGAGTTGGAAGTACCTCAGAAGATGATCTGTATGGCTTTTAAGGCCTTTAGTTAAGGCAGTTTTGTGTTTTGTAGATTCTACAATTGGGTAGCTTCTACAAAGTGGCAAATCTGGGCCCATATTGCTTTCCAAAAATGTTTTGACCTTTGGGGCCAAGCAAAATCCGTGTTTTAGGTGCTAGTTCTTCTCATACTTGAAGACAGCTTTCATACCCATAGGGTTTCTCTTCTCCAGTCTCAAGATTTCCAGTTCCTTCAGGTGATTTTTTGTTTAGAACACTCTATAGTCACCTCATCATTCTGGATACACTCACTCCTAAAATATGGTACTCAGTTCTGAACAGAATATTACAGATATGCTTTGACCATAAACAAATTAAGGCAGCCTAATACCAAGTACTCTGGCTGCCATGCCACGTTATTGACTTATACTGACCTTATAGTCCACTAAAAGCCAACATCACAGTGAAGAAATCAGTGACAAGCATTTATTAATGTTAATTTATTATTTTTTATTGATTATCAATAAATAAATTAATATTGTTAATTTCTTAACTATGTGTCAGGCACTGTTGTTCTGAAGAAGCTTATGTTTTAAGGAGGTGGAGACAAGAAATAAAAGGAAGTCGAAAATGGAGTAGGGAACAGGGTCACAGTGGAGTAAGTCTGGTGAGTCAGGACTTGAAACTGGAGAAGAATGAAGACATTGCCTGGCTTGGATACTTTTCCTAAGATGGAGGAACCAGACAATGAGAGGAAGGGGCCAGAGAGACAGAATGAACTCCCAGGGTGAGAAAGCTGCTTGGCACAATGGGGAGAGGCTGGAGAGTCAGGAATGACACCTGGAGAGAAATGAAGACTTGGTTGGCCTGGGTACCTTACTTAAAATGAAGGTTCTGAGAGGAAATGACCAAGCAGAGGAAGGGTTCCTGTGAGGGAGCTTGGGAAGGAGTGAACTTCCAGAGTGAGAAGGCTGCTGTGGATGGAGAAAGTCTGATGTCAGGAGGAGAGTCTAGAATCAAGGAACCGAAGTATTTCTGAATGAGAAGGGAGCTCAATGGCCTTTTAATGCAATACATAACTGAAAAAGGGAATTGCCTTGCAACATATACAGTAAGAGGCCATCCAGTTTTTTTGGAAGACTTTTGAGAGATAATTCAGTACTTCCAATATTTTGGATATCTCTAATTTTTAGGAAGTTGATTACCTAATTAGTAGGTAAATGTCATATATGTTCTAATTGTTTAAACTGACGGTTCATTCCCCATCTCTCTCCCTCTCCTCAGGCCTCCTTATACCATGAAATACAACAATATTGAAATTAGGCCAATTAATAACCCTATAATCTACACCAAGAGCCAAGGATAAACTGGATGAGATGATGAAAATAAATTAAAGACTCTTTGAAAGATCTCAGAAGAAAAACTGGAAGGTAATAGCTTGAAGATTCCAGGTCAAAGACTTTCAAGGAGCTATAAGTGGCCTCTTTGCTACATATTCTTTGTAAGTCTGAGCTTACTTGCCCCTAGAATCTATATATATTTGTGGAAGAGTGTTACAACCTTTTTTGGGGAATGCTTTGTACCAACTGTTCTTACTATGTCACTTTAGGAAATACTCTTTTCTAAAAGCTAATTAAATCTGGCTAACTGATATCAGCTGGGTGGGGGAGATTATAAGCTTTGTTACTAGAAAAATCATCCACCCATGCTTACTGTGACCCTGAGGAGTCTAACTCTGTGGGACTAGCCCTGCCAGTATGAGTGCGGTTTGGAAATGTATCTATGGAGTCTGCATGGACTACATAAGGTTGGACTGGAAATTGTCCAGGATGCATCCTGATGAATATCAGGCCAGTGAACCCAGATGGCTCTGGAGGTGAAAGTGAGACTGGTGACATTGCACAGCTCTCCCTCACTCAAATCCAAGTCAACTGCTAGTTATGTCATCATTCCTTGATGTCATGGTCCTCTTTGAAAACAAAGGACAAACAACAACAAAGCTGGAGGAGACAGTCATGTTTGAAGGTAGGAGAGAACCAACCATTTGGTAGGAGAGACTGAATATTGGAGAGAGACAGGGGATGAGTGAAATTGCAATCTGCTAGAGAAGATGGGAGATGAGGTTAAACTCTTATACAAAGAGGTTGGCTTTTGGCAAGTAGAAGTGTTACTTTTTTTGAGTGGGTGATGATGTCAAAGGGTTTGTGATAAAGAGAAAGGAAAAAAAATAAAGAGAAAGGAAAAGAAAGTTCACACTTAATAGCATCAGTTTTTGCAGTAAAGTGAGAGGTAAGGTCCTCAGCTAAGAGAGAGGGGGTAGGAGGTCACTATGGAATGTTTGAGGAGAAAGGAGATTTGGAATAGCTTCTGTGGGAAGATAGGAAATCAATTAGGAAGGAATAACAGGTCTGCCTTGTTGCAATGAGGGCCAAGTTGGAGATATATAACATGAATTTTTAGTATTAGCACAGTTGTGAGACTTCTTCCTATGAGTAGGAATAGAAGGGAAAGGGGAAAAGTATTTAAACAACACCTACTATATGCCAGGCATTGTACTAAGTGCTTTTTACAAATATTATTTCATTCAATGTGCTCTTGTTATTCTCATTTTATAGTTGAAAAAAACTGAGGCAAATAGAGGTTTTGTGACTTGTCCAGGGTCACACGACTAATAAGTGTCTGGGGTTGGTTTTGAACTCAGGTCTAGCTGTGTCTGGGCACGGCACTCCATCCACTGTGCCATCTGCCTCTAGTGAACAGAGAAGGTGGATGGTGGGAGTAATTTAGGACTGAGGTTTGGCAAAAGATGAATGGAGATAAGACAAAGGGGTAAAGGATTTGAGAACAGGAAACAGTGTGGAGTTGAAATGGCTAACAATAGGGTAGAGATTAGAAAGAGAGGAAATTAAAGTCAGAGCAGGGCTTAGACCTGGGAAAGTACTGAGAGTTAGAGGGATTGGAGGTCTTGATAAAGTAAAAAAAATAGATTGAGGAGTGTTAAGGCATAGGGGGAAATGGAATGATTGTAGGTTATAGTCAGACAGAAGAATGCCAGTTTCTCAGCTGAGGAAGTGGAACACTTGTGTGTAGGAAATCTAGTGTGTGACCATCCCAATGTGTAGCTGAAATACAGTGAAAGATTGGGTTATGAGATTTAAGGAGGGTAAGGAATAGCAATTAATCTTTTTATAATATTAGAGGTGGCATCAATGTGAATAGGGAAGTCCTCTAGGCAAAGGACAGGAATTGGGGAAGAGATAAGGTAATGAGCAAGGTACAAAACTCCTTAGCAAAGGATCAGTATTAATATTTATGATTTGTGATGTCTTTTCACAAAAGTCAAAGGCCATTTTTTTCCCTTGATGGTGAAGAGTTATTACTCAATGTTCCATGCCTGTGCGAGGAAAGTTGGTGAAAGCTTGGGAGTATAGATGTCCTTGTCTTCAGGATTTCAGCTTCAAGAAAGAAGACACAAATTCTGGATTTTCTTTAGGTCCCTGAAGGGAGAGAAAGAATCTCAGAAGAAGCCAACGTGTGGAGAAGATGGCACCTTAGTCATGACCCAATCCTTAGCCTCCCAAACTAGAGACTTTGAGGAATTTCCCTTTGGGTGAGACTTGATATCCTCTGAATGTCTGTCTCTTTGTCTCTGTCATCTCTGCATCTTTCTCTGTCTTTTGTCTCTCTCTGTGTCTACCTGTCTTTCTCTTGGTGGAACTGGGTTATCTCAAGAGCTCATTCACTTCGTATTGTCTGGTTTATTCTTTGTGTATACTTTCTCTGATTTCTATTTTACTATTGACTTGGACAAATGGGTTTATTTACTCTTTTGAATGTGTTATTTATTGTGGAATTGGCAACTGGTGGATATATAGTTTGGATCTATAGCCTTGGATAGACAGCTTGGGACACTCTTTTCCTGTTAAGGGATAAGGATCAGGAGCACAAATTGAATCTAAAAATTATCTTCACTAGAGTAACAATAATTAAGGGAAAAGATAGATATAATTCAAGTCTAGTACACCCTCTCTTTGATGAGAAAAGAATGACTGGCATCTTGCCTTGACCTCCTGCTTCCTCTCCTAACAGAAATCAAAGTTTCCCTAGAAGAAAGGTGGCAGAAGGAGACTTATAGTTATTCTTGCCTACCTGAGAGTCATATTAAGACAGACCCAAGTAGACACACATGACTTACATGGACAGCACACAGTATACCACCTCACAACTTCATAGGTGTAATATCTGGTCACTTATCTTTCTAAGCACTTGCCAGTTGGTGATGGTGCCCCCACCGCCAAAAAATCCTTAGGCATTTTTGTATGCTGTCCTTATAAGTTTCTGCAGTATTTTGTCTTTAGAGCAGTCCATTATTTTCTGGATCTGTATACTTACATAGAAAATTTTTAAAGTAAAATCACCCCATGATTGTATCGGGCAATCGTCGAAAGCTCTAGTCTTAAATTCTAAGAAAGATCCTTTATTTTTACCAATTGTCAGAAACTTCTTTTTTTCTGAAAAGGATCAAAAAGTAAATATTTTCAGCTTTGTGGACCAAGAGGCAAAATTGAAAATATTATGTAGGCACAGTCTTACATAATAAGGGTAAAAACAAGTTTCCACAGTTGTTTTATTGAGGAAATTAAAAATATAATAATAGTAATAATTGAGAAATGAAATTTTTGGGGAGCATAACATTTCATCTAATTGGGGTTCAAAGTTAGTATTTCCTAGCATCAAAATCAATTGTAAATGTTCATCTGTTAATGTTGATCTGTAATGAGGTTTTATGTGTTTCATCTTTGAAAATGTCTTCACACATATAGGTACTGCCAAATACTCATATCAGTCTATGAGCACATGGTTTTATTGAGCATATTTATTATGTGAAAGACATTTATAGAATTTTATTGAATTTTTCTCTTGATATTTACCTTTTAGAATGTCATTACATTGCAGATTATTCACTTCCATTTGAAAGTTGGAAGCACTTCAATTGCACAATTAAGTGGATTTTTAATTATGGAAATTTCTTTTGCACTTGCATCAAGGTTCGAAAAAAGCTGCTGGAATTGTAGTTTGAGTTTGGCAAACATATCCACTGCAAATCTGTGTGAGAATAGAAATCTAGCTTCTTGTTTTAACTTTCGACAGCACAGGAACTGTATAGAGCAGATTGACACTACTTTGTAATTCAAATGACAGTAACTACCATAAAATTGACTTTCCTGCAGTATAATTTCACATATAAATGCTATTTTGCAATCACTCTGTGTACTGCTTAGGGTGTACTAAAAGTCTGCAGTTTTTCTGGACTGATCCCTGAGGTCCTTGGAGGGAAAAAGCCATCAATATATGGATAAAACAGTGGAAGGATGCCAAGAAAAATCAGTACTACTCAAGATCTCAACATTCCCTCCAGAGCCACACAGAACCTGGGCTGAACACAAAGTTTCAATTCAGGAGATACAGGTGGAAGAGTGAGAGAGAGCAAAAACAGACAATGATGATAAACAGCTATTTTGGAATCAGAGACTCTCAAGCCTCAAAACAAGAAGAGAAAAATAATGCAGCATTTATAAGCAAACCCTTAAAGAAAAAAGTCAAAAAGTCAGCTAGAATTCCTAGAAAAATGAGCAAGCATTTTTAACAGTGACATTAAAAGTAAAATAAGAACTTTAGAGAAAACAATGAGGGGAGGGAATGAAGATTTTAACGAAAAAACTTGGAAGGAGAATAATAGTTGAGTACAAAACCTTTCTCAAATAACAGACTTCTTAAAAATTAGAATGAACCAAACATCTCATACGTATCTCATAATAATCATAAAAAACTGGAAAGCCTATCAAGGGGAAATAGGTAAAAAAAAAAAGGTTTTTGATAAAATATAATACTTGTTAATACAACAAATTTAGGAATAAATATGCCTTTCCTTAATAATTACATAGTAACTATTTCTTTTTTACCCAGGAACTCTGACAGTCTTCCTCTTCCAGTTTGATTTTTTTTTTAATTAAAGGGACCATCCTTTGAGTAACTTAAAGAAGTCTATTCATTGAATGGTTGTATCTCACTCAAGGTGAGAAAGTGGTAAGATCTTAGACTGAAAGGGCCAGGGTCTCACATTGCATCCTGGACCATCTCCAGTCTTGATGATGAGCCACCGAACCCAGATGGCTCAGCCTTCCCTGACTCAAATCAAAGTCAACTGTAAGTCATGTCATCATCTTGATGTCCTGGTCCTCTTTGAGAAAAACACAACAAATAATTTTTATCGCAAATCGTAAGAACCAGCATTATACATAATGGGAATAAACTAGAGACCTCTCCAGTAACATTGATGTAAGGCAAAGATGTGCCCATTGTCACCACTACGATATAGTGAGAGCATCTTAGTTATGACAATAAAACAAGAAAATAAAGTCAGGGAATGAGCATAGGTCAAAAAGAAAACAAAACTATGATTTTTGCAGATGATATGTTGGTTTACTTAGAGAACATTGGAGAGTTAACTAACATTAATTGAAACATTAATTTCAGCAAAGTTGTAAGATATAAAATAAATCTTCACTAATTATCAACATTTCTGTACTTATAAGCAACACCAAAGAAGAAAAGATAGTAAGAGAACATCCATATAAAATAAAAATATGAAACGTGCAAACTATAGAATATATCAAATATTTGGGACTCTTCTTAATAAGACATGGGAACTATATGCCTACAACCACAAAACTATTTTAAAGGAAATAAACATGGACATGAAGTTGGAGAAATGTTAATCATTTAAGAAAATATAATAAACATGACAATGCTACCTAAATCGATTTACTTATTCAGTGTTATACCAATTAAATTATAAAAAGGTTATTTCATAAGACTAGGAAAATAAAATTATGCAAAGGAACAAAAAGTCAAGAATTTTAAGGGAAATAATGAAAAAAAAAATGAGCAGTGATTGGGTACAGGCTCTGGAAACCCCCTTGAACTCTCTTTGAATCTTCTTACTTGAGCTAGCTATCCGAGGCTATAATCCCCTCAACTGGTCTTTTGTTATTGTTATGCCAATAACAATACCTTGCCCAGGCCTCCTTTGCTATCTCACAATCACCTTCAGCTACTTCCCCACCTTGACCCTATCTAAACTCCATTCTCTTGGTTCCGGGCCTCAGACCTTTAGTCACCTCAGTCTACTGGCTGAGTCCTCCCTACAGGCCTCCTCCAATCACCCCAGACTACTCGGCCAACCCTAGATCCCTCCCACAGTCTTTCTGTATATAAGATTCATCTTGGCCTCTATTAAGGTGCTCAGATTTAATCTGACCTGCTTGTGTTAGCAATACAAATTCTTAGATTGCTTAAATTCTTCAGATTCTGGCCAATATGGTGGATTTTTAATACATTTTGTTTTTCTTCGTTTGAAAGATGGTGTAAAGCCAATCACAGCAGCACACCTGAGGATTGTTGCTGTGAACGATTTCAAGGGTCTAACTGAATAATATAATGGACTCTATTCAGCAACAAACAAAGCATTGTTCGATAAAGTAAAGCATGACATTCACAGTAACATCCTTAAGTAAAACACATCATTCAAGATCTGTCTAGATATCTATCTGTCTTTCTTTCTATCTCTCATCTATCTATCCATCCATCTTTCTTTCTATCATCTATCTATTCATCTATTTATCTATATCATAACAATAGCAACATCCTTAATGAATACCAAGTATCCAAGTAAAGTCCTTTTTAAAATACACCATCCACTCCTAAGTCACAGTAAGAACAATCATTAATCGATATCAAGTGTTCAAGTAAAATCCTCTTTCATCTTAACTCGAGGTTGACTTCCAAGTCCCATGGCTCTTCCAATGTTGACTCACTATTTGACAGAAGCTGTTGGGAAACCTGGAAATCAGTCTGGCCAAAACTGAGTAAAGATAATCTAACTAGATAATATGACTTAGAAAAAAAGGTCACATCACAAACAAATTAGGGGAACCAGTATATCCCATATAAAGCCTCGAGGATCCTAAACAAACCCTGACTTTAGCAGATAAGTCTCAGGCCCCGGGGTTAAATAACTCTGAGTACATGAGGGGATGTTTCTCTAGCGATACTTGCTAAAGCCCTCACCACCCCAATATTACCAGTTGAGAATAATTTTACTCAGCCAGCTGTAAGTAGCACTTAGAATGGAAATATTTACTAAAGTGTTTCAGTACAACAATTGGTTTTAAAAAAATACTCCTCCCCCCAAAAAAGTCTCTACACACTTTCCTACTAGTACATATGAAGTCTATGGGGAAATGAGCTTAAGCTTAAACATCTTTTTCTTCCATCTTCCTGAGAATATATTGGTGTTCCTATTTTTCCATAGACCTTCTAATTCTGATTTCTCATTTTTCGCTATCTTTGCCAATCTTCAATGTTTGAGGTGAAACCTCAGATTTCTTTTAATTTATGCTTATTTGAATATTAGTGGTTTGTAGCATGTTTATGTGATCACTAACAGTGACTATAATTCTCATTTTGAGAACTGTTTATATCCTTTGACTGTATTATCTGTTGGGGAATGGGTTATGTTTGTGTCAATTCTCTGTCCAAATATCTGTATTTGCTGCTTTTCTCTCCTATATTCATTGATTTCGTGTGTATGGAAATATTTTACTATTGTGTAATAGAAGTTGTCTGTACTTATCTACTATCTTTTGTTTTTCTTGTTTGAAGTGTCTCTATGTTGCATATGTTGCAAATATCTTGTTTATTTTGAAGGAATAATTTTTTTCCCTTTTGTTAAAAAAATTATCTTTTCCTAGTGATGAAAATGTTCAACTCTGAAGAACATTTTAACTGTGGATGCAACCTGATCTCTGCTTTTTCAAATCTCAATTCAACTCTTTCCTTTGATTTCTCAGTGATCATAAGTAAGCCTAAGTTATTCGTATTTATTTTCGTATTTAATAGCTGAAGATCTTTCTTTTAGCTTCCTATAATATTTTTTATTTGATGTTGAAATTCTGAAGTTTAACCATTTAATTTTGTACTAATTTGGACTTGAAGTTTCTATTACAGTTTGTTGACAAACTGAATTTTATCACTCTTTACTTTTATATTGCTCTTTATTTCAAATATTCTTGTTCAATTTTATTTTACTTTTCCTTGAAGCATGGTATTCAGGCTTTTTAATTCTTTTTATTCCCTGGGAGACCTAAGATTCTTCAATTATTTTATAATTATCTAAACATAATCTTCAAAGTCAGTTACTTTGACTTGTCTAGAACTCATGTGTTCTTCTAATATCCTTGTCTTATGATCCCATTTTGTCAGATTTTCATTCTACTTCTATATTTTTGCATTCCAAATATTCAGTTCTCTTTTTTAGAGTCTCTGCTATTTTTGAGAGATTCTCTTTCATCTTTTCTAAATTGTTTATTCTCTTTTGTTGTATGCATTTCATCTTTTAGAACTCTGAATCTTGCTCTCATTTCCATCAGTATTTCTCCTTTCAGATAATTCATTTATTTGCTGAACCATTCTGTAGTTTCTTATTATTGTTCTATTATTTCTGGGGATGGGGGATGAGATGAATTCTGAAGAACTGCAGAAATTCTTTCTCATTGGGGCTTTCAAGGTTACTGTCATTGAATAATATTCAAATGTTGGGTTATATTCCTATCAACATTATTTGCTCATTTTTCTTTCTCTCTTCATGAGTTTCATTGCTGGTTTCATATTTTATACTGGTCTTCTATTCACCTTTCTCTATTGGTCTTCTTCCTTTCTACTCATTTTCATATGTTCCAGATGACTTTGTATTAGACTCTTTCGTAATTTAGTCTCTCTCATATACTGCATCTTATTTTCTCTTGTCCAGGTCACAAAGGCTTCTTGAATTAAGGCCTGGAAAGTATGTTTGGATCTCTGTTATGTGGAAGCCTCTCATTGAGATAACTGCAACTAGGTTTATACCTTTTTCCTCTCCTCTCCTCTCCTCTCCTCTCCTCTCCTCTCCTCTCCTCTCCTCTCCTCTCCTCTCCTCTCCTCTCCTCTCCTCTCCTCTCCTCTCCTCTCCTCTCCTCTCCTCTCCTCTCCTCTCCTCTCTCCTCTCCTCTCCTCCCCCTCCCCTCCCCTCCCCTCCCCTCCCCTCCCCTCCCCTCCCCTCTCCTCCTCCTCTCCTCCCCTCCCCTCCCCTCCCCTCCCCTCCCCTCCCCTCCCCTCCCCTCCCCTCCCCCTCCCCTCCCCTCCTCTCCCCTCCCCTCCTCCTCCTCTCCTCTCCTCTCCTCTCCTCCTCCATCAGATAATTTCTTTTCCTTCTGGCCATGTTTGTCTTCCTTGGTCTCTTCCCTCACTGCTAATTGCCTACTTTGGACATCTTGGGACTGTGTGAGTTCAATATTAGTGAGTGTGAAGGATCAGACTTAGCCATTTTTGAAAGGGAAAAAGATTCAAACCTCCACAGCCAAAAGATGAACCATAGGCCTTATCAGGTCACCTGGCATGGGGGAGGGAAGGGAGAGGTAGTTAAGAGCCCCTTGTATTCATCCATCACTCCACCTTGTATTGTTATTTCAGACTTTGCCTTCCAGAGAAGTGCTTCCTTTCTTCAGACTGTTCTTTTAATTATTATATTTAATATATTTCTTATTGTTTTGAAGTAGTGGGTGAAATGGTAAAGTTTAGAAGTAATCACCAACTTACACACCTTTCCAGAGGTTCAAATTTAGATTTTAAAGGACATATGAAAAAGAGTAATGGACTTGGAGTCAAATCCTTACTTTTAATCCCAATAATCCTATATTTAAAAGATGAAAACAAGACCATATATTAGAGCATGAATATGAGCGTCCTGGTTCAGGAATGCTACACTGCAGGATAAGGCAGTCTGTAAAGGCTGAAACCAACAAAAGAGCTTTTTAAAAAGAAATTTTTTTTTAAAGCTATGTTGGAGGGCAAAAAGAAGACCAAAAAAGAAGCCAAATCACTGCCTGACATCCTTGAGATGGCGATCTTGTCTACAGCAAAGCAGACAGGACTACTCAGCTCTGTAAAGGAAGGCCCAGAGAAAAGGGCTAACTTTCCGGAGGTCACTACATTTAGCAAGTGTCAGAAGCAGCGCTTGATTCCAAGTTTTTACTTACTTCACTATAAGTTACCTCTCCATCATCTCCAAATAAAAGTTCCCCTCGCCATGGTTCTAATTCTTTCACTGTCCCCATGGCCAAGACTAATTGTTATGCCATGAGAAACCCTCTGGATTCCCCTGCCACAAGATATCCCATTCCTTACATGGCCCACTAATCTTCCCCTAGAATTAGTACTGCCTGGAAAGATGTTTCATGTTTCACAGGAATCAGGGGTGAGGTGATTCTAAGTCCTTATAGAGGAGGCAGATTTTCTCTACAGAGAAAAGCCTAGATTTTCTGAAGAATCTTCCCTAGAAGGAAACCACATGACAGTTTCTGGGGCTTATTTTTAAGGTTCTTTCCCGGAGCTTGCTCTAAACCCATGGCTCCTCTATTCTGGGATATGGGCTTTGCTTGTGTCCTACCTTTTTCTTACTCTTTCTATTACTGGAGGAAGGCAGCTAAAGCTTGAATTTCCAGATTTTGGGGGATGGTGGTGAAGAAGGAATGGGGTTAGGCCCCTCCTCACACCAACCTAAACCATATTTGCAAGCAGTCACAACAAAAATGTGAGCCCTCCTCTGTTCCAGCCAAGTACTGAAAAAATAAAGGGGCCTAGGACCCGTCCAGGCTAAGACCTGGGGCCCAGAGCCAGGGGCAAAGGGTTGTGGGGTGGGGTGGGAGGGAATTGGCAAGAGAACTCTCCAGGAATAATAACTGTGGCTTAAGGTAGATGATGTACCAGCTGCAACATGCTCCACAGGAAGAAATGCAAAGACAAAGATCCTATTATTTTTTTTTTCCTTTCAAAACTGGGTCCAGGTCACACAGTCTTTGCCCCTGGGTCACTGACAGTCAGGATTTCAATTTCAGTAACCAGAGTCACCCTGTTTCCATGGAGCAGCCCAACTCCATCCTACCAAGGCCATCCAAGGATGTGCTGATCTGACGGGTACTTTCGAGAGTAAAGGATAAACACTCCATTACACCCTTCTCTCCCTTTCTCTCACTGTCTCTAACCCCCTTCCTTTACATCTGTTTTTTAATCTAAGTTGTTTGGAATGGGAGACATGTCCCAACCCAGACTTCTTCTTGGCTGGGTGGGAACTTGTTTTATTACGCAGGAATCTACTTTCTCGGGGGGAAGATATTTTACTAGGTGGATGAGTGACTCAGGGACTTTAATCATTCTGTGTGTGTAGAGGTGGAGGTGGGGAGAATAAAAAAGAAAGATTGCCATCCTTAGAGGTCAAAGTGTAGATGAATATAAGCCTGAGTCCCACATGCCAAACTCAGGCTGTTAATGTCCCAGAACTCAGGCCAAGTTTCTACAAAATGATTGCTAAGATGACTTTTATTTGTAAAATCCAGTAATTTTATTGTCTACCAATAGTGTTCTCTGACAGGATCCTGAAAACATGGGAAACTAAAATGTGCAGGTAATCTGAAGGGGCTGAGGTAAAAGTTGCAAAGGTAGAAGTTAGTCTGTGCCCCACCCTGATCTTTTGCCAAAGTTAATGGCAAGCAGTGGTATTGACCCAAAGATTTTTTTTTTAAACCTCTTCCCCTGATCCCTGCCTACCCCATGGACAGGGTTGGGGAAGAAGATAGGACAAGGAGATACCAAGATGTTGGGTAGTGGAGAGAAAAGAACAGGACTTTGGATGATGAAATGATGGGGAGCATTCGCCAAGTATTGTGTACAGGAGGAGATATCAGACTCTGGAAGAAAAAAACCCAAGACCCAGAGAGGGGCAAAGTCACACAGCAAGTTGATAGCAGAGGCCGGCATGATTTCAACAGTCTTCCTATTCCTCCAGTATTCCCATCCTATGCCAACTTCCCTGCCTTCCAACAACTGGCATCCCCAATAGGTACCATCCAGTCTCCCTGGTCCAGCTTCTCCTCATCTTCTAACATATGCCAAGTTCACCATTACTTATGCCATTGCAGCTTCTGGTAATGTGCTGCTCTCTCTGTTCCTCCACCCTAAATCCCACTTCTTCTCAATTCTTCTCCTTTCAATTGAACACATTAATTAAATGTCTACTATGTGTTCAGTCTTAGAGACATAAAAACAGTTAGACCCTGCCCTTAGAGAGATGAAGCCAATCTCAAGTTCCATCTCTGCAATGCTTTTCTACCAACTGCAACCTCCTTTGGTCTAACTTTGGATGATGCGTTTCATGTTGTTATCTGCCGCGTATTTCGGTAACTCCTTGTGAATGTGAGCCACCTCAGGATAGGGTCTGAGCCTCCTGCTTCTTTGTCTTTCACAGTCTCTGAGTGCCCTGAAACCAGATCTCCACTCTCCTTTTCTATTTCTTCCCAGTGTGATCACATTAGGATGTGTATGGAGGTCTCGGAAAAAAATTGGATTCAGATTTGTTCAAGGTCGTACAGGTACTCTCTACATGCAGTTGGGATTCAAAACTAGGTGCTCTGGTTTTAAAACCAGTATGTGCTTCACCACATCACAACTGTCAGAATTGGAGGGATTCCAAACCAGAAGGAGAGCAGGTGGGAATTTTGAAGCTTTCCATCTATCTATCTTTCTGTTCCTTACCCCGTGGGCACTCTCTGCTAGTAGCCCTCCCCCAGAATTCTCTTGTCCTGTTTTCTCTGAGACTTTGCTGCCCTGGTCCTGGCAAAACTGAAATTCCAATCCTGGAAGGGAGGGTGTATGCTGTGGCTAGGGGTAGAAAGGATGGTGGGGGCTGGGCCCAGGGGATCAGAGCCCCCGGGTTCTGTCTGCAGGTGGGGCCCTTCCAAGTCTTGGAGGGCTGGGCCAAGTCTGGTGTCACATTCCAGGCATGTAAAGACACAGCTGCTCTTCAACAGGTATGTAGCCCTACAATTATCAAGGAAACAGAAGACTTGAAGCCTTTCAAGCAGAGAAATTAGAGGTTCTTTGGCCAAAGGCTGAGAGGCTTCGATGCTGAGTTGGTCTTTGGGCACTGAATGAATTTTACCACTTACTCCTTGCCCTCTTCCCAAATGTAAAAAATAGACAGAGATAAAACAGACTTAAAAGCATAGACCATGTCATAGCTGAAACTATAGAGATAATCTGGTGGAACCCTTTCATTTTATTTGGGAAATAGGTCTAAATTCCATTTTTTCTTGTCCTAGGAGGCTTCTGGTGAGGACTGGGTGTGCATGCACATATATGGGGCGGAGAGAAATAGAAACATGTACATACAGATTTGGACAGGAGTTCAGAGGAAGAAGGACAGAAAGAGAGAGAGAGAGAGAGAGAGAGAGAGAGAGAGAGAGAGAGAGAGAGAGAGAGAGAGAGGAGAGTGACAGAGAAAGGGACAGAGTTGGGTTCCAACTGTTGAGTTCCTAAGGGGCTGTAACCCCATATAGGGGAGAGAAGCCAAACGTCTGCTATGAGTATAGGGAATCAGGCATTTCCTACCTCCACTTTCTTATTGAGGGCTCTGGGATAGAAAATGCCTGTGGCAGCCAGTGTGGGACCAGTCCTGCTCCCTTCCACCAAGTGTCTCATCTCTGTTATGGGTAGGACCTTGCCTCTCACTCCTCAGCCCTATGAGAATCTACCATTCAGCTCATCCAACTCTTGAGCAATGCCTCTAAGGTCCAAGTTTCCTGAGCCTATTTCCTCCTGGGGCCTGTGGTTTTCCTCAAACTTCTCTGCTAGTGTCTACAGTATCTTCTCTTACTATAAACAATAATCACTACCACCATAACCATCATTTTAACGATCATGAATGACACTGTAATAATCATGTTAATACCAATATTTTCACTTTTATCGATAACAACAATTATAGTTGATTCTGCTTTGACATCCTTCTTTGATGCTTTCTTGTGTTGTAGAAGGGACCTGAGTTCTCAAAGGCCATGCAGTGGACACAATTAACGAGAAGAAAAGGCATTTCATGAGATTGTCTAGTAAGGAAAGTAGTAATAGGAGATTTATCGCACAAATGTATGGCAGAGTCTCCCACAAATAGGCACATATTCAGGGGGAGGATGGGTGCAAACATAGAGATACACAAGGGGAACATACACCAGAATTCATGTACTGAGGGACACTAAAGTGCTGCCAGAGTCTTAGGATAATAAATTTTCTTTTTCTTGTTAGGCCTATTTCCCTCTGGTTTCACATGGCATAGAGTCTATCGGCTGGCGTTCTGCTGAACATGGGTCACGGCTGGGAGTTGTTCACCGGATTCAGTGTGCTCCACCAGGAATGGCTGCTTTGTGTAGATGATTGTGTTTCCAGTGCTGACTTCAGAAAACGTTCTGAGCAGAGATTCTTTATCTTTTCCATAAAGGGAGAATAGAAGCTACCACCTCTTTTAGAACCCAGGGGGTGAAGTGTTAGTTTCTTTAGGAAGGCAGGCCCTTCATATACCCAGTATTGGTCTAGGGAAAACCTCTCCTAAAGAGAGGGAAATGTCAGTTCCCAGAGCCCTTTTCTTTCCAGAAAGATGACCCTTCTAGGGATGAAGCCCTTCTGAAACAAAAAACAGGCAGCCAGCTGAGGAATGACTATATGCATTTAATCTGTTTTTGAACCTTACTTCCTTCTATTAGGAGGATGCCCTTGCTTGTCCAAAGTCTCTATTTGATTTAGGATTAGAAAATTCTTGCAAATCCCATAAAATTTCTGATTGTCAATATTCATCCCCTTCAGAATAAGAGGCTGCCCTCTTAGCAGACTACCAGGGTCTATCTGGGACTGCGTTCCTCTGATTTCTCAACCTCTGAATTCTTTTGGGTTCTTATGCAACTGAAAGGGAAAAAGAATGACAAAGAACAAAATCCTCCAAGAGAATCAATGTGGTTACACCCTCTCCATCTCAAAATTTCTTTCCAAATTTCTGCCTCTATTGTGTGAACAGCCATAAGCCTTTCAGGCATCGAAAAGGCTTACGTTCTTATTAAGGATAATAACTGGGACATAACCAACAAGGTTTGGATTAGTAACTTTCTTCAAATCACTTCAACTCTACACAGCTCACCCCCTTC
This sequence comes from Bettongia penicillata ogilbyi, assembly GCA_023548195.1. Taxonomy (NCBI): domain Eukaryota; kingdom Metazoa; phylum Chordata; class Mammalia; order Diprotodontia; family Potoroidae; genus Bettongia; species Bettongia penicillata. The sequence continues at coordinate 23,997,939 of JAJHZJ010000014.1, read as the reverse complement.
TCCAAAGAAGATGTACTAGATGTAATTATGGCTAAATCCACAGGAAAAAAGACTGGCAAAACACTGACAGAGTAAAATTCTTTATTAATACTAGAGGACTTTTAGACTTTGAGGAGGAATTGTCCAATTACCGTTGGGTACAGGTAGTAAAGTGGAGGGGTTTCATGAGGTCTGGTTTACATTAAAAACATGGTTACTCAAGATTTGCCTTTACCTTGGATGTTCCAGTACCTCCTCTGTGAGCGCCAGCCCATTTTGCCCACTCTGCTGCCAGTGGGGCCTGCTTCTGTGGAGGTTAGGTGGATAGTTTCAACTTCTGTTTGTCACTGCCTAACAGAAACCCTTGGTCCTCTAAGAATCCCCAGGAAATGATGCTATACTGACAGCAATATGGAGGCACCAGTCCTTTCTAGATTATAATTAGCAAATAGACCTGCCTTTGCCACTGTCTATGCCCAGTGCCCACTCTGTTGGGGTTCAAAGTGCTGCATATCCTGACACATGCTGTCACTTGGGGTCTGTGCTGATGGCATATGCTCCCACATTATTGCCTGTTGCCACCTTGTGCTGGGGCCCAGCAATACACTTTACTTGACACTGTTTTCCTTTGCTAGGGCAGAAGCTCTGCCAAAGGTGCTATTACTGCTACGGTCTGAATGTGCCTTCCCCACAGTCTGGAAGCCTCACTCCGCTCTTCTCTCAAGGGGCAGGCACAATGAAGCAGAGCCTGAAATTTCTGGAGCTGAACTTAGACTCCCTATGTCAGCCTTTAGGTTCTGCCACTGTCCCCTCCCTCTGCCCCCAAACAGCACCAAATCTGCTCTCTGGACCTATCAAACATCCCTCCATCCCCTCTCCTGACATATTTCCTGTGCTAGGTCAGACATTACCCTTTCCCCCACCCCTTTTGTGAGGATAGTCTGAGCTTCAGTTCAGCACATCACTGCTTGATTCACCACAATAGTCAGAATTAGTGCCAGAAGAATTACCATTCTGCTTTGGGGAGAGAGAGGGAGGGGGGAGGGGGGCAGACTAGAATGATATGACCTGCTGCTTTAGTATTGCCATTCTAAGGGATATAGTTTTCAGGTTCAAGCTAAATTCTGATTACTGTTCATTTAATAGGGAAAAGAGAGTGACTCCAAGCTTTATATCCAAGGCTTGACTCCCTTCCCATCAAATATCAGTTCCACAATGAATATACAGAGCAATTTACAAAGAAACCTATTTATCCAAAGTCAAAGATAAAAACAGAAATCAGAGAAAGTATGCATAGGAGGATAGATCCTATGGGCAGCTAGATGTTGCAGTGAATAGAGTGCCAGGCCTGGAGTCAGGAGAACAACAAAGAGAAAATAGTTTGCTTCCATCTGCTTTCACAACCCCATAGTCTTCTCTGGATGTGGAGAGCATTTTTCACCAAGTCTTTTGGAATTGTCTTTGATCATTGTTGCTGAGAAGAGCTAAGTCTATCAAAGTTGGTCATTGAACAATATTCGTTCTGCTTACATCACTCAGCATCAGTTCATCAAAGTCTTTCCAGGAAAAAAAGTATTTTGAAAGACTTAACAAATTCTAATCAATGTAATGGTTAATCGTGATTCCAGAGGTTCAATGATGAAGAGTGCTTAACCTGACAGAAAAAATAGACTCAAGATGCAGAATAAGAAATACATTTTTGGACATGACCAATGTAGAAATTTATTTTTGACTTTGAGTAAACAAAAGTTTTGGCTTCCCTTTTTTTCTTTCAATTTGGTGAGTGGGTAGAAAGGAGATGTGAGGTTAGGATAGAGTGACCAAAAAAACCCAAACCAGAAATGAAAAGAAAAGAAATAAAGGAAATGTTTTTGAAGTATTTTTAATTCAAAGAAAGGACTAGAAGGAAGGTCATAAAAAAATCAAAGACAAGTAGCTTAGCTCTGAAACTTATGTGTTGAATTTATTTTATGTATATTAAGAGAAAAGCAAGCTCTCTCTAGATGTTAGAAACAGTTTCATTTATACTCTTTTTTATCTGTTCTGTTGCAAAGGAAATAAAAGTCAGTATGTCAACAAACATCTAACACATACTATTTATGTGCCATGTACAATGCTGAATGTTGTGGATTCAAAGAGAATTTTAAAAATTATCCTTGCTCTCAGGGAATTCACACGCTAATGGAAAAATATAGCATGTAAACAACTTTGAGTGTATATTTGTATATTTAAAGTATTGTGTGTATCTATATCTATGTACACACACACATATATATATATGGTACAGATAAAGCAGTCTCAAAGGGAAGACACTAGCAAGGTAGAGTTGGAGTGAGGAGTGAGAGGGACGAGGAAAGGCTTCCTATAGAATGTGAGATTTGAGCTCTCTTGAAAGAAGCCAGGAAACATAACAGGTAGAAGTAAGAAGACAGAACATCCAGGCATGGAGAAGAGCCATTGCAAAGGTACAGAATGGGGAGAGAGAGGGTCGTCATCAGGAAGACCAAGATCTTAGAGTGTGGATGTGGGAGTAAAGCATAAGAAGACCAAAAGGTGTAAAGGGGTCATGTTGCAAAGGGCTTTAAATTAGAGCATTTTATATTTGGTCTGTGAGGTAATAACGAATCCCTGGAGTTTCTTAAGATGATGCAGTCAAATTTGTACTTCAAGAAAATCACTTTAGTGGCTCAGAGGAGGATGGACCTGAAGAGAGGAGAGAATTGAATCATGGAAAACAATTAGAAAGACATTAGTGAAGGTAGAATCAAGATGATGGAATGGAAGTCAGCATTTTTTGCCCAACTCATCCGTCACACCTCCCCTAAAATGACTTAGAAAATGTGTAAGGCCAAATTCTGATTGGAAGAGCCAGTAAAAATCACAGTGAGTCATTTTCCAGCCCAGAATAACTTAGGAAGAAAGGGAGGTCTATGGACACTGGGGTGGGAGTGGCCATGAGAGTGGTAGTAGAGGCAGTATTAGGTTATATTACAGCACTTAGCGACAGTACAGGGACTAAGATTAAAGACCTGGGCAGAAAGAAATACTAGGGGACCCCTGAATTATTGCTGGAAATAAGAACAGATGTCAGCTGGTAGTTTTGTTATCTGTTACCCAGTTGGAGATCACAACTGCAGGGCAGAGAAGAATAGTTGCAAATGAGAGAAGTTCTACCTGTGTAAAGAGCAGGGAAAAAAATTCCAAATACTTGGCCTTGTGACTCTGAACCCAAGGGCAGAGGAGGGAACTCAGTTCTAACCTTTAGCCTTGTATTTAAGCTTGTAGTGGAATAACAGAGGCAGGAAACCAAGACCAAAGGGAGTCACACAATTCAGTTGCTTTGAACATACAGAGTTTCCCAGCAGTCTAAACATAATTGAGTCCAGTAGTAGTCTACTGAAACTCAAGCATACATAATCCTACAGATTCAAATCTGTGTCAGGAACTTGCAGAGCTCATACCAGGAGGGCAGTAAACAGACCTTTCCCCAACTCATAACACTTTGGAAGCACCAAAAACTTGCAGGGCTCCAGACAGAGCTGAAAAACAGAAGTACATATGAAAACAGAAGTTCAGACCAGACATTATTTTTCCCACTCCCTAACAAGACAGGAGCAGAAATCAATGCTAACAAAAAGTTCAAAGTCAAGAAGAAGGTTGGAAAAATGGGCAAACAAAAGAAGAACCTGACTTATAAAGAGCTACTTTGGTTACAGAGAAGTTCAAAACACAAATACAGGTGAAGAAAATGACTTGCAAACACTTGCAAGCAAAGCTTCAAAGAAAAATGCAAGTTGGATACAAACCAACAAGAATTCTTAGAATAGTTACAAGAGATTTTGTTAAGAGAGTAATTTTCAAAAAATCAAGAAGAATAAAAGAAAAAAATGGGAAAAGAAATGAAAGCTATGCAAGAAAGTTATGGAAAGATAATTAACAACTTTGTAAAAAAAAGAAGTAGAAATTATTATGAAAGAGAGTAACTTCTTCCAAATTAGAACTGGTCAAATGGAAGGTAATGACTCATGAGGCATCAAAAATAGTAAAACAAAGTTGAAAGAATGAAAAAATAGAAGAAAAACAACTAGAAAATGACAAAAAGAGATAATTTAAGAATAATTGAAAGCCATGAACAAAAAAGAGCATAGGCATCTTAGTTTAATAAGTTCAATAAGGAAAACTGCCCAGATACATTGGGACCACAAGGCAAAGAAGAAACCACCAGAATCCAATGGTCATCTCCTGCAAGAAACCTCAAAATGAAAACTCCCAGGAATATAGCCAAACCCAGAACTCCAAGAACAAAGGGAAAATATTGCAAGTAGTAAGAAAAAAAGAATTTAAGTATCATGGAACTTTAGTCAGGATCACACAAGATCTAGAAGCCATCACTAAAAGAAAATGAGGATTTGAAATGTAATACTATGGAAGTTAAAGGTCTGGAATTACAACCAAGGATAACCTATCCAAGAAAACTGGATTTTTACCCTGTAGAATTATAGGGTAAAAATGGATATTTAATGAAATAAAAGATTTACAGGCATTCTTGATGAAAAGGTCATACTTAATTAACAACACAGGACTCAAGTGAAACATAGAAAAGTAAACAGGAATGAGAAATCATAAGTGATTAGACAAGATTAAACTGTTGACACTCTTATATGGAAAAAGGTTACATGTAACCTTGAAGAACTTTATCACTAGGGTTGTTAGAGGGAGTTTAATTAGACAGAAGACCTGAGTGTGTTTGTATTATGTTTGAATAATTATAAAAGAAGACTAGAGGGCTGAGGAAGTCAAATGTATTGAGAGAAGAGAGGAGAAGAAGAATGACAAAAATTAATTCATATAAGTTGGGTGTGCAAGCATGAGTTTATACAAAGGAAAGATCAGAGAGGTGGAAGAAACAGGTTACACTTTTAACCTCAGTTTCATCTGACCTGATTCAAGGAGGGCAAAACATACACATACACACCTGGGTACAGAAATTCATCTTACTCTACAGGGAAATAGGAGGGAAAGGGATTAAGAGAAAGAGAGGTGATAAGAGGGAGAGTATATTAAGGGAAGCAGTGGTCAGAAGCAAAACAGACTTTTGAAATACAGACAGAATCAAAAAGAGAAAGATAAACATAAGAGAATAGGTAGGAGGAATCTAGACAGTATTTATAATTGTTAATGGGCTGAACTTACCCACAAAATAGAATAAGATAGCAGAATGGATTAGAAATCAGATTCCAACAATATATTGTTTACAAGAAACACACTTTTAACATAGAATTATACATAGAATTAAAATAAGGTGTGGGAGTAGAATCTATTATGTTTAAACTGAAGTAATAAAAGTAGAGGTAGCAATCATGATATCTGACAAAGCAACATAAAAAATACTCCTAATTAAAAGAAATAAACAGGTAAACTACATTTTAGTAAATGGTATCATACAATTAAAGTCAGTACTAAAAAGATGCACCAAATGACACAGCAACTGAATTCTTAAAACAGAAGTTAAACAAGTTACAGGAAGAAATAGACAGTAAACTAAATTAGTGGAGGACCTCATTGTTGGTTGGTTGGTGGTTGTTGTCCTTTGTCTTCAAAGAGGACCAAAGTGACATCCTCATTGTAGAGTGAAATTTCGGTGTGTCCAACTGTGACTGATCAGACCAATATGTGCTCAGAATGCTCTACCACAGGTTAGACACAGACAGTCTGTGTGAATATTTGGGGTGGATATCCCAAATTTGCACACCCTGCATTTACTTTGTACTGTCTCAATTCTGCTTTGCACAAAGAGCACAGCACCCTTTCTGATGTGAGCACTCCATACTGAGTGATCCCATGCCAGTGTCTCCCATGTTGCACAGTCAAATACAAAGTTCTTGAGAAAGACCTTGAAAGTCCCTATATCGCTTCTTCTGATCACCATGTGATGACCTGCCCCATGTGAGTTCTCCACAAAATAGTCTTTTTGGCAAGCATACATTTTGTATTCAAACAACATGGCCAGCCCATCAGAGTTGCACTCTCTGAAGCATAATTTGAATACTTGGCAGTTCAGCTGGAGTAATGACTTCAGTGTCTGGTACCTTATCCTCAGAATCTTCCTAAGACAGTTCAAATGGAAGTGATTCAGTTTCCTGGCGTGGTGCTGGTAGATTGTCCATGTTTCAGAAGCATATAACAATGAGGTCAGCACAATGATTTTATAGACCTTCAATTTGGTAGTCAGTCTAATACCTCTTCTCTCCCAAACCTTTCTTTGGAGTCTTCCAAATAGTGAGCTAGCTCTGGCAATATGTACATCAACCTCATTGTCAATGTGTACATCCCTGGAAAGTACACTACCAAGGTAAGTGAACTTATCCACAGCATTCAAAATTTCTCTATTTGTTGTAACTGATGGTTCCACTTATGGAATGTGTGGTGGTGGCTGATGGAGCACCTGTGTTTTCTTGGTGTTAATTATTAGGCCAAAATTAGCACGGGCAGCAGAGAACTGATCCATACTCTGTTGCATCTCAGCTTCAGAGGCTGCACTGAGTGCACAATCATCTGCAAAAAGAAAATCATGCACCAACACTCCCTCCACTTTGGTCTTGGCTTGTAACCTTTTCAAATTTAAGAACTTACCATCAGTACGATAGTTGACCTTGATTTCACATTCATCCTCATTGAAAGCATTTGTTAACATGGCTGAAAACATCATGCTAAAAAGCATGGGAGCAAGCCTACAGTCCTGTTTCACTCCATGGGTGACTGGAAAGGCATGAGAGGTTTGTCCATTATCCAGAACCTGGGCAAACATGCTATCATGAAATTGACATACAATATTAATGAATTTCTCCAGGCAACCAAATTTTGACATGATTTTCCACAAGCCCTCATGACTAACAGCATCAAAGGCTACAAATGTGTGCAGACCTCTGTTCTGCTCCTGGCATTTCTCCTGGAGTTGTTGGGTAGCAAACACCATATCGACTATTCCTCAGCCCTTTCTGAAGCCACACTGGCTCTCAGGTATATGCCCATCTTCCAGGTGAAGGATCAGCCTATTAAGGAGGACTCTAGCAAGAATTTTGCCAGCAATGACTAAGAGAGAGATCCTTCTGTGATTGTCGCAGGACAATCTATTCCCTTTACCCTTATAGAGGTGGACAATGGAAGCATCCTTGAATTCCTGGAGGAGTCCTCTTGCCATGTAACCTGGAAAATTTCAGTCAGCTTTTGTGTGAGCAATAGTCCTCCTACCTTGTAAATCTCAGCTGGAATAGAATCAGCACCAGGTGCTTTGCCACATGAAAGGAGTCTAATGGCCCTCAAGACCTCTTCTTCAGTTGGAAGTTCAGCTAAGGAGGGATTGACTTCAACCTGAAGTAAACAGTCAATGGTCTCAGCATTTATTGATGATGGTCTATTGAGAATACTATGGAAGTGTTCAGCCCAATTCTCTAGGATCATGTCCTTATCACTAATCAATGTGGCTCTATCAGCCCTGAGTAGCTGTGGTGCACCATAGATTTTTGGTCCATAAATAGCTTTCAGGGAATAATAAAAGTGCTTTGGATTGTTACTATCAGCATAAAACTGAATTTCATCTGTCTTCTTACTGATGGAATTAAATGCTGCCTTCTTAGAAGTGGGTGAACTTTCCTGCTGGTAAACCCTGTGGAGTTCTCATTTTTAATTTAGCAAATTCTTAATTTCCCCATCATTTTCATCAAACCAGTCTTGATGTTTGCAGATGTTCTGACCCAGAGGAGCAAATGCAGTGCTGTACACTAAATATCTGAGAGCTGCCCACTCCTTTTCTGCTTCACTGTTGCCAGCTGAGTGTTGGTGTAACTTTCCCTCCAAGACAGAAGTAAACTGTTCACACTCAGAGAAGAGCTCTAATTTGTTGACATTAATTCTTCTTGCAGTCATTTTGCCTTGGGAGTGGCACTTTTGATGAATGGGAATGTTTAGCTTGGAAAGGATAAGTCTATAATCAGTCTAGCACTCTGCGCCACACATTGCCTTTGTCACTCACATCTTGTCTGTCTCTTCTCCTTACAATCACAAAATCTATTGGATGCCAGTGTTTGCTGTGAAGGTGCATCTATGAAATTTTATTGCATTTAGGTAAACGGAAGACAGTGTTGGTGATGAAGTCATGTGATGCACAAGTCTTCAGCAGTAAATGACGATTGCTGTTGCTGTTTCCAACTCCATTCCTCCCTAGGACTCCCTGCCAAGTCTGGTAGTCTGAGCCTACTCTAGCATTAAAGTCTCCCAGAATTATAAGCTTGTCCTCTTTTGGTACATTGATGGTGAGGATCTCTAGGTCTTCATAAAATTTTTCTTTGACTTCATCAGAGTTTGTCATGGTGGGAACATAGGTACTGATAATGGTGGCATCGTGTTTTCCTGTGAGTGGCAATCACATTGTCATGAGCTTTTCATTCACTCCTTTTGGCAGGCATACCAGCTTGCTGATTAGATTAGTTTTGATTGCAAAACTTATGCCAGCTTTACGGTGCTCCCTTTCTCTGCACCCATTCTAGAAAAAGGTGTATCCAGCTCCAGCTTCAGTAAGCTGGCCTTCATTTGCCAACATTGTTTCACTCACCTGTTGAGTTCTCTTGCAACAAGAGCAGTTCTTCTTTCAGGTCTACTGGATTTTTGTTGTCTATTAGTGTGTGCATGTTCCCTGTGCTGATGGTGAGTGGAATCATCTTTGCAGATGTTTGCATACTTTTTTGTGTGTTTCGACCACGTAGTGGGATTTCCCACCTGCCACGGTAATCAGGCCAGGGTTGGGTAAGCAGGCAATGTTTAGGGCACCTTCTCTAGCCCCCTTACTCACACCAGGAGGTGAGCAGTGCAATCCTTAAAAGGCTGCTCAGACACCCAGGGGGCTGCTGAGTCCCACTGCTGCTTCCAGTGAGAAATGACCCTATGGTCTGGTTTGCCTGTGTGCAGGGTCGTGACTACAGCTCCCAGTGTATCCTCACTTGCTACTTTATCACTTGCCTGTCGCCACAGGACTTCGAGGCATAATAGTGAAATGCTATGGGTGATGTCTTTTGATTTGTGGGTAAATTGGATTTAAGTGAGGCATAGTTACAGGAAGTCATCAGCCTCACTCTCTCCTCCAGAGTCATTATAGTCCAGTGGCAGGACAGAGTCAAGAAGGCTGAAGATGACTTGGAGTGTAGGGTATGTTCAGGGAGGACCAGTACCTTTGGTGTGATGGCTGCTGAGCCCTTTTCAGGGCTCTTTCCACCTTTGTTGTCCATTTGTTCCACCTAACTCTCACCTGTGGCTCCAAGAAGGTGCAGCATGTGCAGTGGCCACAAACTGGTAAACCGTTTCAGCAGGCCGACTAACCCAGGTTGAGGGTAACCAATGGTTCTCAAACCCATTGGTGAGTTAGGGGGGTGTCTACCCCAAACAAGTGAAGACTTCATCAGTGGAATGGGCAGATGAGAACAATTTGTTTCAACGGCCATGAAGGCAGATGAGGCAGGTGATGTGGAGCACTTAGAGCTTGCTTAGACACAAAAGGACCTCATTATACACACCCCTCAGACCTAGGTAAATCTAATCATAAAATAAATAAGAAAGAAATTAAGGAGATGAATAGAATTTTAGAAAAGTTAGATGTAATAGATCTCTGGAGAATATTGAATGGGAATAGAAAGCATATCTTCTACTTGACTGTATTTAGCACCTTCACAGAAATTGAGTATTTATTAGGGCATAGAAATTTCATACACAAATGTAGAAAAGCATAAAATATTAAATGTATACATTAAAAATTAATTGGAAGCTAAATAATTTAAAGAATAGGTGTGTCAAATAATAAATCATAGAAGCAATCAATAGTTTCATTAAAGATAACAAAAACAATGAAATACATACCAAAATTTGTGGAATGCAGGGAAAGCACTATTTATGGGAAAATTTGTATCTCTAAATGTTTGCATCAGTAAAAGAAAGAAAGAACAAATCAATGAACTGGGCTTTCCACTAAAAAAAAATCCTATAAAACCAAAAAGAATTTTTTTTAATGTAAAACGTTTCCATTAGTACAAATATGTATATACAAAATCTTGTACATACTATAGAATTATAAGACATATAGCTATTCTCTAGTATATAAATTGTCAAAAGATATGAACAAATGGTTTTCAAAGGGAGAACTGAAATCTGTTAACAATAACATAAAATAATGTTCCATATAATTGATAATAAGAGAACTACAAATCAAAACATTTCTGAAATTTCACCTCACATCCTGAAAAAGATGGGAATAATCAATGTTAAGAGCATTTGTGGGAAGGTAAGCACACACTGTTGGCGGAGAATGAGCATTTTGGAAAGTAATTTGGAATTATGCAAATAAAGTGACTAAAATGTCCATATCCTTTGATTAAGCGGTTCCATTTCTGGGCTGTACTCCAAAGAGGCCATTAATAAGTAGAAAATCCATTTATATACCAAGATATTTATAGCAGCACTTTTAATTGGGAAAAATAGATGCTTATGGATTATGGAATGACTAAACAAATTGTAATATATGAATATAATATTACTATACTATAGGAAATGATGAATGTGATAAATACAGAGAAGCATGGAAAAATCTAAATGAACTGATACAGAGTGAGGTGAGCAGTGCTGAGAAAACAATATATCCAATGACTATGAGAGATATGAGAAGATATTCCCACCTCACCTCTTTTCAGAGGTAGTTATTACTCAAGTATTCCACATTGCATATATATTTGAACTTTTAAAAAGTATTAATCGTATTCATTCTTTTTTTTTCCTGTAAAATACTTTTGGGATATGAAGTAGCATGAATTTAGGTCTTCCCTACTCCAGGTGCAGTCCTGTATCTTCTGTGCCACCCAACTTCCTGGTGTAGAAGGAAAAGAACAGGTCAGCTGTATCCTACTATTAAACAACCTGATTACTAAACAATTCACCCTTTAAACAAGCAGTAAATATGAAACTAGATCCCCTTATGAACAAAAGTGAAAAGATTCAGATATCATCAAAGAAAATAAAAGAGAGAGTAGAGGATTTCATCTTGAAAGTCTCAATTGCCTCTGTAAGAAGAAATCCCCTGAAGGACTAGGGGGAAACTGACAGACTTGGGAGCTAAGATTAAAAAACAAAATTTTTGCACTGAGAGAAAAAAGATAACAGCGTGAAGAGAAAACACTTCAGCTCAGACTGAAAGTTGATTTAAAAAATACTCAGCTGCCTCAAAAGAAAGAAATCCCCTAAAGTACTAAAGTGAAACTGACAGACTTCAAAGGATAAGGAAAAAAAAAGAACACCTCCCCCGCAAACACCTCCTAAACACTAAGAAAAAAATACCTTAGTTTTGAAAAAAAAAAAAAGGCTCCTCTCAAGCTGACAGTTTCTTTTCTGAAAAAGGCTATGGAAGAAAGTTCTCTGCAGTGTACAGAACACCAGACCTAGAGTCAAGAAAAACTGTGTTAACATCTGGCCTCATTTACTAGCTGTGTGACCCTGGCTAAGTCACTCTTGCCTCAATTTTCTCATGTATAAAATAGGGATAATAATAGCACCTACATCCTATGGTTGTTGTTCAATGAGAACATAACTGTTAAATGCTGAGCACACACACACAAAGTTAAAATAAGGAATTGGAACTGAATCTACCATTTCATTTAAAGTAAAAAAGACAGAGGTAGCAATAATGGTCTCAGACAAAGCAAAAGCAAAAATAGGCCCAATTAAAAGAAATAATCAGGGAAGCTACACATTGCTAAAATGTACCATTGACAATGAATTGCTATCCATACTAAATATATATGTACCAAATGCCATGGTACCTAGATTCTTGAAGGAAAAGTTAAATAAATTACAGGAGAAAATAAACAGTAAATGTATACTACATGGAATATCAAAATATTCCTCTTAGACCTAGATAAATCTAACCATAAAATAAATAAGAAGTTAAAGAGATGAATAGAATTTTAGAAAAGTAAGATGTAATAGATCCCTGGAGAGTACTGAATAGAAAAGAGTGTATCTTTTACTCAGCTTTATTTATAACAACCAAATGCAGAAAAGCAGAAATATTAAATGCAACCTTTTCAGGTCATAATACAATAAAAATTACATTCAATAAAGGGACTTAAAAGCATAGATTAAAAATTAATTAGAAACCAAATAATCTAATCCTAAAGAATGAGTGTGTTAAAGAACAAATCATAGAAACAATCAACAATTTTATTAAAGATAATGGTAAGAATGAGACAATATACCAAAATTGTAGGATGCAGACAAAACAGTACTTAGGGGAAAATTTATATCTCTAAATGCTTGTATCAATAAAATAGAAAAAGAGCAGATCAATGAACTGATCAAACAGCTTAAAAAAATTCCTAGAAAAAGAACAAATTAAAATCCCCAATTAAATACCAAAATAGAAATCCTGAAAATCAAAGGAGAGAGTAATACAATTGAAAGTAAGAACTAAAACAAAAACCAAAAAAACCTCAACAAGCCATTTACCTAGTAACTCAAGGGCAAGACTGTACATTTATTGTATTGAATGTCATCTTATTAGATTTAGTTTCATGTTCCAGCCTGTCAAGATCCTTTTAGATTTAGACTGTCATCCACCATAGCTAAATCTCCTAGTTTTATATCCTCTTATTTACCAAAGATGCTGCCATCAATATATTTATTCCAGACAAAAAAAATGTTATATAGCATAGTGTCGCACAAAGATCACCCAACTGGAGACCTCTTCCCAAGTTGGTATACATCAATGACAATTCTGTGAGTAATCAATTAATTTAACTTATTCAAGGTCCCATAGTTAATTTAATGACCTATAGAAGAGCAAGGGGAGACTAATAACAGCTCCTCTTTCTACACTATGTTGGGGTTTATAAACAATTCTATTCCTATTTTACAGATAAAGAAACTGAGACTCAAAGAGGAAGTGATTTCCCCATGGTCACATAGGCAATGTATCAGTATCAGGATTACTGACTAGTAGTCTTCCTATAATGATTTGTTCCTTCTAAAATTTAGTAGGTGTTGTATCCCACTTAACTGAGCCACTCCTCTCTGGTCTGGGTGCTCATTAAATTAAATTAAATTATTTCCATTCTCTGTCCTTTAATATACTACAGATTTGATCTTCATAGAGCTCAAAGAAAAGAGGGCAAGTAGTTAGTGAAGACTTCTTGGAGGATGTAGAAGGACTTAATCTGGGTCTTGGAAGATGAGCAAAGCTTGAACAGAAGATATTCTGGGCAGGGAAATAGGGGTTTGCTGATGGAAAAAATGTCTGTTTCGAGCACAGAGAACATATAGGGAGAAGAAGAGGACATGGAAATATGTATAGGGGACCAGAATATAAGACCTTAAATGCCAGAGTGAAAGGCTCTTAGGGCATGTCAGCAGCTACTCTCTGTTTTGTAATGAGGCATAAGGACTATTTTATGTCTAGTCAAGGGAATTTCCCTTTGGGGAAACAGCTCAGGTTACCTTAAATTGACAGGTCTCCTTCCCTCCAGGATCATTTGGACTTCTGAGAAAGAACCAGAGGGACCATAGAGTGAAACTGTTGATGCTACCTGGCTTTCTAATAATACAAGGGAGTAAAACTGTTTCAGCACAACTATGGTGATTATGAATTTATAGGTAAGAAAAGGGATAGATCCCTTACCTGACTTGATGGCAATCCTGAGTCCCTGGAGGAAGGTGAGGAAGAGTTCTCACCCAGGCTCACCAGAAGAGGATAACCTCTCAGCAGAAAGTCCTAAAGGGCAAAGATATGGTATCATTACCCTAATAGGGCTCCCACAGAGACAGAGGTTTTAGCTGATGGGCCAGAAATCCTGAATGAAAAGTGTTATGGACGTATGATATGGTAAGATCAATGTCTACCAGGATACGCGAACATAAAGCCTAGATTAGTTTATTCCCTAAAAGGTAAGGATGCCTGATTTGATAGACCCAGGAGACTAAGGTTCAAGTTATACTATTATTGATGCAAATTTCTGGTCATCTCAATTCTCATCACCCTTGATAAGGCTTCTTTGTTACCTAAAAGTATAAAAGAAACCTTGCCTGGTGGATTCAGTGCCCTTCAGAGTTGGAGGGTGTCCCACAGCCAGAGGAGTAATCCCATTCTGCCCTGACAACCAGAGGGATTTGATCTACCAAAGCTAATGTTGTATCCTTGTTGAATATCCTTTCTATAGTATGGCTAAGTAAACCTCTCTTCACTAACTGTTGAATGACCTATGAGTGTTTCATTTTATTTCATTTTTGAATCTGAGCTATCATGCCCCACCAGAGCCAGGTTGGTCTATTATACTATCATTGGATGATTCCAATTGTTAGGCATTCATTTCCCTTTATATAGAGCTCAAATCCAACTCTCTGTAACTTCCTACTATTGATCCTAGGTCACCCCTTTGGAGCCAAGAAAAACAAGCCTAATCCCTCTTCCTCAACATGACTTAACTTAATTTAACACACCCTTCCTGAGTCCTCTCATGTGTCTATCCCTGTGCTTAGTTCCACTGGGTAACAGAAATAGTCCAGAGCCCTCATCAAGAATCTAAGTAGGAAGAGAGGGAAAAGTGAGGGCAAAGATAGAATTCACAAGCAGGAGACAGTTAGGCAAAGCCTTTGTACTTTGAGTAATTAGAATTCATAATGAAGGCTAGGGGGCTGAGGTCAGAATGAACTGGGGCCATTTTTGGAGAAGGGTCAGTGAAGCTGGCCTAGAATGAAAGAGTGGGTGTAGACATCCAGAGAGGATTCCCCACAGACGGATTGAGAGTGGTTGATATTCCTTCCTCTAGCTGACCCCTCCCTATCACAGCTCAGACTGAGAGATGTATCACATCCTTCAACAGAGTTCAAACCTGAAGAACTGGGCACAAGTCAGGGAAAAGCCTCTGGGGGAGTAGAGATGGGAGGTGGTGTAGAGGGGACAGCTGTAAATTGATCCTGGTTGTTGGATGACTTCATTTCAGCAATTATAATGCTGAGGCAGCTGGGGATTGAATACGGAAATCTGAGCTGGGCCCCAGCCATGAGTGAGTCCTACATCCCTTATATTAAATTGTCAGCTGGCACAAAGGCCCTGGCCCCACAGATCTGTGTGGAGATAGTCCTGGAACCCCTGACCTTCAGTCCTGGAAATGCCATGATTTTCTCCAGTACCAGACCCAGGGTTATCACCATTTTATTTCCAAGTATGGCTTGATGAAGGTGGAGTATGTGTGGGGTGGGGTGCTGACACCTGGTGCCCACTGATGAAAGATTTGCCTTCATGAGCAAGAATCCTAGGCTTCCAGAGATAGAAGAGAGTTCAAAAGTCTCTAGTCCTATTTCATCCCACCTCCTGATGCAGAAATACCAACCTGTATTGCCTCCTTGTGGGGAATGTCTATTTCAGTACCCTCACAGATGGGGAACTCATCACTTCACAAGACAACTCATTCCATTGGGAAATAGATCCGGTAGTTAAAACCACCTTCCTTATATTAAGTCAAGAGACATAGACAGACACTCAGAGGAGAAAACCCTGAAGGAGACTGGAGCCAGCATTAACATCTATAACCAGAAGTAGAGTCCAGAAAGGTCTTGGGTCAAGCTTCCTAGAGTAGCAGTGGGGGGAGGAGGCACAGTCAGTTCCCTAGAGGTAACTATGCAAGAAGACAAGTCTGGACAGTACATATCACAGGGTACTCAGAAACACAGAAAGAAAAAGGGCCAGGGCATTATCAGGTACTGGGTGCCCTTCAATCATCCTGATACTCATTTCATGGAGCGGGGGGTGGTCTCAGGAGGAGACAGGACCAACTTGATACGCAGGTGTATTAAGCAAGGGGACCTCGAGGGAGGCTAGAAACCACCAAAATTTCTGACATTCTCTTGGGATGTGTTAGCATGATCTCTGAATCTTTTTAAAATTTATCTACCTATCTATACACATATATATGTGTGTGTGTGTATATATATATATATCTTAAAAAACCCCAAAAAGCCACCTCTCCCTCCACCAATTGATTAGGTCAAGAGCTTCTCTCAGGCCAGCAAGAATAGGTCTAATTTTTCCTCCTTATGGCAATCCTTAAAATGCTTCACAGAATATGAGATGAAAGAGATCTTAGATATTGGCCAGTCTAACCCAGCCTTGATAAGGAGATGTTGACTTGTTGCTTTTAAATTCTATCCTCTGGGACCAAATAGAAAATGTTTAATATTACTTCACAGGAAAATTCTTCTAATATTTAAAGCTATTGGGTGGGGGTCAGGGGGCAGGACTATATTTGAATCCTGCCTTTACTACCTATGTGACTTTGGTCACATAACCTTCTTTGGCCTCAATTTCCTCTTCTATAATGAAGAAAGTCTAAATAGCCTCAGAGATCCATATCAACTCTAGATCTCTTGTCTTAAATCATGTTCCTCCTAAGCCTTCCCTCTTAGAAGCTAAATATCCTCTTTTAGTTCAAGTATTTCTCCTATGGTCTAGTCTCCATTTCTCCATTTCTCATGTCCCTAAAATATTGTGCCAGAACTTGAGGATACCATTCCAGACAAGGTTTCATGCGTCTTGTGCTAAACTGTTAATTCCATTTCCAACTCTTTCTTCCATAGCTCTAGTTTGTTTTCCAACTTTTTATGTCTAGTACTTTCATTGCATTTACAAAACATTTTAAACTCTTTAAAAAATGCTTACTTCATCTCTTCCATGAATTATAGTTGAAATTGTGCAAAGCTCTATTTCTTTTTGAGGCTTTGCTTGTAGATATTTTGGATTAATTTTCTTCTACATTTGTGTCTTGAACATTTATTCCTGTCACCTGTTCTTTAAGGCACGTTTCTTTTTTTGTTAGCTCATTTTTCTGCTTACTTTCTGACTTCAAACTTAATATTAGGACTGAATTCTGCCATACTTCTGGAAGGAAGGACTAGGCTAGTCTCATTGCGCCTTTTTTGGGATGTTGAATACTCTGTGGTTCCAGGATCTTCAGGGACAGACGGTGGACTTGCAAATTTGTATGAGTTCTGCAACTTCCTGACCTGGGTTTGGGTCTAAGAAACAATAGACTGTTGATGGTCTCAGCTACTGTCAGCCAGTTGGGAAGCTCTCCTGGTTCAGAGGGACAGAATTGCAAACTCCCTTTGGATTTGGGATTCCTGATTTAGTTATTCTTCGGTAGGTTTCAGAGCCATACCACTGTTTACTTCTGAATCTGCTCTGAATTGGGATCTCCCTCCCCAGGAATGTTATTTCTAGATGCAGGCCTCCTAATCAATATATGGTCAATAGCTTCATTCTTGATATTTGTGTGTGTTCTGGCCCAAAAAAGCAAATGCAATGCTGTACACCAAATCTCTGAAAGCTGCCCACTCTTTTTCTGCTCCACTACTGCCGACTGTGTGTTGGCTCAGCTTTCCCTGCAAGTTAGCAACAAACTATTCATGCTTGAAGAAGTACTCTCCTCAGTTGACATTAAATCTTTTGGTAGTCTCCTTGCTTTGGGTCTGCTGCTTTTGATGAATGTGAATTTTTACCTTGGAGAGAATAAGTCTATATTTGGCCCAGCACTCTGTGCCACACATAACCTTTGTCACTCTCACATTTTATGTATCTCTTCTCCTTACAATGACATAATCTATTGAATGCCAATGCCAGTGTTTGCTGCAAGGGCACATTCACAAAGTTTTATTATATTTAGGTAAATGGGAGACAGTGCTGGTGATGAGAAGCTCATGAGATGCTCAAGTCTTCAGTAGTAAGTGACCATTGCTATTGCTGTTTCTGATTCTGTTCCTCCCAAGGACTGTCCGCTGTGTCTGATAGTCTGTGCTTACTCTGGTATTAAAGTCACCCTAAAATAGAAGTTTGTTTTCTATTGGCATGCTGTTGATGATGGTCTCCAGGTCTTCATAAAATTTTTTTTTGATCTCATCAAATTTGTCATGATGGGAACATTACACACTGATGATGGCTGGCATGGCACTTTCCTGCACGGTGGGTACAGCACTAATGGTAAATTATTTCACCAGGAAAGGATACAAGCCAATACTAAAAGCAGAGGGAGAGTTGATGCTTGACTTTTTGTTTGCAGATAATTATGCACTCAATGGGGATTCTGAAGCTGAGATGCAACAGATTATGGATCAGTTCTCTTCCACTTATGCTAATTTTGGTCAAAGAATTAACACCAAGAAAACAGAGGTTTCCCACCCATCAGCACCACACCATCTGTATGTGGAACCATCGGTTACAGCAAAGGGAGATTTTAAATGCTGTGGATAAGCTCACTTATTTTCCAGGGATGTACATAGATGATGATGTTGATACATGCATTGCCAGAGCTAGCTCAGTGTTTTGGAGGGTCTGAAGGACACTGTGGGAGAGAAGAGGTATTAGGCTGCCTACGAAACTAAACATATTCAGAGCCATTGTGTAGATTTCATTGTTGTATGCCTGTGAAACCTGGACAGTATACCAATGCCATACCAGGAGACTGAATTTCTTCTATTTGAATTGTTTTAGGAAAATTTTGAAAATCACCTGGTAAGATAAGGTACTGGAAACTGAGGTTCTTTCTCAAGTTGAACTGCCAAACATTCAAACTCTATTGTAGAGAGTAGATGGGCTGGACATTTTGTTTAAATGTTAAATGTATTTTTGCCTAAAAGACTGTTTTACAGAGAATTCACACAAGTCAAGTGCTCACACAGAGGTTAGAAGAATTGATATAAATATACTCTCAAGGTCTCTCTGAAGAACTTTGGAATTGATTGTGAGACAAGGTAGGCATGAGACACTGGCACAGGACTACCCAGCATGGTGTGCCCACTTCATAGAAGGTGCTGTGCTATATGAGCAATGTAGAATTGCAGTAGTTCAAAAGAAGCATGAGATGTGCAAATGTAGAGACATCTCCAAATGTTCATATGGACTATTTGTGCCTGACCTGTGGTAGAGCTCAGAACAAACTCATATTTTTCTGATCAGACACACTGTGCCTTGATCCCTACATATGTCATTTTGGTCCTCTTCAAGCACAAAGGAAGACAACCACACCACATATTTGTTTGTATGTTAATGTTAAAGGCCTATTAGGCTGTAAGCTTCTTGAGGGCAGAGACTGTCTTCTGTCTCTCTGTGCTCTTAGCAGAGTGCCAGATATATAGTAGACCTTCTCTCTCTCTCTCTCTCTCTCTCTCTCTCTCTCTCTCTCTTCTCTCTCTCTCTCTCTCTCTCTCTCTCTCTCTCTCTCTCTCTCTCTCTCTCTCTCTCTCTCTCACACACACACACACACACACACACACACACACACAAAACTTCTGGGCATTTTTTCCAACACTCTGCCACTATTAGTTTTGAAAAAAAAATAAGAACCATCCAGTACTGAAGGCCATTTAAGACTTTTCTTTTTTTTTAAATTTTTTCCCCATGTACTTCCTTAGCCAAGGACTTCACTAACAAGCAGTCAGTGTGCTGGCAATGTTTTTTGATTGATTGTTCATGTCTCTTTTTTAAATTTTTTTTTATTTTTTTAATGTTTTACAATCATTTCCTTAAAGTTAAGATTTTATCCCCCCCTTTCCCCATTACCCCCCTCCCTCCCCGTGACAGTGTACAATTCTGTATAGGTTCTACATATACTTTCCTATTGAGCACATTTTCACTATAGTCATGCTATGTAGTCGAACTAAAATAAATGGAAGAAATCATATAACAAATCAAAACATAATACACTGAAACCCACCCACACACAAACATGATCTGCTACATTCTGCAAATGACTTCCATATTTCTTTCTCTGAGTGTGGAAGGCATTTTGCCTTAGAAGACCGACATTGGGATTTTTTTTTTTTCTCAGTAAGTTCTTGTGTTATTACAAAGTTCCAAGTCTACCAGAAAAAACTCTTGCACACTGTGGTCGTTGCTGTGCACAAAGTTCTCCTGGTTCTGCTCCTTTCACTCAGCATCAGATCATATAAGTCCTTCCAGGCCTCCCTGAAGTCTTCTTGTTCATCATTTCTTATGGTGCAATAGTACTCCATTACATTCATATACCATAATTTATTCAGCCATTCCCCAATTGATGGGCATCCCCTTGACTTCCAGTTTTTGGCTACCACAAAGAGTGCTGCTATAAATATTTTTGTACACGTGGGACCCTTTCCTGTTTTTATAATCTCTTGGGGATACAGTCCTAGTAGTGATATTTCTGGGTCAAAGGGTATGCACATTTTTGTAGCCCTTTGGGCATAGTTCCAAACTGTTCTCCAGAAGGGTTGGATGATCTCACAGCTCCACCAACAATGAATTAGTGTTCCAACTCTCCCACATCCTCTCCAGCATTTATCATTTTCTTGTTCTGTCATGTTTGCCAATTTTATAGGTATGATGTGGTACCTCAGAGTTGTTTTGATTTGCATCTCTCTAATCAATAGTGATTTTGAGCACTTTTTCATATGATTATAGATATCTTTGATTTCTTCCCCTGAAAATTGCCTGTTCATATCCTTTAACCATTTATCAATTGGGGAATGACTTGTATGGTTATATATTTGAGTCAGTTCTCTATATATTCTAGATATAAGGCCTTTATCCCCAAGCTTAGTTGTAAAAATTTTTTCCCAATTTACTACATCCCTCCGAATTTTGGTTGCATTGGGTTTGGTTGTGCAAAAACTTTTCAGTTTAAAGTAATCAAAATTATCCATCTTGCATTTCATAATGCTTTCTATCATTTCTTTAGAAAAAAATTCTTCCCCTCTCCATAAATCTGATAAATACACTATTCCTTGCTTCCTCAGTTTATTCATGGTATCAATCTTTATACCTAAATCATGTGCCCATTTGGACTTTATTCTTGTGTATGGTGTCAAGCATGGGTCTATGCCTAATTTCCACCACACAGTTAACCAGTTTTCCCAGCAATTTTTGTCGAACAGTGAGTTCTTATCCCAGAAGCTGGGATCTTTGGGTTTATCAAACTTCCTTGCCTACTGTGTCTTGAGTGCCAAGTCTATTCCATTTGTCTACCCCTCTGTTTCTTAGCCAATACCAAGTAGTTTTGATAAGTGCTGCTTTATAATACAATTTGAGGTCTGGTAGCACTAGGCCACCTTCCCAAGCATTTCTTTTCATTAGTCCCTTTGATATTCTGGACCTTTTGTTTTTCCAAATGAATTTTGATATTATTTTATCCAGAAAATTATCCAGAAAATTTTATCTAGAAAATAATTGTCTGATAGTTTAACTGGTATGGCACTAAATAAGTAGATTAATTTAGGTAGAATTGTCATTTTTATTATATTAGCTCGGCCTACCCATGAACAACTGATGTTTTCCCACTTACTTAAATCTGACTTTATTTGTGCAAAAAGTGTCTTGTAATTGTGTTCATATAATCCCTGGGTTTGTTTTGGCAGGTAAACTCCTAAGTATTTTATAGTGTCTACTCTAGCTTTAAATGGGATTTCTCTTTCTATCTCTTGCTGTTGGACTTTGTTGCTAATATATAGGAATGCAGAAGATTTGTGTGGGTTTATTTTGTAACCTGCAACTTTGCCAAAGTTGTTTATTATTTCAAGTAGTTTTTTACTTGAATCTCTGGGATTCTCTAAGTATATCATCATATCATCTGCAAAGAGTGATAATTTAGTTTCTTCTTTGGCTATTTTTATTCCTTCAATTTCTTTATCTTGTCTAATTGCTACCTTCTAACATTTCTGGTACCATATTGAATAATAATGGTGATAATGGGCATCCTTGTTTCACCTCTGACCTTATTGGAAATGCGTCTAGCTTATCCCCATTGCATATAATGCTTGCTGAAGGTTTTAGGTAGATACTGCTTATTATTTTATGGAAAGTTCCCTTTATTCCTATGTTCTCCAGTGTTTTTAATAGGAATGGGTGTTGTATTTTGTCGAAAGCTTTTTCTGCATCTATTGAGATAATCATGTGGTTTTTGTTAGTTTTGTTGTTGATATGATCAATAATGCTAATAGTTTTCCTAATATTGAACCAGCCCTGCATTCCTGGTATGAAATCTACCTGATCATAATGTATTATTCTCTTGATAAGATGCTGTATTCGTTTTGCTAGAATCTTGTTGAAAATTTTTGCATCTATATTCATTAGAGAAATTGGTCTATAATTTTCTTTTTCTGTTTTGTCTCTTTCTGGTTTGGGTATCAAAACCATATTTGTATCATAGAAAGAATTTGGGAGGACTCCTTCTTCCCCAATTTTCAAAAATAGTCTATATAGTATTGGAATTAACTGTTCTTTAAAGGTTTGATAGAATTCACTTGTGAATCCATCTGGTCCTGGAGATTTTTTCCTAGGGAGTTCATTGATGGCTTGTTCAATTTCTTTTTCTGAGATGGGGTTGTTTAAGTATTCAATTTCCTCTTCTGTTAATCTGGGAAATCTGTATTTTTTAAAATATTCATCCATCTCATTTGGATTATCGAATTTGTGGGCATAGAGTTGGGCAAAGTAATTTCTAATTATTGCTTTAATTTCCTCCTCATTGGAGGTGAGTTCACCCCTTTCATTTTTAGTATTAGTAATATGATTTTCTTCTTTCTTTTTTTAAATCAAATTGACCAAAGGTTTATCAATTTTATTAGTTTTTTCATAAAACCAACTATTGGTTTTATTTATTAATTCAATAGTTTTCTTAATTTCAATTTTATTTTTTCAGTATTTCTAATTTGGTATTTTCTTGGGGATTTTCAATTTGTTCTTTTTCTAGCTTTTTCAGCTGCATACCCAAGTCATTGATCTCCTCTTTCTCTATTTTATTTATGTAGGCATTCAAAGATATAAAACTTCCCCTAAGAACTGCTTTTGCAGTATCCCATAAGATTTGGTAGGTTGTCTCATTATTGTCATTCTCTTGAATGAAATTGTTGATTGTTTCTATGATTTCTTCTTTAACCCATTCCTTCTTTAGGATTAAATTATTTGGTTTCCAATTGATTTTTGCTTTATCTTTCCATGGCCTTTTATTACATATAATTTTTATTGCATTATGATCTGAGAAGAATGCACTGATTATCTCTGCTCTTCTGCACTGGATTTATTGTGAGATTTTCATGTCCTAGTACATGGTCAATTTTTGTAAATGTTCCATATACTGCTGAGAAAAAGGTATATTCCTTTCTATTCCCATTCAATTTTCTCCAAAGATCTATCATATCTACCTTATCTAGAGTTTTATTTACCTCCTTAACCTCTTTCTTGTTTATTTTGAGGTTAGATTTATCAAGTTCAGAAAGAGGGAGGTTGAGGTCCCCCACTAGTATAGTTTTGCTGTCAATTTCTTCCTTCAACTCCCCCAACCTCTCTAAGAATCTGGATGCTATACCACTTGGAGCATACATGTTTAGTAATGATATTGCTTCATTGTCTATGGTGCCTTTTAGCAGGATATGGTTTCTATCCTTATCCCTTTTGATTAGATCAATTTCTGCTTTTGCTTTGTCTGAGATTAGGATTGCTCCTCCTGCCTTTCTTATATCAGCTGAAGCACAATATATTCTGCTCCATCCTTTGACCTTTATCCTATGTGTATCCCCCGGTTTCAAATGTGTTTCTTGTAAGCAGCATATTGTTGGATTATGGCTTTTAATCCATTCTGCTATCTGTCTCCGTTTTATGGGAGAATTCATTCCATTCACATTCACAGTTATGATTACAATCTGTGTATTTCCCTCCATCTTCTTTCCCACCATTTGTGCTTTTAGCTCTGCTGTCTCCCTTCCCCTCCTCAATTGTATTCACTTTTCACCACCTCCTCTTGCCGCCTTCCCCTCTTTCTTTTAGCCCCCCTCCCTTTAACTCCCCTTTACTCTTATTGCTTTTTCCCTCCCTTTTAGCCTCCCTCCCCTTTCTTCCCCCTTCCTCTCTCACTGCTTATAGAGCTAGTTAGGATTTTCTACTTAAGTTTATTGTTCTGTCCTTTAAACAAATCTGATGAGAGTACCTCTCACACAATGCTCATCTCCCTCCCCTCTTTCCCTCTACTATGATTTTGTACTTCTTCTTGTGATGTAATTTGCCATTTTTTGCTTCCTCCTTTTCACACCTTCTATTACAATGCCTTCTCATACTTAAATCATATGTTTTATCATGATATTTACTTTATACCCGTTCTCCCATGCATATCCCTTTTATATTTCTTAATAGACGCACAGTTCTCAAGATTAACAGGTATCATCTTCCCTTATAGGGAGGTAAACAATTTGCCCTAATTGAGTAGCAAGTTGTTCCCCCCCTCACTGTTTACCTTTTTATGATTCTCTTGAGACCTGCATTTGAAGATCGAATTGTCTATTAAGTTCTGGCGTTTTGGTCAGGAAACTCTGGAAATCCCTGACTTCATTGAATGACTTTCTCCTTGCCTGAAATGTTATGCTGAACTTTGCTGGGTAGTTGATCCTTGGTTGTAGTCCCAACTCCTTTGCCTTATGGAATATTGGGTTCCAATTCTTTCGATCTTTTAATGTAGAAGCTGCAAGGTCCTGTGTAATCCTGATCGAGATCTTGATATTTAAATTGTTTCTTTCTGGCTGCTTGTAATATTTTCTCCTTCACTTGATAGCTCTGGAATTTGGCAACTATATTTCTTGGGGTTTTGAGTTTGGGATCCCTTTCAGGAGGAGAATGGTGGATTCTTTCGATGACTATTTTGCCCTCTGAATCTAGTACTTCTGGGCAGTTTTCCTTGATGATTTCCTGGAAGATATTGTCCAGGCTCTTTTCTCCATTCTGGGTTTCTGGCAGGCCAATAATTCTTAAGTTTTCTCTTCTGGATCTATTTTCCAGGTCAGTTGTTTTTCCAATTAGATATTTTACATTTTCTTCTATCTTTTCATTCTTTAGATTTTGTTTGACTGATCCTTGCTGTCTCATTGAGTCGTTAGTTTCTACTTGCCCAATTCTAATCTTTATCAAATTGTTTTCTTCCGTTAACTTTTGCATCTCCTTTTCCATCTGCCCAATTTTTCCTTTTAAGAAGCTATTTTCTCCAGTTAATTTTTGTACTTCCTTTTCCATTTGCCATTTTAGGAAGTTATTTTCTCCAGTTAATTTTTGAACTTCTTTTTCCATTTGTTCAATTTTTCTTTTCAAGGAGATGTTCTCATCAGTGAATTCTTTCTTAATAATTTTAAAATCACTGGCCAGTTTATCTTCTATTTCCTTCTTCAGCTGTTCCAGGAGAGCTGCTTGTGCTTGCGAGTATTTCATAGTCCCTTCTGAAGTTTCAGATGGAAGTACAGTCTCAGCTGTGATCTCTTTGGGGTTTGTGTTTTGGTCCTTATCCCCATAGAAAGATTCTATGGCTCTTTTGGCCTTCTGCTTTTTCCTGTTCATGATGTTGATTGAGTGTTGTGGCTTCTGGTTCTTTCAGTCAGAAGCTAGAGAGCTTTTTGCTGAGCTGATGTGTGAAAAAGCTAAAAGCAGGTTTTTGTTTGGTGTTTCCCTGATCAGCCCTGGGGTTAGCTTGTTAAGTGTGGGGAAGAAGCGGTCTGGTCACAGGAGATCTCCTCAGCTGAACTGAGGCAAAGGCAAGCTCAGGGGCTGGTAATCCCAGCTGCCCTATTGTCTTTATGTCTGACTCTTTATGACCCCATTTGGGTTTTTCTTGGCAAAGATAATGGAGGGGTTTGCCATTTCTTTCTCTAGCTCATTTTACAGATGAGGAAATGGAGGCAAACAGGGTTAAGTGATTTGCCCTGGGTCACACAACTGCTAAGTGTCTTAGGGCAAATTTGAACTTAGGTGTTTCTGATCCTAGGGCTGGCACTCTATCCATTGTACTACTTAGCTGCCCTGAACTGGTGATGTTTCTCTGTATTTACTGAAAGTAGTCCTCAGAAAGCATACTAGGTCTATGTTCACGATGGTCCTATCTAATATAGGAGCCTATCTAATATAATAACTTACTCTATGCAAGCAAAACCTTTGAGAATACAGGGTCAACTCAACTCTGATGAGACATCAGAGGACTTTATAGAGGAATTCTTAACAAAGTAGTATCTTTATGATCTTATTTCTGTATGATGCTTTTGGTGTTGTGGGAAGGGATGGAATTTTTGGGTAAATAAACCAAAAGGGTATGTCATATACTTAAGGCTTGTCAGGTGGATTACATTGCCAGAGAATACAGTATAAGGTATTATCAAGGCAATTGAGGATCATAGGATCCCTAGATTTAGATGTGGAAGAGATCTTAAAAGTCATTTAATCTAAATTCTTCTTTTTAAAGAAGGAAATTGAAATCAAATGCAGAAAAGTGATTTGCTCAGTGTCATATTAGGTGGTAAGCTGCAAGAGGTAGGATTTGAACTTCAATCTTCTATTGCCAAACAGAGTAATTTTTTCACTGCTAAAAGAAGATAAGGAAGATCCTCCTTCTCTCACCTGAAATAACAAAGGTGCCTTTAACTGGCTCAATAGGGTTGGAAGATTGGTTCTTGGACCACTTACATAGTAAAAATTACTTAATTAATTCACCACAAGTAGACATAAGAATTCTACCACCAAGAAAGCATCAGGGGAAAAAGGTATATTCAGTTATGACAGTGAATTAACTGATCATAAAGTATACTCAAGGAGAGAATTGTCATTTGGTTAGGAGGAAGCAGATGCCCATGGAACCAGTGTTGGGAATAAGCAACTATATGAAGCCTAAATTTATTTATATGGAATCAAGGAAAGTGAAAAATTTTAGTGAAAAATTTCATTGTTCAGAAAATATTAGTTGTATTTAATAGTCAGAGATTATTATAATTTTGAGGATGCTGTCAAAGCAGTTCTTGGGGACTAGATATTGGAAATTCTTATAAAATAATTCTTGTTATATTCTTATAATAACAGATTCTTAAAGTGAAATGTCTCAGATGATATTGATTTTGAGTCTAATGTGAAAATATGTAGTTTATATTACTAAATGCTCATGATTAGCTAAGAAATATTCATTTTTTCCATTTAAACATGTTGCATGCTCATTTTATTGATATATTCATCATCTGTTTTATTAATGAAAGTATTTAGAAACACAAAATTTTCCCAAGGACTGCTTTGACTGAATTCTAAAAATTTTGATATGGTCTCATTATTGTAGTGATGATTTTTAATGACATTATATATTATTTCTATGATTTATTCTTTGACTCACTAATTATTTAGGATTAAGTTCTTTAGTCTCTAATAAATTTATAATTCTTTCTTCAGTGGTCCTTTATTAAGTATAATTTTTATTGCATTGTGGTTCATAAAAATGTGTTTATTATTTCTGTTTCTGCATTTGTGAAGTCTGGTCAGTTATTTAGAATTTTGGAGGTATTTGGAGTGGGGGGTTATTACAAAATCTTGGTTCTATCTCTTCTACCCCTGTCTTTTTTACTTCAGTTGAAGTATAAAAAATGATCTCCAGCTTCTTGAACTTGGTGTAAATCTTTCTGTTTCCAGCATATTTTCTGTAAACATTTCATTGGATGGTGCTTTCTAATCCACCCTGCTGAACTCCTCCACTTTCTAGGTGAATTCATTCCATTCACATTCACAGTTATGATCACTAATTATGCAACTTCTTCATCCGATTCACACACTATACATATATATGTATACACACATGCACATATATATGTCTGTGTGTGTATATCTGTGTGTATGTGTGTGTGTGTGTATTTTCCCTCCATGTTTTCCATTCCATTTTTATAAAGAAGAGAGTGGTGAGAAAGGGCTATGCTCAGCACCACTGGTCTTAGATTTAATGAAATTGACTTCTTATCCTTCTTTTCTTCATCCAGAACCCAATCATGGGTTCTCTTTCTATCTTTTCTGTTAAATCCCTCTTTTTGATCCAATCTTTTTAGAGTCTATTTTGCTTAGGACTAATCCCTCCTTTTATCTGCTCTCTCCTTTAATCCCCTCATAATTCTTCTTTCCCTCTTATTTCCCTGTTGAGTGAAATGTATTTTTGCAACCAACTTTGTGTTTGGGCACACATTCTTCCCTTCTTTGATGGGTTTAGATGAGAGTGAGGTTGGAGTATTATTGAATTTACTGAACTCCTTCATCCTTGTTTGTACAGTCTTCTACTCTCATACCCCAATTATATGAGATAATTTTTCCCATCCTTCCTTTCCTTTACCCACTGCTAGTGTATTCCTTTTCCCTTTCCTTCATTTCCCTCTTTTAAAATCACTAAAATAGAATAAAACCACTCCTAGATTCTCTGTTTTAGTAGACTCCCTCTCTATGACTCCTGATTATAATATTTATGTATCTGAGGTGAGCTTTGAACTCAAATTTTCCTGATCCAGTGCTTTATCTTTTATACCACCTAACTGCCTTTGATGATAGTAAGGTTCTGAGAAGAAATATTAGAAGATAACTTGTTCACCCTTGCTTAATCTCTTATGATTGTTTGCTCTTATTTACCTTTTCAAACTTCTCTTGACTTCTATGTTTAGATTTCAAAGTTTCTATGATTTTTTTTCATTAAGAATTCACGGAAGTCTTCTATTTCATCAAAAACTCATTTTCCCTGTATAGTATTTTATTCAGTTTTTTTCTGGGTTATTTAAGATATTATTGATTGTAGACCCAGACTTTCAAATAAAAAACCCCAGATTTTATAAATATTTTATAAATATTTTTATAAATTTAAATTTATATATTTATAAAATTATAAATTATTTTATTTATAAATAAATCTATTTATAAAAATAAATTATAAATTATAAAATTCATTTATTTTGTAAATTTAAATTTATATTTTATAAATTTTAAAAATATTTTTGGGGATAGGATGCTGCAACTGGAGGCAGGAAGACCTGAGTTCAAATTTGTCCTCAGACATTTACTACTTCTGTGATCCTAGGTGAGTAACTGAATTACTCTGAGACCCAGTTTCCTCATTTTGTAAAATGTGGATAAGTAGTACCTGCCATCCAGGGCTCTTATGAGGACAAAATGAGATAATATGTGCAAAGCACTTAACAAACCTTAAAAGCGCTTTATATTCATTAAGCTGTGATGATGATGTATCATTGCATCAAAGGATAAGCAGATTTAATAACTTTTCAGGTAAAGTTCCAAATTGATTTCCAGAGTGGCTATAGGTACAACAACAATGCATTAATGTACTTGATTTCCCATAGTCTCTCCAGTATTTTTTATTTTTCCTTTTTTGGGTAGGATTTGCCAATCTAGTGAGATGTGAGGTAGAACCTCTGAATTGTCTTCACTTGCTTTTCTCTAATTATTAGTACTTTGGAAATTTGTCCCTTTATAGATATTGATAGGTTGGATTTTTTCCTTGGAAAACTGCCCTTTTATATTCCTTTTGACCTTTGGGGAATAGCTCTTATTCTTATAAATTTGAATTTGTTCTCTTCATGTCTTAGAAATGAGAACTTTATTAGAGAGACTGGTTCAAATGTTTCCCATCTCCCCACCCCTTTTACCAGTTTCTCTTCTAATTTTAGCTGCTTTGTTTTTGTCTATATAAAAACTTTTAAGTTTTACCTAATCAAAATTGTCCATTTGTGTGATTCTCTCTATCCACTGTGTAGTCATAAACTCTTCCCCATCCATGTATCTGACAGATAATGTCTTTATTGTTCCTTTTGTTTTTATGATTCCATCCTTTATGTTTAAAGTCATGTACTCTTTTGAATCTTATCTTGGTATATAGTGTGAGGTGTGGATCCATTGCTAGTTTCTGCCAGACAGATTTCCAGTTTTCCAAACCATTTTGGCTAAGTAGTGAGTTCATAACCCAATACTTAGGGTCTTTGGGGTTTATCAAACACTAGACTTCATTTGCTTCTGTATGTTATCTACTTAATTTATTTCACTGATCAGCCTCTTTTTAAAAATTTTATTTTTTTCAATGCATAATTTATTTATTTTTCAGTATTCAACATTCACTTCCATAAGAATTTGAATTCCAGATTTTCTCCTCATCTTTCACCACCCCTACCCCAGGACAGCATAGACTCCATCCACCCCTTCCCCCAGACTGTCCCTCCCTTGCATCAACCCCACTTCTCCTATCCTCCCCTTCATTTTCCTGTAGGGCAAAATAGATTTCTATATCCATTGCTTGTACATTTTAATTCCCAATTGTATGCAAAAACAATTTTTAACACTCATTTTTAAAACTTTGAGGTCCATATCCTCTCTCTTCCTCACTCCCCACCTGCCCTCATTGAGAAAGCAAGCAATTAGATATGGGTCATATATGTGTAGTCATGCAAAACATTTCCACAACAATCATGTTGTAAAAGATTAAGCACATTTCCCTCTGTCCTGTCCTGACCTCCATTTATTCCATTCTGTCCCTTGACCTGTCCCCCCACCTTAGTGTTTGTTTCTGATTATCCTTTTCCCCAATTTGCTGTCCCTTCCATTGTCTTCCCTCTCCTATTCGCCCCCCTCCACCTTCCTGCAGGGTAAAATAGATTCTGATGCCCAGTTGAGTATGTGTTATTCCCTTCTTAAGCCAAATCCCATAAGAGCAAGACTCACTTATTCCTTTTCATCTCCTCCTTCTTCCCCTCTATTGTAAAAGCTCTTTCTTCCCTCTTTTATTTGAGATGATTTGCTACATTCTACTTCTCCCTTTCTCTTTCTCCCAGTACATTTCTATCAACAGTAAATTTTATTTTTTAGATATTCACCCTTCATATTCAGCTCACCCTATGCCCTCTAGGGGCAGCTAGGTGGTGCAGTGGATAGAGCACCAGTGCAGGAGTCAGGAGGACTTGAGTTCAAATCTCACCTCAGACACTTGACACTCACTAGCTGTGTGACCTTGGGCAAGTCACTTAACTCCACTTGCCTCCTCCTGGGTTATCTTCCTGATGAATATCTAGTCACTGGATTCAGATGGCTCTGGAGGAGAAGTGAGGCTGGTGACTGGCACAGCCCTCCCTCACTTAAAACAAAGTCAAGTGCAAGTCATGTCATCATTTCTCTGGTAGCATGGTCTTCTTTGGCAATGAAGCATGAACACACACCCTATGCCTTCTATCTATATGTGTGTATACACACACACATACACATATGCATATACCATACCTACACACATATAATATACACATCCATACATACATACATACACACACATATGCACATACATATACGTACATCCATATGGATATATACATATACATGTCTCTTCCCAATTTTTCTTCTACTTCTCTAACTTGATTTTCCAAGTTCTTTCTGAGCTCTTCCATAGCCCAAGACCATTTCATATTTTTTTTTGGAGGCTTTGGATGTAGGAGCCTTGACCTTGCTATCTTCCTCCAGTTGTCTGCTTTGATCTTCCTCATCTGAAAGGATAGAATAAAATACCTTTTCATCAAGAAAGTAACCTTCTACAGTCTTATTTTTTCTCCCCTTTTTGGGCATTTTCTCAGTCAGTTACTTGACTTTTGAACTCTTCATTAAGTGGAGGGTGTGTACTGACTACTCCAGGCTTCAGAACTTTTGTGCAGCTGTTCTCTGAGATACCTCTAGGGATCTATAAATTCTCAGTTCCTCCAAAATGACATTGTCAAGGGAGAGGTGTTTACTCCTGTCCCAGCCTACACTCTTGTGACTGAGCAACCACAAGCACTCTTTTCTGCCTTGGAACTGTGAGCAGGATTCACTCTTCACAGGAGCCACTAGCTTTGCCATGCCAGCACTCTTCCTCACTCCAGGACTGCCACTCAGGACTGAGACCCAGATCAGAAGCTTTATTTCCCCTCTGTCTATAGGCCAAGAGCTCTAGAAGCCACTGCTGCTGCGGCAGTGGCTGCTGCTGCCCTGGTGCTGGGGCAGGACCACACTCCCCTCTCACCCAGATGAGAGAACTTTCTCACTGACCTTTGAAGTTGTCTTTGGCATTCGTGGGTTGAGAAATCTGGAAACTGCAGCAGCTGCCCATGATCTGAGGACTGCTACAGTCCTGTCTCTGCCATTGTGGCCCATACTGGACTGTGCTCTGCTCAGAGCTCAATGCAATAGACCCTTCCTATTGGCCTTCCAGGTTGTCTTAGACTGGAAATCTGTTTCACTTTGTCATTTTGTGGACTTTGCTGCTCTAGAATTTTTTACAGGTATTTTAAAGGATTCATGGGGAGAGTTCGACCAGGTCCCTGCTTCTACTCCACCATCTCAGTTCCGTTCCCACAGTGTCTTTTTCTTAAACAGTTTTAATGATTATTGCTTCATTGCATAGATTGAGATCTTGTATTGCTAGGTCTCCTTCCTTTCCACTTAAAAAAAATTATTTTCCTTGATACTCTTGACCTTTTGTTCTTCCAGATGTTGTCTTTCTTATTATTTTTTCTAGGTCCATAAAGTAATTCTTTGGTAATTTATTTGTTATAGCACCAAATTAGCGAATTGATTTAGGTAGCATTTTCCCTTTTATTGCCTCAGCCCATGCATGAGCAATTAATATTTTTCCAGTTATTCAGATCAGTCTTTATTTGTGTGAAGTGTTTTGAAGTTGTGTGTCTTAGACAGATGCCCAAGTATACATTATCCATCCTAAATCTGTCCTTTACCCTCATTTACATGTTCTGTAGTTATCTAATTGGTTTTCTCTGCTCCAAGAGTCAGAGATAGGTCCGTGAAAACTCCTTGCCCTGGATAACCTACCCCTAGGTGCAGGTCCCTTCCTCAATCTGCAATGGATCTGTAACCCAACATTGGATAGTGAACTGTCATCTGCTGCTCTCTGTATGTGGTCAGGCCCATCTGTGCCAATCTGCCATAGAGCACAGCTGTGGAAAGGTCTTTTTTTATTCCTTATGCAGAAAGACTCTACTCAGTCCTAGATAGAACCCATGATTTATGTCTGTAGACCTCTGCCTACTAATGCTAACCTGGGCTGGATAAATGACTCATCATTTCCTCTTGGATTTCCTATTCAGGTTTCAGCCTGACTTGTTTTCTGTATTATATTGGAATGGCTGTGGGGGAGAGCTCAGCTATACTTGTTCCTGCTGCTCTGCCATTTTGGTTAGTTCCTGATCTAATGATTCTTAAATTATTTGCTTTTATTATCCAGTTTAGTTGATTCTGAGACCTTACATTTTCTTTTATTTTTTTCAGTCTTTTGACTTTTTTAAAAACTTTTTTTGTTGTTTTATGGAGTCATTAACTTTTGATCAACCCATTCTCATCTTCCAAATGTCTGTCACCAGGGTAAGGTATTTTACATTTAGTTGTAAATTCTCTTTCCAACCATCTTCTCCATAGTTCTCATTTCTTTTTCATTTCTTTCCTCTATTGTTCTCTTTTAATTTATGATACATAGTTATGATACATTTCTTAACTCAGTTTTGATCGTATTTTTTTTTTAGAAATTCTAATTGATTTTGGGGTAAGCTATGTTTTCTTTTAAGGTTTTGCTTATAGATGTTTTGGGCTTATGTCTTTGGCAACCCTCACCTCACAATATCATTTTCTCTTTTATTGTCTAGTTATTCTTCTAGTAATCTGCTTTGGTGATCCTACTTTGATGGATTACTGGTACTCTTGGGGCTTGCTTCTAAACACTTTTGAAGATCCACCCCACCCCTCCATGCTGTTGGCTTGGCAAGAGGTTGAGAGGAAGCTCTCTGAGATGACCTCTAGGCATGCATCTCCACAGTGTTGGTCTACTTTAGAGCTCTGGGCATTGTGTATGTGCTCCTGGCTCCTCTGGGGGACCCCTTACTGTTGACTGAGGTCTAGGTCTGATTATGCGATTTGCTCAAATTCTCTTGTTGCCCACACATTTTGGAACCTTTCTCTGGAAGATTCTTTGTTATTATCCTTGATAAGAGTCTATGATCATCTCTGGGCATCCTTTGCTACCTGCCTAGCTTGGAGCTTTGGGCAGAGTCTATGACACCAACTATTTTTACAGGTCCTCTGCTGGTCACTTGCTTATAGGTTGAATTTGTGATCTTGGGTTGGGTAGATTACTCACTATAGTTTATTTATCCTTCCATTTCCTAATCACTAACTCTTTTGGTGTCCTTAGATTGCTGTTAGAATACTTTTGGAGGAAGTTGGGCCACTTTGTTCTTTGCATTTTGTACTTTGTTCTTGGGCTTAGTTCCTCCAACTTCGGCATCTTACTTCATTTTTCATGAAGTCTGGTGGAGAAAGGAGAGAAAGATATGGGACTATATAGCTTAAGAGGATGGAAGAATCTAGCAAAAATTTTTTAAGGGGAGTGTTGTGTATGTTTGAGAGTATTAAGGAAGGGACCAGCTGATAGGAAGATATTGAACATTGAAGGAGCGGGGCTGATGGAAGATGGAGAACAGTGGAGAAGGCAGGAAGGGATGGAATCAAGTGTCCATGCAGAGGGGCTGGCCTTGGTAAGAAAGACCACCTCTTTGTGAGAATCTGGGGAAAAGGAGAAAGTGGTAGATGTCTTGAGTTTAAGAGAATTAGAGAAGAGGGAGCTCATGTTGAATGGGCTTAGCTTTCCTAATAAGAAGGCAAAGTTCTCAGCTAACGGAGGCTTGAGGAAGAAAGAGAAGGTTTGGAATAGCTTCTGTGTGAGAGCGAGACAATAGGGAGGAATAAAAGGGCTCAGTTGAGGTTGGATAACATTAATTTGTTATGTAACTATTCATGAAGGTTGTAAGATTTCCCCCATCTTTGTTCACTTGCTCCTGAGTAGGAGCAGAAGAATACAATGGGAGTAATTCAGGGCTCAGTTTTGGCAAGACAAGAGTCATGATAGGATATGGTAGCAAAGGTTTCAAGTACAGAAGACTCTAAAGTTGAAAGAGCTAGCTACTGGGTTGAGGTTAGAAAGACAAGAAAATGAAGCCAGAGTTGGACTTAGCCTAAGAAAGTGTTGAGGGATGGAGGGGTTGGAGATCTCAGTGAGGGTAAAGAATAGGTTTACGATGGGTAAAGCACAGAATCACAGGAAGTCATAGGTTGGAGAATATCAGTTACTAATTAGGGAAGTAGAATACTGGTGGGCCCTGGCAAGATCTAGTATGTGACCATCCCCAAGTATGGTCATGGGATATAAAGAGGTTGAGGGAATGGGAGTTTAGTCAACTTGAGGTATGTGGGGATTAAAGTCTCTGGAATAAGAGGAAGGGGTGAACCAGGTGCTAAACTCTTTACAAAGGAGGGAGGATAACCTGAGGGTCCGTATACTAAAGACACCATAATCTGGATTGAGTAGAAAAATTTGAGTGGACTTCCAAGGAGGAAAGGTTGGTGATTGAAGGAGGTAAAGGGAGAACTGGCATACAAAGAGTATCCTCTACGAGGACCAGCAGGTATGGGATTGGGGGAAAGACTGGTGGTAGTGGAAAAATGGAAAGATAGGAATGTAGTATCATTACATGGGTCTTACTGAAGGCTAATTGATGGAAGAAGTGTGAGAAAAAGAAGTTCAGAATGAAGTTTAATATTGAAAAGGAATTTTAGAAAGCATAGTGCAAGGGACTGGTAGGATTGAAAAGGGACATGGGACAGAGTTGAGGGGAACATGGATGTGAGAACAGGAATAGGGAGTGCAGGGCAGTGTTTTTCTAACTAATGAGTGATTGATAACTACAGGGACAGAGAAAGAGAAGTCATAGAGATAGTAGTGGATGGCAGATGAGTGGAGGAACTCCCACCTCCAAGGAGTGTTGCAGAGGGAACTAGATGCAGCCTTTACCTGAGTGGATAACAGAGGAAAGCTGGTCAGTAGGTGTGAGGGTGGAGCTGAAGTTGGGCAGTGGTCTCCTCCCCCTTCCTGCTCTACCCCAGAAGGTAGAGGGTGCTGGTTCTCCATTGGGTCTGGATTCAGCCAGGGTTTCCAGGTACAGTTACTCCTTGGGGGTGGGGGGGAACAGACAGGAGTTGTTGAACATGTATCCTGGGTGAATATAATTTTTGGCCATGGCTAAATGAATCATCTTTCTGTTAACTGCTGAAGGAAATACTAAGTGCAGAAGTGAAGACAAATAATTTTGTTACTATCTTGTTAAACTGTATATTTTCTCTTATCTATTTTTAACAACTGCAATAAGTTGTTTCCTTATAATCCTCATTTCTATTGTTTTTTTATATTGAAATGTCTGCTCTGATGATCAAGTTTATAATAAAAAAGAAAATTAAAAAATAAGTCAGAAATTATTGGAATCAACTGGATAATTTTTGCTGAATACCCTTAGACAGAACCACGGATTAAGCCACAGGCCTCAAGTAGCTTTGCAGTGTTTTGATCTCATTCAACTTCCTGAGAGTATAGGCCTCTCAAAGGATTAATTAGCTACTCTGCCTGGCAGAGAACAAAACAGACAGCCAGTCCCCAGCAAGGACAGCCCTGGGCTACAGAGTTGGAGCAGGTTTCACTGGAACTTTGCAAGCAGTGACCACAAGCACCCATTGCTTCCCACCCTGGCTCCCTGCTTAAGTTTTTATGCATAGTATTGTTTTGTTAGAGAAGCAAGGAATTATGGGCCTCAGGACCACAAACCAGGCAACTAGAATATAAGAATATGGAATGGAAGGGACTTGGAGGCCTTTAGTTCAATTCACGACTGAAATGGAATTCTTCCTACAACAAGTGGCCAGCAAGGCACTACATGAATGTGAATCCACTTCTTCCCAGGCTGGTCCATTCTATCTTTGGATAGCTGATAGTAAGGAAGTTTTTCCTTTCACCGAATCAAAATCTGTCTGCAACTTCCACCTATGACTTTTAGTCTGGCCTTTTGGGGACAAGTAGACCCAATCGTTGAATTCTTCTTATCCATGTTAGCTTCTTCAGATACTTAAAGGCAGTTACTGTGTCCACCCTAAGCATATTTTTCAAGTTAAGAATCTACAATTACTTCAATCAATCCTCATATGTAAGTTTCTGGACCTTCTCTGGACATCGCCTTAAGATGTGGTCCAGTTTAAGGTCATAAGATATGCATGGAAGCAGGAACTCAATACAATATTCCAGATAGTGCTTAATCAGGGCAGAGTACAAGTGTTGCTTTTTGTATATAAGGCTATATACTGGGTGCTGGAAATAAAGGGACCAATCCTAAACAAAGCCAACAATAAAACCACCCATAATCTTTGCCTTCAAGGTATTTATAATCTAAGTCTATTTTTTTCCTTTTCATTCTGGACACTATGGCTCTATCAATGAAGCCAGGACTGTATACCTTTTGGGGAAATCATTACTCATAATGAAATTGAATTGGCATAAAATTTTTTATACATATTACCTATCCTTCCAGCTGTTTAATCATCCATAAACATAACACATTTAGACCTTCACTCAACTCATTCATGAAAATGTCAAGCAGCAAAGGGCTAAATTCCCTTCCCAACTCAATGGCATTCTAAGTCCTGTGACTTTAGGAAAAATTATCCAGACTTCTTAAGAGTTTTGGTCTTGGGGAAAACACTAACACTCGGTCCATAAATCCACACATAGATCTATGGGGTCTTATACTAGATACCACCTTCTACATGGATTAGGTCATTAATAATGAGCCTTTGCATTTTATAATTCAAAGTTTCCAAATCCACCTGTGAGGGCAGGGCAAATAGCATTTTACTGACTGAAAACTTAGATTTAAGGTCGAACAGGTCATGATTTGAATCCAGTTACTAAATGTCACACCCAGAGATTTTTTTCATCATACCATACTGCCAACCCTGACCAAATAATACTTGTTAACATCTACACTTTAAATTTACAAAATGATTTTCTAACAGGCCTGAGAGGCAAATTGTGTTATTATTATTCCTGTTTTATAATAGGTAAACTGAGGCTTAAAATGGTTAACTTGACCAAAGTCACATAGCTAATATGGCAGAGTTGGGATACAAACTCGGATCTTCTAACTCAAACATCGAATATTCCTTCTACTATACCACATATCCTTCTACCAAAGACTATGAAATTCTGCCTTCCTCTGTCTTCTTGGCAGCATACTGCTAGTCTGTATGTTGGATTAGTCCCTGGTAGGTAAGATCAGATAGGTGAACACTCAAAATATAGATTCTAAGGTTTGAAAGGACCTCAGGGGTCATATGGTCCAACTTCTTCATTTTACAGATGAGAAAACTGGGTTCCAGGAAGTGACATGACTTGTTTCATCATATAGGTCTCACTGGAGGTGAGAGCTGAACCAGTCTTCTGTTTCCAGTACGAGGGCTCTTTTCACTATTATCAAGAACAACGCATGAACTCCAACCAACTGGCTTCCTTTCACTTTAGTCAACATTTATTAAGAACCTTCCCTTAGAAACAAACATCTTGACTGGGGAATTACTTTCTGTCTTAGGTCAAGTTACTTCCTTCTTGTCTTCCCTCTATCTCAAAATGCCCTGCTTCACCTTTATTCTTACTTTTATTTGAATCTCTGATGAAGGCTCCTTGCCAAGGTCAATCCCTTTCCTTGCTCCCAGCCTCTCCTTTCTGTTACAGATTACTCCCCAGATCACCCCACTTCTATCATCTTCAAATCTCCTTAGTACTGGTTTCTTTTCTTCTGTCTTTAAAAATATCCATTTTCTTCCCTTGCTGGAAAAAGCCCTCCTAGAGGCTACCATCCCCTCAAGTTATCATCTTATATCTTTCCTACCTCCCACAACCAAATAGAAATAAAACTATAATGACTTCACTTCCCTCTTCTTTTTTTCCCAACCTTTGCAACCTGCCTTCTGATCTTTTCATTCAGATGAAATTACTCTCCAAGAGCCAAATCAGATGTCCTTTTCCCCAATTCTCATTTTCTCTACTGCCATAATTGTTAATCATCTCCTCCTGGATATTCTCTTGGTTTTCAAGATACTTGTCAGTTATCTAATGCGTTCCCCGCCCCCCCCCCGCTTTTCCTTGGCTGGTTCATCATCATATCATACCTCTTGTGGGATGTATCCCAAAAATCTGTTCTGAGTCCTCTTTCTCTTAAACTTTACTTTTGTATCATTATCTACAAGTCTGTTTTAAACTGGATGTCCCACAGACATCATGTCCAGAACTGAACTCCTCTCTTTCTAAAAGTCTGCCTCTCTCTAAACTTATATTACTTCCATCAAGAATAAATACCATTTTTTCTGGTTATCTGGGTTCATAACCTTGGCATTAACTCTCCACTCTCCTTCACCTATATGTTCAATCAATTGCTAAATCTTTTCATTGTAACAGCCACAATCCATTACATCCATCCCCTTCTTTCTGCCAACAAAGTCACTATCACAGGTTTGGGCACTCCATCACCTGCTACTTGGCTTATTGCAACAGTCTCCTAAATGATTTACCTCATCTCTCCTCTCTTCAACTCATCTTCTTCCCAGATGCCAAAGTGATTTTCTTACAGTGCAAGTCTGATCATGTTACACTCCCCACTTAGTAAACTCCAATGATTCAAATTAATCTTCCTAAAGCACAGGTCTGACCATGTCACTCCCCTACTCCATAAATTCCAGTTGTTCCCTACTCCATCTAAGACCAAATGTAAGCTCCTTTGTTTAGCTTTTAAAGCCCTTCAGAATCAGGCCTCCATCTACTTTTTCCATTCTTATCATGACAGTCTCCTCCCTACACTTCGTGGTCTGGACAAACTGGCCTTTTTGCTGATTCTCATATTGGACAGTGTCCATTGTCATTTCTTTCCATTGGTTCCCAAACCCATCATCCCCCATGTATCTCATTTCACCTCGACTCTGAGAATACTTTGCTTCCTTCAAAACCACACTCAATTGGCACCTTACAGTCTTTTCTGATTTCCCAGCTACTAGTCCGCCTCTCCCTTGCCCTTTAAATACATACATACATATATATATATATATTTATTTATTCATTTATGCATAAGTTGTATCTCTCGATACAACATAAGCTCCTGGAGGGAAGGGGCTGTTTCAATTTAGTTTTTGTGTTCCCTGGGCCTCCAAGAGTACTTTGTATGCAGTACATGTTTACTTAATAAATTCTTGTTGATTGAATGATTAATCTTTATTCAACCCTATTTCACAAAGAGAAATTAAGGCTCAGGTAAGGGAAGTGAATTATCCAAGGGCAGATAGTTAGTGTAAAAGCCATGACTGGAACTGAGATGTCCCATCTCCAAGTCTAGATCTCTTCTCATTATATTGCATCCTGTATGAGGCTGGTTATTAACACATAACACACGGGGTATTTAAGGCCTTAGACACCACACCCTCTCCTGTACCACAGTTCAGAGGGACAGGAAGAAGGCTGTGAATATCAATGGTACTGTCTACCTAAGCCACTTCACATCCCTGCTGAAGACACAATGGGTGTAATGTAGCAGCACTAGAGTCTAGTCCCCAAAGCCACACACATAGCTCTCTTTTCAAATGCTGTGTTGGCAAGAAAGACAAGACATTCAAGTACAAGAATCCCAGACATCGTTACAAAATGTTTTAATAAATAGTTTTTCTGAAAGTTGTTTTAAGAAGCAAACAAAATATACTGAACAGAGAGGATCCTGCACACCACTCTTGGACTTAATGTATACAGTAATTAAAGTTTCCAAATGACCATGTTTACACTGCTCATTGGCTGGGGTGCTCACCATTTAGATAGCCACCTCCCCTTCCCCCCATCCACTCCCTACCCCAACCAATGGCAAGAGAGCACAATATCTTCCTAGCAACGAAAAAGGAAACTTTATGTAGCCTGCCCATCTAACAGCAGTAAACTGAAGTGGAAATGGAAGTCCTAATCAAACCAAACCAAACCACGCAGGCTTTCTAAAGGTATTCTCACCCCTTGGTAGCTCTGATTACCACTGTTGTGTCATGGAACCACCATCGAATAAGCTGTGAACAGAGGAGAAAAGGTCATTGTTCCCTTCATCAGGCCTATTTTTAAAATGCCAAAAAAGTATATTAATACCATGTGTA
The DNA here is from genome assembly GCA_023548195.1 of Bettongia penicillata ogilbyi. Classification (NCBI taxonomy): domain Eukaryota; kingdom Metazoa; phylum Chordata; class Mammalia; order Diprotodontia; family Potoroidae; genus Bettongia; species Bettongia penicillata. The sequence goes on along the minus strand of JAJHZJ010000014.1, from coordinate 23,957,006 downwards.
ATTAACATTCACAAAGAAACCCATATCTCTGTCTCTCTCACATGTTGATACATACACACACAGACACTCTCACTCTCAGACACACACATACATATACATACCATCTGCAGACAGGGTGTTCTGTATGTTTTTGGGAGCCTCAGGTCATTAAAAGTGGGGCAAACAGTCACTGCTGGATCTATTTACACATCAATGCTGGGTCACCCTAACCCAACAAGGTCGAAAGAGGCAGTCCTGTCTTAGTCTTAACATCCTGCCCTGCTCACTCCACCCTCTCTAGCTTCCCTTGTCCAAGGACCTAGAAAATTCCTGTAAACAGCATTTCCCCGCCTGCAGCATAAATTAAGGAATGACATGTCCATTTCTTTTTTTTAAAAAAGGGAGACTGAAATAGTTTAAGTTATTAAATCAAATATACAGAGTGATTCATTTAATATGTACATATGTACAGACGCACATGTTCACAATTAGAGCAGAAGAGGAGCAGGTAGGGCTGGGCCTGGCCTGAGCTTGCCAGGTGGGGTGGACGAAGAAATGGCAGTTTCTGACAGTTGCTATAGAAAAGTTTATCTCAAGGCACTTGTCCCAGGCTTCAATACTGCAATCCTAAAGGACTTGAGAGCAAAAAGGAGGAAGAGACAGAAAGGCCACGTTTTGAACCACAGTTGAAAGACCTCTATAGCTTTGCTCCAGCTACGAAGTGTAAGGCAGATCTGCAGGATTGGGGAAGCAGCCGGCACAGTCACAAGTATAGTCATGGAACCCGCCAGGAGCCGCCAGGCTCGGGGCATTGGCAAACAGGTCCCACAGGGTCCTCAGGCAGGGGGCTTGGGAGCCACCATTCAATCAGATCAAGGAATAAAAAAGAAAGATTCTGTAAACAGTGTACAATCTCTTATAATAAACTTTACACAAAATAGCGAAAATACAGATACCGTTTTGTTTCTCCTCCGCCACACAGTGTTTTATAACTTTACAAAAATAGCAACTATGAAAGAATACTCAATTGTTTTTCACCTGACGGTCATTGAATAATTTATACAAGACTAAAGAAACATAGAAAATAAATTTTTTTTTTACACAAAATAAAGAAACTATAAACATTACATTTGACTCCAGATATGTCGCTTCTTGAGGCAGAATGAAGAGTTCCCCTTTCTCCCCCTGCCTTGCCCCCTGCTGAGCCAAGGAGTGGAGGAGACATCAGCTCCCCAGTGCCTCGGGGCTAATCTTTTCCATCTTCATAGTCATTCACATTCTTGAGAGATCTGTTATCTACTTTGTGGCTTGCCCCTGGGTGTGCCCACTTTCCGAGGGGGCTCTCCTTAAGGTCCCCTGGTCCTTTGGTGAGTGAAGGCTTTTGGAGTTTTTGAGAAAGGAACTTCTCTACCTCAATGACCTCTCTCTCTTCCTCCTCCTCCTCCTCCTCCTCTTCCTCTTCCTCATACTCTACATATTCCTCCACCTCATCATGAGTTCTCTTAGGAGGAGAAATGAAGTTTTTGCATTCATAATAAATGTCTTTGTTACTGTACGGTTTGTCAATGGGGTTCCTGATGGGGTTCAGGGTAGCCCACTGGTTGTTTACACTTTCTTCCCTGGGAAGTCGGCTTCTCTCCCTCTCTTTTCTTCTCTTTCGAGTCCACCACACGCAGATGATGATACATGTCAGCCACAGGATGCTGAAGACCCCACAGAGGACAGGAACTAGGTAATCTAGGCAACAAAGGGAAGAAAAAGCCACTCAGACACAGGATTTGTGGCTACCCCTGAAGTAACTTGTAACTACTCTGTTAGGGCCTGAGAATCCCTTCCCATCACCTGGCCCCCATCTCCCCACAAATCAGCTCCCAACATTCCTTTATATAGTACTATGCTATCTCCATTCACTCTATGTTAATCTCTCTGGGACGGCACCGTCATAGTCAAAATCTGCTTGTGACCTACCGTTCCAGAAACAACGAACGTAGTGAAATGAAAAGAGAAGGCCAAAGGCACGAATTCTTGTAGCAAACTGAAAATGAGGCTGCAATAGCCAAGTAAGTGCTACCTTGTTCAAAGTTTGAGAAGAGGTAACAGGATGGAAGAAAGTCCTCACCACTTTTCAGGCTAAAAGGGTTGAACTGTTGCTTCAAAAAAAGCAGAAGGGCTTTAAATAATAGTAATAGCTAGCATTTATGTAGAACTTTAACGTTAAGAAAACATCTTACATACATTATTTCATTTTACTCTCACAACAACGCTGGGAGGTAGTGGCTATTATTATCATCCCCATTTTACAGATGCGGAAATTGAAGCAGGCAGAGGCCAAGTGACTTGTTCAGGGTCACAAAGTTACTAAGTGTCTGAGGCTGGATTTGAACTCAGTCCTCCTGAGTCCAGAATTAGCACTCTAACTACTGCACAACCTGGCTGACTCTAGGTTTTAAGGTAAAAACCAAGAAAAACTGCTGAAAAAGCACAAGAAAAAGCATGCTGCCCACCATTAGGAAGTTGCAAGGTGGGAGAATACAGCATGGCGGAGAACACGTAGAGCAAAATAATAAGTTGAAACTGACAAAAAAAAAAAGGGGAGCTGGGTCCTCTCTGGAAGAGACTTATACTTCAGGTGTTCTCAGAAGTGAGACCATACAGTAAGGTCTGGACTATGAAGAGATGCATAATTGTAGCTGAGACTCCCTGATGAAGGTACTGAGGAAACTCTTTTAAAATAAGATATTAAAAATAAAAGGATTTGATGTTTTCCTGGAGGAAATATTTAAAAAGAAATGATAGAGAATTCACCGAGACTGCCAAATCCGATGACTATTACTCTACTTATTGTGAGTCACATGGGAAATGTTATTTCTAGAAGAAATTCAGAGAAAACATTACTAGAAATTATGAAAACTTGAATAAAAAACAAATAACTTAGGGGACAGAAGTGTTTTTAGATCTCAAGATTACCTATTTTAAGACAGTGAATTAAGCAGAGTAAGGGCAGATTTGGGAAGTGAAATACTGGCTAAAACGATGGTATGTGAGAAGAGGATATTTCTAGACCATGGCATAAAATACAGGATTGATAGGTTTTTTCAAAGTCAGAAAAAGGACACACCTAATAAACCTTGGTGGGAAAACATGTTTCTTTGGAGTCCTGCAAAACTAATCAAAAGGACTTTAAACTATTGGGAGAGAGAAGAAGAAAATTATCTACCTATCTACCAAATTAGGTACCATAAAAAAGAACTATGACACAGGAAGTAAAGAAGACCAGAAGTGCACAGGGCACAAAATCCAAGAAAGGAGCCAGTGGTAAAATTCATGGCCTCAGGTATCTATGAACACAAACCTAGGTAACAAGTACAAAGTACACAGCATAAGCAATGTGAAAAAGAGCCTTTAAAAGAAGGAGGCAAATTTAACCACAGAGATATCTTTCAGACTTGCTGGGATAAGATACATGACTGGATACGATTCTGGAAGGATATTCTTTATTCAAAAGACACAGGACAGGTAAAAGAGAAGGGGATGAAACTGCATCATACATTAGGAAGATGCATTTCTGAGAGAAAATCCAGAAACTAAATAAAGGAAGCCTGCTGGAGAATATCTGGGTGAAGGTAAACATTATTGTAAAAGTACAATACAGTTCAGACAAGGAGTGTGGCCTGATATAATGGGGGCTACAATCTGCTGTGTGGTCCATCTGTCTCTGACTCCCTGCATTTTCCCTCCCTTTCCTCTTTTTAGCGCTCTTTATACCTCCTCCTTCCCCCAAACAAAACAGGTAATAAATTCTTGGTTTGTCTTAATGAAAAATTCGTAATTCAGATTGTGGTAGCGGTTCATTCAGTCTTGTCTTCATGACCTCATGGACCTTTTTATCCATGGAGTTTTCTTGGCAAAGATACTGGAGTGGTTTGCTATTTCCTCCTCCAGTGGATTACCTTTTGTTAGAATCCTACATGCTACATAGTTTGTAGCTTCACTGAGCTATGCAAAGGCCCTCTGCCACGATAAGGCTGTAATGCAAGAGTCTGGGGCAAGTATTAATAGGAACTGCCCTACTGGACCTTATTCTTACTAATCTGGAGGAAGTGGCTGTTGAAGCAGAAAGGCTTAGTCTCTTGAAAGAGGTGGGGAGGAAGAGACAATCTTAGAATCTGTTTTGGAGAAGAAGAGGAAGCTGGCAATATATCCCAGATTTTAAGAGAAGCGATTTCAAAGAGTTAAAAGAAAGGAGAAGTAGGACATCATAGCTTATAATTCTATAGAATGGAATTCTAAAAAACCTCAAAAAACAAACTAAAAAATTCCAGCGAAGAAGAAACGAAGGAATTGTCCAAAGAGAACAATATGGACACACACGGACCTCATCGACCCACTTGAACTGGGAAAAGAAATGGAAGCAAGGAGCGGGAACGGAATAAAAAGATACTAATGCCCACATGAATGCAGAGGATAACCAGTAGGGCTCTCCCTCTTCTCCTCCATCATTCCTCTTACCCATAAGGCTGTGCTGGGAACAAGACCAGAAAAGCACCATTGCTTGGAAGGATGAGATAATAACAACAGAGGACAGAGAGAACACAAAACAACTCAACTCTTATTCTGCTTTCACCTTTGGCACCAGGACAAATGTAGGAGAAAAATGGCTAAGAGAGAGTTGAAATCCAAAGTAAGTAGCGACACAGTGGGATCTAGCCACTGTTGATGAGTTCATTCTATCATGCCACACTAACTTCATGTCTTCTTTTTGACAGGGTTGCTACACTACGGGAATGCCTCAGAGTTTAAGTGACATTTAATAAAAACATCTGACAAAGTTCCACAGGTCATAAAGGTGACATAAAGTAAATTCTTATTAAATTGATTACATGCTATTTTTTGTAGATAAGTTGGAGAGATGTGTGCTAGGTAGAGTTGAAACTGAGTTGTCACTGATGATGTGATAATAACTTGGAAGGAGATCTATAGTGGAATGATACCCTTAGCTCTGTGCTTTTTAATATTTTTATAAATTATATGGATAAAGTCATAGAAGGTATGCTTATCAGATTTACAGATGAAATGAAGCTGGGTGTGAAAACTAACATGCTAAGTGAACAGGGTCAGGATCCAGAAATATCTCAATAGTCTAAAAAACACTGGGCCAAATCCATAAGGTAAAATGTAATAAAAGATAAATATAAAGTCATACATTGGATTTAGAGCAATATCAGAAATGTAATATGGGAAAAACAATTGGTAGTTCTCCCCAGCAGTTTATTTGAAAAGGATTTGGGGGTTTTATTGGACCATATGTTCAATATGAGTTAAGAGTGTGGTATGAAAGTAAAAAAAATACTCTTCTTAGAATGCTTTACTACGAGAGAATGTGACCAGAATGAAGGGGATAGTCCCACTGTATCCATATGTAGATACATACCATATCCGGAATTTTTTTTCTTTTTAGTTCTAGGTACCATATTTTAGGAAAAGCACTGAGAAGCGAGATAAAGTTCAGAAAGGGATGACCAGGATGGTAATGGTCTCAAGATCACACCATAAGAGAACTATCTGAAAAAGTCAGATGTTTAATCATGGAGAAGACATGATGTGTGTTGGATGACAGCTTTCTTCAAACATTTGAAGGGCTTTCATGTAGAGAAGAATCTAGAGTTGGCCCCAGAAACAATCAAATTCGAAGAAACAAAGTTGTAAAGCAGCATACTTAGGTTTGGTGTAAAGGAAAACTTCCGAACAGGTAAAGCTATATTCAAAATAAAAATGGGTCAACAAGGGATGGGGCAGGTTCTCCTTCACTTGAAGTTTTCGAGCAAGAAAAGACCTGTCACTGGAGGGGTTTCTCTTGCATCCCTTCTAACTTCAAAATTCCGAGATTCTGTTCCCATCTCTCAGCAGGCCCCAGAAATGCCCTTTAACCTGAAAGTTCTTCAAGGTGCTGGGGAAAATGAGGTTACTGTTTTGTTCACCAATTCATGGTGAGCCTGAGGTTCATCATGGGGTCACCTAATGGTCATGTTATCTTACCGGCACCCAAAGAACCACATCCCTTTTGGGACAGCCTAATATCCGAAGAGAGTGTCCAGAAGTACTTAGCCCAATCCCAACCAGACTCACCTGTGGAGGAGCTCCCCATCACAACAGTCTCCACTTTCACCTCGGTAACAGCAAGCAGCACTGTGCTATTCTCTGGCTTAGTTATAGCGCTGACAATGGTATTTGCGGCATTCTGGATGAGGGTGTTGTCTGGCTCATCCCGGGGTGGACTGAAGGACTGTGGGACATAGTGAAGAAGTCATTCAACCTTCCAAGAACATTAGTCTGGATTCAAGCCACCAAAGATCTTAACTGTTGCCAGGCTTAAAAAAAATCTATTATCTTTATTGCCCCAAAGCAAGGCCTAGGCTTTTTTCTTATCTTACCCAATAACGTACAAGGGAAGGATGTGTTGCCTGATCATTCTTTTTATAACTAAAGGTTTTATAACTTTTTATAATTGCATCAGAAAGTCTCATACAAAATTCTGTAAATGGTAGATGCCCAATTGGGCTTGTGGGCCACAACAAAGCTTTAGGTCATTCCTATCAGAACCTAAATCCCCACTTATCTTCAAAATGTTTTGAGACCTGGTATTTTTTCTTCCCCCTTTAAAAACAGAATTGCAAGAGATCACCACCGTCCCAGCTCCTTTGGGAAGTGGAAGGGAAGGCTCAGCTAGGTAGCTCTGAGTTTCAGATCTCCAGACATAAAACAGCTATTTCACAGGGTGCCTGAAGTCTTTGCTTTCAGGGCTGACTTAGTCCTGGCTGGGAGAGTGAGAGTGGTCAAAGCTGTCAGAATTAGGTATTTACACCAATGCCAGCTTAGGGTTGTTTTGATGTCCTTGCTATTCTGTGGAAACACTTTCTGCACATTAAAAATCTTTATCTCTGATTCTTCTCTCTCCCTCCCTGCTCAGCTACTTGAATTTCACCTCCAGAAAATCTCTCACATCCATAGCCTGCTCTTTATTCCTACTGCTTCTGGCCTTGTACGGATCCCAATTACCATCCACTCAGACTACTGCAATAGCTTCCTAACAGAACCTAATTTCATTCTCTCTCACCTCAAATTTATTAGCACTGAAAGACCAATTTCCTTTATACAAAGATCTGCTCACATCAGCCCTCTGATACAAAATCTTTAGTGGCTCCTAATGATCTATTGATTAAAGTTCATATTCCTTTACAAGGCATTCACAGCACTCTGTTAGTATTACTCTGCTTGAAAACTTCTATTTTACTTTTATCCTCTCCTTTTGAGGAATTGGCAGAATGCAGTAGAAAGTCACTAGATTTAGAGTCAAAGGATCTGGGTCGAAATTTTAGCTCTTCTTCTTAACAATGAGGGACCTTAGAAAACTCACTTAGTCTCTATGTGCCACAGATTTCTCATCTATAAAATGATGTTAATATTAAATGACCTCTGTGTTTCTATGATCTTATACTTAAACCAAAATAGTCTACTCTTAATTGCCTAAAAACAACCTGAATTCTCCTACCTCTAAGCTCAAGCTGTTCTATATCCTATATTTAATATTCATTTGTTGAATTCCTACCCATCTTTTAAAACCACACCCAAATGCTGCCTTCTCCAGTGTGTGCTCATCCCTCACTGCCGAAGAAGACCATGCCACCAGAGAAATGATGACATGACTTGCACTTGACTTTGTTTTCAGTGAGGGAAGGCTGTGCCTTCTCCAGTAAGTCTTTCCTGATCTCCACTGGTAATAACTTTTCTTTGACCTCATATTGCACTTTATATCTCACTAACATACTAATATGTATACACCTTATACCCCAACTAGAATATAAACTCCCTGGGAAGCAACATGTCTTGTCTAAACTTTGTACCTCTTATAGCAGCAAGCATAGCACATAGCCAGTACTTAAGTATTTGCTGAATGAATGTATAAGCTTCAATTTTGTAAGAACATTGATCTCATCTTCTCACCCCATATACCCTGCACCCTTACTGAACCCCAGACAGAGCCTAGGCTGCTTCAGGATGCTATGATCCAGAACAGAAAGCTAAAAAGTCAAGGCAACCAAGTGCAATTTGGGAAGGATAGGTATCCTTGGTGTCATCTCCAGCAGTTTTTGCATTCTCCCCTCCCTCCAGGTCCTAGGAACTCACAATGGCAACTTCCACAGCATTCTCTGTGGAGGCTGACAGGTCACATAGCAGAACCAGCAGGCCCTCCCGTGCCGCTGCCCGGGTGGCTGGCAAGTAGCGGATCCCTGAGCAGATGGCTCCAACTGTGGTACCCTGGGGGTCAGAATGAAGGTGAGAGTCAGGAGAAGAGAGAGAAAGCCTCATTCCACTAATATTCTAGATTCTAATAACTAGTTTGTAAAACACTCTCCAGGAATCCACAGCCAAACAGGTACCCTTTCCCATCTCTGGCCACACAATGCCTAGGATGGAGAGGACAGAACACAGATACAGAATCTAAACACTATGTTGGGCATCTAGTAGAAATGGTAGCTCCCGGGTGTCTCTGAGGATTTGTTATTGATTATAAACTACTCGACAGGCGGGAACAGAGACACAGAGTTACATTCTGTTGTTTTTATTTCTACTTTTCACTTCCCTCCCTCTAGGAGGAGGGTCCATTTACTCTTCTATAAAACGAAAGGGTGAACCTGATGACCTCTAACATTCTTTCCAGCTCTAAAATCCTTTATCCTACTATTTACCTGGAATAAAGTGGCTCCTACATAAGCATGCGAGTCTCTAGAATGGATACATAACTTGATTTCCAAAATAATATGGTTTATATACAACTTTTCAGAAGTACAGCCACTGTGTACAATTTAAGCATATCTGTAATTCACATATGCTGGTTCAACAAGCATCTGTCCTGTGTTCTTTAGGCTGGGAGTTACTGGAGGTAAGAAATATAGGCCTGTTTCTTTCACTTGGTCCTCTTTTCATCCAACAAACATTAATCACCCACTGAATGACCCACTTCATGGCAGGAATCGGACAAAGTAGGTGCTCATTAAGGGTGGAAGGTGATATGTCAGGCAAGGAGAGGAGAAAAGCAATGGTCTGCCATAGTCCTTGACCTTTACCCACGTGGAAAGAAAGGTTAGGCAGAGAAGTTATAGGAAAGCAGATTTTCATTTAATACAAAACCAGTTTCCTAACAATGAAAGATCACATCTTTAGAGTTATCTAATGCAACTCCTTGAACATTTTACAGATGAAGAAACTGAGTCCCTGGGAAGTTAAGTGACTTGCCCAAGGTTACACATGGAGGAGACAATCAGAAGCAGAATTTGAACCTAGTCCTGATTCCGGAATCATTGCCTTCCTGTTGCCTTAAGAGTTTCCTCAACTCTGGAGGTTGCTTAAAGGAGATGCTGAATGAACATCCACTAGGTAGGATGGTGGCTACCTCAGAGGTAGCTTTTGAGGTTCCTTCCAGCTCTGGGCATAGCAGTTCAATTAGTTACAACGGGCAGGAGTTTGATGTCCATAAGCAGAGCTAAACTCCTTAAAGCATTTCATTGGCACCTAAATGCTTTTTTTCAGTTTTGTCCTTCTGAGGATAAACAGGGACGTTTTTACATGCAGACTTCCACACTTAGCAAAATCTCATTACTTTAGGCTAATTAGGAGAGGGAACAGTCTGAATGACTGACTGCTTTCTAATAAAGGTCTCAACCCTGTGCTTTTTAAGGAAGTTAGTGACCTAACACAGGGCTATCCAACAGAGGTCTTGCTTTAATGCAGAGATATAAATGAGTCATCATAAATTTTAAAACAGGCATAAGCAATGCTGACTTTCGTTCCCAAGTTACTCAGTGTAAGATGACATAAACATTGCTAACACATGTGTAAAACATTTCTTTTATGATCTTGTTTATGTTTTAACAGGTTCAGCAAATCCCTCCTCCACACAGCACAAAGGACATCAGCTCAGCATCAGGGCTCATGGTCCTAAACTAGATATTAGTGAAATCCAATCTATGTAATGAGGATTCTGTGTTCTGGGATACAGAACTCACATCTTCAAAATCCCTACCTCCCTTCTCCCAAATTTCCTCCTGTTATTGTGTGGCTCCTATGGGATAATGGCCAAGACAATAATCCTTGTATCTATACTTCAAACAGATATGAGAACTAGATTCAGCTAACATTCAAGTACCATAGAAATCGGAGTTATTACTATTTTTCTCATGTTAAAAAAGTGGTAAAATGGAAAATGCCAAGTTGGCTGTTCCATTCTTTTTTCAAACCTTAGAAGAAACTCTCAAAAGGGAAAAAAAGCAACAAAACTAGTTGCCAGTTTGGCAAGGGTGAAAGTAAGGAAAATATTAATAAATAAATAAATAAAATACTAGAGGGTGAAAATAAAGCCAGTCTTTTCTCTTGCTAAAGATCTCACATATTCTGAGGGTACTACTTAGTAAAAGCCAGTGGAAATAGGAGACCAAAAGTTAAAGGGTAAATGGTAACCCCTATATGCCTACCTATTCACAACCTGACTACCTCTGTTACAAAAGTGGAACTCTGAAGTAAGTTCTATCACCCAACCTGTGTCCAAGGAGGAGGAGGTTAGGGTTTAATCAATCCCTTTCTTTAGATCTCTGAAGGGCCTGCCAATGAAAGAAAAATTTTGTTCTGTTTGAACTCAGAGGACAGTTTCAGAAACAATGGATGGTACAGAGAAGCAGATTTCAGTTTGATATCAGGAAATATCTCTATCAGGATAGATCTAATCAGGAAATTACTCTATCTAAAATGGAAGACACTATTACTTAGGATAATGAACTCTCTATTACAAGAAGTATCCCAGTCCTGAAAGCTGTGGTCCTATGAGATCGAAACAGACTCTAGCTGCCTGTTCCCATGGGCCACTCAAAATTGGATCAATTCTAGGTGGGCAGGATATCCTTACCTGGGGTACCTTGTCCCGGTTAAAGATAAGTGTGATCTTGGCACAGTTATTCCCCAGGTGTCCAGAATTAGGCTGGCATGGGGTGCTTGGGACAAGGGGCTCCACCGGACTGCACTCTCCCCAAGCTGCACAAGGAGGCTGAAGGCATTTGGGGTAGGCTCTCTCCAGGCAGTCTTGGCCTCGTGGACACTGGTCCTCCGTGTAGTCTGGGTGTCTGGGTAACACACAGGGCTTTCTCCCACACCATACCTGAATAGAGAAACACAGAAACACATACACAAACATATCAGTATAAGTGTCTTCACCACTGGTTAAAATAATTCCCCAGTCCTTTTCAGATCACCCCTATTTCTTTTGTGTCAGTGAGATCTAATGGAATGAAGATGTTTAAATAAATAGCGACAGCTTAGAAATCATTATAATGGGATTCAGAACTAGAAGAGACCTTAAAGAGCACTTGTCTAACCTCATTTTACTGATAGTGATACTAAGACCTACAGAGATAAGTCCTGAAGGGTTTCAAGAGATACCTCCCTAGGAGCTCATAGCTATCCCTAACAGGCAATATAAAAACAATATTCCAAACCTGCTGTACTCCACATGAGGGTGATTTTTTTTTTAAGCTTGGTATTTACCTCATAGGGTTATTGTGAGAGTTGAATGAAGTAACATATGGAAAGGCAACTTGAAACTCTTTGTAGACGCTAGCTAATAGTGGTGACAGTGATGGTGGTAATTATAGTACCAGTACCATGCTCATGGAAATAGTGCCCAGTTAAACATTACAGTCAATACTGTGCCATGACAAGATTCTGGCCAAACTACTCTGACTTTACATTCACATCATGGAAAGTCTTTAGAGCCCTAGGTAGAGAGAGAGAAGTCCATGATCATAGTTACTAGTTAAGTTTAGAACTTTATTTATCCAGCAACCCAAGACACCTGCCTTCCTCCAGCCTCCTCTTCTTTCTGCCCATCTCCATGTGGTACAGTAGAGAGGGTGTCCTGGATTATGAGTCAGGGCATCTGGTTTTTGAGTCCTGGTTCTGCTACTTACAAGCAATTTCCCTACTCTGTGTCTCTTTCTCTTTAATGATAAAGTGAGGGGGTGAGCCTAGCCCTAGATGATTTCTAAGGAAATTTCTGTATGTAGTCTGTTGTGTGTGGGTGTTTTATAAGCCCACTTGCTTCAGAACCTAACAAGGAATGGCAAAAAGAGCCTAGAATTAGAAGGCCTAGGCTTCATTTCCAGCCCTACCACCAAATTATCGGTTCACCTTGGACAAGTGACAATCTCTGTATCTCAGTTTTCTTAGTTGTAAAAGAGAAGGGGATGGACTAGGACTAGGTGGTCTCAAGCCCATCCTCCCATTTTTCTAAGTTTATGATCTTATAACCCAGAAATAGGGGTGTGAGAGCTGGTGCCCATCCAGGACCCCTCCTTACTGTGCTGCAGTCAGCACGACCATCCACGCAGTGGCAGGTGTTGCACTCCTCGGTCCACTTGCTGCCATGTGGGAACGGCATGCCCTGTGACCAGCAGGATTTCCCAAAACCAATCACTGAGAAGGGAGGAAAACAAATGTTAAACATTTACATTCAACCAAAATGTCTGTTAGAAAATGTCACTGAAAAGCAAATGCAAGACCAGACCTGTCCTGCATTGAAATTCTGGTCAGAGGCCAACAGAATCACAGGACAAGAAGACCTATGGCAAAAGAAGCCTGACCCGCTCCATCTCAAACCCCACTGTCTCCTGGACCTGGCTGTCTCCAGGGTTATCTATCCCTGGCTTTGTGATCTGAATCCTTACCTTCTTGGCATCTCTGCCCAGCTCTCCCGGGAGGGCAGATGCACTGGTACCCATTTATTTCGTCCACACATGTGGCCCCATATGCACATGGAGAGGACTGGCATTCATCAATGTCTGCATGATAAACAGAACAATTCTCATTTCTAGAGAATTTTAACAAAGTACTTTTCTCAAAACAATCTTGGAGGGCAGGGATAGATGGGTAAGTAGCAGAAGTATGATGCTCATTTCACAGGTGAAACTGGGTCAGAAGGATAAAATGACTTACCCATGGGAAAAACTGTCCAACCTGAGATAGTCAGATAGAATGAAGGTTATCACCAAGGGAAGCCAGACCCTATGGCCCAGGCACTACCCAGGGAAAAGGATGAGGATTAATGTGGGAGGATCTGATTCTCATCCCAGAACAAGAGGCAGGAGAGTTCTAGGGCCTGAGGCCATAGAGTCATCTGTTCTCATGGTCCCTCCTAGTGGAGAGCCTCCAGCAAGTAGTCAGAAGCCCATGGGACTATAATCAGGACAATGAGGGAAAAAGAATTGGAATTTACCTAAGGACCCTTCACCTTGAGGTTTTCTGGATGCAGTTTTGAAAACACACAGCTGACAGGCCTTGTCAGTGTAACTTATCCTCTGTTTTAATAATGCAGGACCTGCCTGTCTGAGCCTTTGCCCTCCCCTTTCCGATCTGGTTCTGGACTTTCCACATTTACTAGGGGAATCAGGATCTCCAGCCCCAAGGACGCTGAGCCTAGCCCGTGGCCAAGGCCAACCAGTCCTGAGAAGGACACACGGGTGGTTCCAAGGAAGGAAGGAGGAGCTTCCTACAAATGAGTGGGTTGGGTGGAGGCCTGTGTGCATGCGGGAAACCGACTAGAGCTCCTAGTACACACAGCCTTCTCTAGGGACCTGCTACCTTCATGCCTGAACAACCACCAAGATGTTCATGGTGTAGTGGAAAGAGAGAACTGGGAATCAGGATCACAAAATGTAAGCCTGCTTGATAAATTGAATTAATAGTAAGTCAGTACACGTTTATTAAGCTCCATCTATCTGCTAGGCACGCTGCTAAAAATGGGATGCAAAGAGAGGCAAAAGGCAATTCCTGTTCTCCAGAGCTCACAGTGTAACAGGGTGAGACAACATGAAAGCAACTATGTACAAGCAAGATACAGACAGGATAAATTGGAAAATGTCAACAGAGGGGAGGCACTAAAATTAAGGGGGATGAACAAAGACTTTTTCAAGATGGGATTTTAGCCTGAACTTGAAAGATACCTGGGAGGCTAGGAAACAAATGAGGAGGGAGAGTTTTGAAGGCATGGGGGACTGACTGGGAAATGCCTGGAGCTGGGCGATGGGGCATCATGTGCAAGAAATAGAAGGAGGCCAGTGTCACTTCGAGATCATCTAATGCAACTCCCCCACTGAAGAGAGAAGGAAACAGGTCCAGAGAGAGCAAACTACTTGCCTAAGGTCACACAGTTTATGGATATTATAGGAGAGTCAGGATTTTAACCCAGGTCTCTGGACTCCAAATCCTGTGTTCATGCTGCTACATCCAGAACTCCAGCCCTAGTCTTTCATTAATTTATTTTGTAACTTAGGACACACGACCCTTCTCTTTGAGCCACAGATTCCTCATGTTTTTAAAGGGACCTGATGAAGTTAGCTCTGCAGGTCCTTCTAATTCTAGCACACCATAATTCACCAAGTGAGAGTCTGGGACTGCCATTTCTAGGTGGTTGTGACTCTTGAGCAGGACATTTCTCCCCTGAATCTGTTTCTTCATCTGTAATAAAGGAGTAATAATAGTCATGTTCTTGCCATTCTATTGCAGTTGATGTGTGGATCCAATGAAACTTTTTCTCAACCATAAAACAAGGCACAAATGGGAAGGCTGATTATATAAATACTCCCTGAACCCTACTGTGGGCAGATACTATTAAGGGAAACAATCACAGAGACATCATGCTGCTAGAATATTTAGAGATCACCCAGTACAATCCTATTCCTTTTCAGAGATATAAAATGAGGTCCAGAAAAGAAGTAAAATCCCTAGTTAAAAAAGCTAGGTCTGCAGCCTGGGCCCCCAGTTCTTCTAACAGCGAGCACTCTGCCACTTTGCAAGGATTAGGGGAGGGGGGAACTAGATCTGTCAAACACTCTATGATGCAGATGACAGAGCTGAAAGGCATGTTAAAATTACCTGAAAACAGAAACTAAAGGCCAGAGTAGGGAAGGGACAGTGTAGCCAGGCAGGGCATCTTCCTGCCTACCATCTTGAGCCAGACATATCATCCTTCTCATTCTCCATAGACCAACATCCCCAAACACTCTGTTTATGCCCTTGTACTCACTGATTCGGCAGTCAGGACCAGCAAACCCCGGGGCACAATTACAACGAAACCAATTCACTCCATCAACACAGATGCCTCCATTGTAGCTGCAAAACACAGCCCCCCAAGCCCGTGATCATCAGACCAATCCCAGGGTTGTGGGAACCACAAGCCAGTGCTTCCTGCCAACCGCAACATTTGCTTTTTATGCTGTCCTTCATTTGCAAATTTCTAGTTTCCATTAGTTGTTCATCCAATAGTGTGCATTCCTGGATACTTCCCTTCCTAATAAGCCACCATGTCAGCATTCTTTCTAATTAAGCCTGTGTTAATTAAGTCAGGTACTTCCCCTGTGAGCAGAGGACCCTAGCTCTGCTCTTCTGGGGAAACCCTTGCTCAAGGAGGACTCTTGACTAATGACTCTGGGCTAATCCCCCTACCTGTTAGAGTAGATATACTTTCCCCAAAGATACACCTCCCCATAGGCTACCCAGGGATACTCACCATGGATGAGGGTTGCAGTCGTTTGTATCTGAGAAAGAAAGAGAGAGAAAGGAAAAAGAAGAGAGGTGTGAGAGACTGGTTTTTTTGGTGGTGAGGGAGCTCAAGGCAACAGGACAGAAGAGTTACAAAATAATGTCTGAGCTCTTCCTACAAACAATGATCTGTGCTCAGCAGTGGAGACCCCAAAAGGTAGGAAGTTCATTCCCTCAAGGACCTAAGAGTCTTTGCCAAGGGTCCCAAAGTCCTGCTTGGAAAGCAGGGAAGAGCCTGGTATACTTCTCTGGTACTCAATGAGCATAAGGAAAAACTTCCTAATAATCAACTATCTAAAAGTGGGATGGAAGGCCTGGGGTGGAAATAGATTCTCCTTAGTTGAGATCATCAGGCAGATGCTAGAGGAACACCTGTTGAGTGTGCAAGGGATTCTTGTTCAAGTAAAGACAAGATAAGACTTTCTATTAACTGGAAGCAGCCTGCGTGTGCTGGGGCCACAGCATGGATTCTCACTATTCCTAGTGCTAGGAACTGCATTTCAGAAATATTATACTACCATCTAGCACCTAAACCACAGAATAACCCAAGCAAAGAAGCAAGTGAACCTCCAATGAGGGTGGGAGGAATTGGTTGTGACAAAGTAGAAGAGATCAGAATAAATCTAGGATGAAGCGGCCTCTTCTTGACTTGGCTGCCAGGGGTTAGAGGAATACAAAGGAAAAACTAAATCCAGATGAATGAATCAGACCTCAGACCATCCCCCTAGAAGCATCACCTTCAAAATAAGGAAAGCTATAGTTCTTTTAACCCTGTTTATCTCAGTTCCCTCATCTATAAAATGAGCTGGAGAAGGAAATGGCAAACTACTCTAGTATCTTTGCCAAGAAAACCCCAAATGGGATCATGGAGAGTCAGACACGATTGAAAATGACTAAGCAACAGCAACAGCACAGTCATCATCTTTATTATCCGCACCTCCCTCCCCTCTTGAATACATCAGCCTTTGTTGGAACACTGTTTATTTTGCTGTCTATTCACTGCTCCCATCACCATGAGGGAGTAAAGGACAATCGGTAGCCTAAAAGCCACAACTGGCTCCAAGTTAGGATTTGGCAAGTGAGTTAGAGGGCACTTTACCAAGAATGATGTCAGGTTCTGAGGACATTCACGAGAGTTAGTTAGGATTAGGCTACGTTTTGGGGGGATGGGGTTAGGGTTTGAGGACTCTATAAAGCCCCTCATAGCAAGGAAAACATCCATGGTAGTCCTCATAAAGAAGATTAGGATGGCACTGGGGGTCTTGCCAGCCTTCCCTGACCTCATGCAACCAGATTCCAAAGTGTATTCTTCATAATGAGACAGCCAAGGGGAGCGATGGTGGAAAATAATTAAAGTTCAATCCAACCAACATTAGGGAGCTTTTCCCTTAAATGCATTATCTGCATCCTCCCGCCCCCCAATTAAGCATAGGGACCAAAGTGAGATGGAGGGAGACGATATAGCAAAGGGGAACAGAAAAAGGTCTAGACTTACTTTGAGTGCATGTGCGGCCTTCCCAGCCATCTTTGCAGATGCAGGAAAAGGAATCGCCACTGCCCACACACGTGCCGCCATTCATGCATGGGTTCAGGAGACAGCTGCTATTCCTGGCTATGAGGGAAGAAACATTTCATTTTCCTGAAAAAAAGAGAGCCACAGAGCTCTCACACCCACCTGATCTGATCTGCCCAGGTATGTCACACTTTATCCCAGTTCATAAATAGGATCAAGGGATCTAGAACTGCAAGGGACTTTAGAGATCTTGAACCGATTTTACAGATGAAGGAACTAAGTCTCAGAGAAGTCAAGAGATGTGTTTTAGATCACACATGTTATAATGGCAGAGGCATGATTCCAAACCAGGTCCTGACTCCAAATACACTGTTCTTTTTGCCTTGCCACATTTGAAGCAGCAGAAATTAGACATCACCACTTCATAGACCTATGCATCCTGTTGGGATGGGGAATTGATGAGATATGGATAGAGAACTTAGTGATGCTTTGAAATATATACCTGAAAAAGGAAGTGAGGAGCCAGTCAAAGACTCTACCCCAAAACTTTGGTGGTGACTTTCAGTTTCCTCAGTGGTAAAAATCAAGGGGTTGGACTTGATAATTTCATTTCTTAAAAATTTACTGTTAATTTATGAAATAAAAACAAGCATTTCTATAACACCAGAATAAAAAAATAGATGATTGCACTGGAAACTGCAAATCTATTAAGTACAATTTACTATTCCTTTTAAAAAATAATAAAGTTATCATGTAATATCTTTTCCCCTTTTTAAAACTTCCTCAATTTCTAAGATCCCTCTCTAGCTCTAAATATTTTAAGCCCAGAGTCTCTGCTGAACCTTAAATCAACCCAGGAACACATCACACACAGCCTCCCTCTGTGGCTGGCCTTTGATAAGCTATGGCACAGGTGGGAAGTCAAAAAAGGAATGTTAAGACCACCACTTTATATAGCAATTTAAGATCTGCCAAGATGTTTTTCCTGTTTTGTGGAGGAGGAAACAAATTTTGCTAGGTTAAATGACAGTCCCATGGAGGTCAACTAAGTTGAGTAGTCACCCAACTAAGAATTATCTAGAATGGAGTTTCAACTCCAGTGCTCCAACCGCTATACTACACTGCCTCAAGAACTACCTGGGTCTTGGGCTCATATTTTGGCTGGGGAAAGCCTATCATTAGAACATTTAGAAACTAGGGGTTATTATCCTAGAGAAGTGAAGATTCAGTCTCAGGATAAGGAGACCCAGGAGTAGGTTCCATTAATAGGATGATGTCCAGGAGAGAAATGACAGCTCCAATGAGAGCTAGTTTTCTTCAGTCCCTTTTAGCTCTGAAAGTCTATGCTTCTAGGGCCAACTAACAAAACGAACAAGGAAAAAAGACAAGACATCGTTAAAGGCTGAATAACGACCACTACTTTATGGTTCAGAATTACTCTCAGCTTATGAGGGAGAGACCAGTATAGTCCAGAGATCAAGGAAGGCTTCTTAAAGCAGGTGGGGTTTGAGCAGGGCTCTGAAAGAGGCACTGGGTTTAGAAAGGCAAAAAAGGAGGAGGTATATCAGAACATTGACTGAATTTAATTTCCTAACTATGAGTCCCTATGGTGTCAAATGTCTTCCCAAAGATACAGAATGGTGACAGACAGAGTGAGGATGATGAGGGGAAAAACAGCATGGTGCTATGGAAGGAGAAGAGGTAATGTAGTAATGGTACAGAAGAATCTTGACATCAAGACCTGGGTCCAAGTCTTGCCTCAGACACATGTTAGTTATGTCACTGGCCAGGTAACTTAACCTCTCAGTGTTTCAAACAATTCTTAGATTCTAAGGCACAGAAAATTTGTCAGTCTTCATCAACTGAAAATGCTCCTCATGTCAATGAAATCACAGGTCAGGACAGGAAGGAAGGAAGAGTGAACAATGGATATGGAGGTGAGAGATATGGATTTAATTTATGGTTTGGGGTAAGTCTCTTTCCTTCTATGAGTCCGAGGCCGCAGTTTCCTCCTCTACAAAATAAAATAATTGGATTTGATCTCTACAATCCATATTAGTTCTAGATTCTATACTCAATTGAAGAGGGTCTCAAAGCTAAGCCTCCCCCCCTTCCCACCTTCCTATATTGCTTCCCACCAACATATGCTTACTCCAACCCATCCAGGCCCAGGTACCTGTGTTACAAGTGCTGCCCTTCCATTCTGGGGGACATATGCATCGGAAAGTGTCTCCATTGTCATAGCATGTGCCACCATTGCTGCATGTGTTCGCATCACACTGGTACTCACCTGGGAACAAACAATAGATGCTTAGCACTGGCATGCCACCAGAGGGCTGCCAACCTAGCCTGTGACCTACAGTGCAACCCCAGAATTTAGCCTGCTATTCTCTGGATTAGTGGGAGAGACTCCTAATCTACACTTGATTATTACAATAGGATCCAGGCTACACTGACCTATTCACGTCCTCTCATATAGTTCTCTCCCTTAAGACTAAAGAAATTCTCCGAGGTGGTTAAAAAGGTGAGATGAAATTCTAGCCTTACAGTTACAATTGGGTTGAAGGCTCAGGAAATCTTTTTAGGCCACTGAAGTCTCATGGAACCACTGGCCCCAGATTTCCTCTGTCCTGTTCCCTGAGG
Source organism: Bettongia penicillata ogilbyi (assembly GCA_023548195.1). Classification (NCBI taxonomy): domain Eukaryota; kingdom Metazoa; phylum Chordata; class Mammalia; order Diprotodontia; family Potoroidae; genus Bettongia; species Bettongia penicillata. The sequence goes on along the minus strand of JAJHZJ010000014.1, from coordinate 23,937,229 downwards.
ACAGAGCGTCAGATGTCATAACCATGGGGTTTACTAATGCCCAGGGTAAAACGAATCCCTCAGTAAGGGAAGTTTACATATATGATGGAGAACAGCATGACTTAACAGTAAAAGAAAAAATGTGACAGCTTGTTGGTGATGTGTCTTAATTCTATATTAACACATTGGAGTAAAGGCAGGTTACACAGAAACAGAAGATGACTCCAGAGGAGTTAAAGATGGCTCGTGAAATAGAGAAATTTTCAGGTTTCCTCGAGGAAGATTAAGGACTATGCTCTGGTCAGGGACCAGAGGCAGAATTGGAAGGAGGAAGGCCTAGCATGAGAATAGATGAGTCAGCAAATTCAGAGATAAGTGTTTTCTGCGATTGCTATCTGTATCATTTCTGTGAATTTTAAGGAGACAGTCTGGCCACAGTACAGACAAACAATTGGCAGTAAACCAGATTTTCTCTGGTCTTAGAAGCTGAGAGGGCCACATTTCAGCTATCTCACCTTCCCTAGAGGCAAAGGGAATCAGGCACCGTCTGTCTGTCTCCAGGTAGCCAGGCAGAACTCCCAAAAGAGGTCAAATAAAAGCCAGTTTTTACCCCAATTTCCATTTCCTTCCATTTACTGAACCCCTGGCTCTGGGAGGGCCATAGCCACAGCCCAATGTTCCAGATATAACCATCACTACAGTTCTGGAATGATCTCAGTTACACATTCTTATCAAAGTTCATTTTTCAAACTCTGATATTTAGCAGGTGATCAAGGAGGGAGAGTGAGGAATGGGGAAGGCAAAGAGTTAAGAAGTAAACTTACGTGAGTGGCAGGTCTTGCCCTTCCAACCATCTTTGCATTCACAGTAGAAATCATTCACCAAGTCAATGCAGTGGCCTCCATTGTGACATGGGTCAGGGAAGCAATCATTCAAATCTGCAAAGATGATGGGGGATGAGAGAGAGGGTGTCAAATAAACAGGATGTCCAGTCTCATGCTGATGAGGTACCTAGGGACAGGTGCATAGAAGGTAAAGGAGGATAGAGGGCTGGCAAGCAGAGGGGGAGCCTGGGAAGGGAGGGAACCAGGAGCAGGCAGAGAGTGGGCATAGTAGGTGCCAATCCCTCCCCGGTGAAGGGGAAGGAATACAAATATGCCTCACGTCAAACCCTGCTCAATAAATGTTACGAAATTAGAAATTTAAAATATTTAATACTTCACTGCCCTATTTGTCTGTTATTTCTTATACTCTTTTTTAAACAAAGTGATTCACTGATATTCTTATACTTTTCATTTTTTATTTTTTCACTACTCCTCCACTACCAGCCCCAACTGTCCCTCCAAAAATAAAAATGAAGTCCCCTCCACTATAGTAAAAAAATAAAAGGATATGTGAAACAAACTGATGCACTGAATATGTCTGAAAATGTTTATCTCATTCTGCACCCCCAGTCTATCACTTCTGTGAGAAGAGGTGGGAAGCATGATTAATCATCAACCTTCTAGGGTTAAATGGTCATTGTACTGATCACAGTTCTTATATCTTTAAATGTTCTTTTTTTCTCACAACTTTAGTCTCTATAAATTATTCTTCTGCTCATACAAGTCTTCTCAGGTTTTTCTGAGTCCATCCCTTTGGTCCTTTCTTACACTATAATAATAGTCCATTACATTCAAATAACATAATTTGTTCAGCCATTTTCCATTTGAAAGGTACATATTTTTATTCCAATATAGGGCACACAACATAAAGTGCTACTACACATATTTTTGTATAGAAGGGTCGCTTCAACCTCTTGCTTGGATCTCTTCAGGGTATAGGTCAGAGCAACAAGGTGGCACAGTAGATAAGAGTACCAAGTCAGGAAGACCTGAGTTCAAGTCTTACCTCAGTTACTTACTAGCTGTGTGACCATGGGCAAGTCACTTAACCTTGTTTGCCTCAGTTTCCTCATCTGTAAAATTAGCTGAAGAAGGAAATGGCAAAACTACCATAGTATCTTTGCCAAGATAACCCCAAATGGGGTTAGAAAGAATGTGATATGACTGAAATGACTCAATAAAAGGGTTATAGGTCTAGTAGTGATATAACTGGATCAAAGACTATGCATAGTTTAGCAGCTTTTTAGGCATCATTCCAAACTGCTTTCCAGAAAGGCTGGATAGGTTCACAATCACACTAACAGGGCATTAAGTGTACCCACCCTTCCTCTATGCCCTCCAACAACTGCTGTTTCACCTTTTTGTCTTATTTGTCAAACCAGTGGATGTGAAATGGAACCTCAAAGTTGCTTTAATATGTATTCTTAGTAATTTGGAGCATTTTAATGTATTATTCCATAGTTTGCTTTTCTTCACTGAAATATCTCTTCCTTTTCTTTGACAATTTATTGGGGGAACTCTTGTTCTTACATATTTTTATGAATGCCCTATATATTTTGTATTTCAAACATTTACAGAAAAGTTTGCTTTTGAGATTTTTTTTTTCCCAGTTAGCGATGTTCATTTTGATTCTAATTTCGTTGATTTTGTTTGTGCAAAACTTTTTCAATTTTATGTACTCTGAAATGCCTATTTTCCCTTCTGTGATCCTTTTTATCTCATGTTTGGTCAAAAACTCTTTTTTTATCCAAGGTTGTGAGAGGCATCTCCTTCCCTGGCTCTCTAGTTTGTTTATGATACATACAGGCTTTGCATCTATGTGAGCTTACTATATCAACTAATGTGAGATCTTTAATCTTTTTTAGCAATCTAATAAAGACTCAGAATAACATTTTTAAATGCATAAAATAAAATGCAAAAGATTACAAAGAAATCTAACTATACTGAAAAGAAGTTGTGAAAATTTTTAACAAGTTCATGAATCCAGGTTATGAAACCCTGGTCTAAATCTAATTTCTACCAGACTGCTTTCCAGTATTTCAAGCTATTTTTGTTGAAGAGCAAGTCTTTTCCCTTGTAACCGGCGTCCTTGAATTTGTTGAACATTATGCTACTGTGTTCATTTGCTCCTGGATCTTGGATAACTAATCTATTCCATGGATCAATTTTTCTATTATGTGACCACTATCAAATAGCTTTGGTAATTATTGTTGAGTAGTGGAGTTTGACATCTGGTATCCTTTTCTTTCCCCATTCTTTTCATTGAGATTTTTGATCCTTTGTTCTTCCAGTTGAACTTTGTAATTATGTTTTCTTTTTTAATAATAGGGCCCTCTTGTCAGTGAATCTATTAGTTAATTTAGGTAGTACTTTATTATTTTTAAAAATTATTTTGGCATTGTTTAACCATAAGTAGTTAATAGTGCTCCAAATGTTTTGGTTTGCCTCTATTTTTGTAAGGAATATTTTGTATTATTTACATAATTCTTAAGTAGTCATGGTAGCTGAACTTTGGGTGATTTTATACATTCTAGAGTTGAATGGAATGTCTTTTTCTGTATCTTGCTACTAGATTTTATTTGTAATACACAGAAGGACCAATGATATCTGTGAGTTTACTTTATATCCTGTTATTTAGTTGAAACTGTTAATTATTTCAGTTAATTTTTAATTGACTCTCTAGGGCTAAGTAATATAGGTCATTTGTTTAAAAAAGAATACTTTTATTTCTTCTTTGAGTATATTTATTCTCTGAATTTCTTCTTGTTTCACTGTTACAGCTTTTGTGTATCAAATAATACTGGTGGCAATGGGTATTCTTCCCTTACTATTCATCTTAATGGAAAGAATGCCAGTATTTTTCCACTAAAGAGGATGCTAACTTGGTTTCAGATTGACATTAGTTGCCACACTGCAGATCATTGGCCCTGTTCTCAGCCTGGAACTTCACAGTCATCATCTGGAGGGGACTTTCTTTTGATAGGAGGAACTTCTTTCCAGCCACCATCACCCACAACTGATAATCAAATGCCACCAATGGGACAGGGACAGGGAAGCTAGCCAATTTGAAACAGCAAGGAATCGTTAGGAAGAGACAGGAGGTAATTCGTTCCAGACTCATCAAACCATAGCTATGATTTTGACTACCACCTCTCCTTATATCCCAGTGGAGCCACATCAGGTTTCTATACCCAAGTCATAGTAATAGTATACCCCTGAGGCTCCAGCCCAGCCCCTACAGCCATCAGAGGGGGGTGACCCTTGTGGAGAAGGGGCTTGCCATCTCCACCATCACCAACAATTAAGTAATTACCACCAAATAGGTAGAAAAGACCAAGTGCCCTGGGAATAGTAGCAACCTAGATTACTGGCAATGCTTTCAGCCTGTTTCCTATAATCAATGACCAAGGGAGAAAGCCTTATAAGATAGGTCCTGCAACTGACTTTACAGTTATGCTGTAGCTCCCACCTCCTCAGAAGTCACAGTTATAGAAAACAAATGGTTCAAATCAAATAATGACATTTTGATTAATGGAAATGACACTAAAGAAGCTGCATCATTATCTTTTTTTTGCCACAGCATCTAAAGTTTCAGCCCTTTCATTGATCCTGAAGCTGAAATATGGGTTATCTCCCTCTATGAGAATGTGAGCTCCTTAAAAGCAGAGACTGTCTTAATTTTCTATTTATATTCTTTACACAAATCCTTAATAGGTGTTTTCCCACTAATTTATATTGAGGGATGATTCATTTGTTCTTATTTTTAAAATACTAGAATAAAGGAAGTATTATAGGCAATGTTTATAATTTCCCTAGCACTGAACCAACTTTGTATTCCTTGTGTAAAACTTAACTTGATCATAGTGTATAATCTGTACAGTATGTTTTTGTAACCCCTTCACTAATACAGTATTCAATATTTCTGCACCAGTGTTTATTAGGAATAATGGTTTATAGTTTTATTTTTCCCTCTTTGTATCTTCCTGGTAATAGGGCAATATTTATTTAATAGAAAGAATCTGGTAGGATCCTTTGCCTACTTTTGTAAACATCTGTATAATATTAGAATTGACTTACTGAATGATTGATAGCATTCATTCAAATTTAACAGATCCTGGCTTTTTGCTCTGCTTTTTTTTGGCATTCCTTTACAGCATGTTCAATTTCTTTATCACAGGATGAGTTATTTAAACTCTCTATTTCTTTTTATATTAATGTCAGCATTTTAAATTTATATTTTCTATTAATATGGGTATTTAAATATTTTTGTGAATGTTCACCATTTATTTCATTTACCAATTTTGCTGGCATATAAAATCAAAATAATTTCTAATAATTGTGAATTGTTTCCATTTTTGATACTAGCAATTTGGTTTTCTTTTTAAAAATCAAATTAAAGGTGAATTAGTTGCTTCTTAACCTCCTAGTTTTATGATATTCAATTATTATATTACTATATCAATTTTTTAAAAATCTCATTTCATATCTGATTTTTTTGCATTTAAGTGGGGTTTTTGTTCTTCAAACATGATTCATGTTTTATTCTTCACCTGACGTCTATTATATTTAATTTTCCTCATTCTATTCACGTGCTTAACTTTTTCCTCATATATCTTTTTGTTAATTTTGTCTAGAAGTCCTTGAAAGGGGCAAAATGATGTCACCAAATATTAGTTTTGCTGCCTATTCCTCCCGTTGGTTTAGCTTTTCCTTCAAGTACTAAGAAACTGACACTTGGTACATAAACATTAAATGTAGTTATTCTGTCAGCGATGGCACCTTTAAGTTTCTCTTTTTATTTTTTAATCTATTTTTGCCATTGTTTTGTCTGAGATGATTGATGCTGTTCAGTTGTTCAATTGTGTCTGACTTTTTATGAAGCCGTGGACCAGAGCATGCCAGGCTCTTCAATCCTCCACTATCTCTTGAACTATGTCCAAGTTCATATTCATTGTTTCCATGATAATATCTATCCATCTCATCCTCTGCTATTCTCTCTTCCTTCTTGCCTTCAATCTCTCCCAGCACCAGGCTCTTTTCCAGGGAGTCCCATCTTCTCACTATGTAGCCTGACTATTTAAGCTTCATCTTCAGTATCTGACCTTCCAGTGAATAGCGTGAATTAATGTCTTAAGTACTGACTGATTTGATCTTGTGATTCGATCTCTCAAAAAATCCATACTGCAAATCAAAAGCATCAATTCTGTGGTGCTCACCTTTCCTTAGTCCAACCCTCATAGCTATGACTGGAAAACCCACAGGATTGACTATATAAGTCAACAGACCTTGGTCAACAAGGTGAGATCTCTGCTTTTTAGTATGCTATCCAGATTTGTCATAGCTTTCCTTCCAGGGAGCAATTATCTTTTAACTTCATGGCTGCAGCTGCCATATGCAGCGATCTAAAATCTGATACTGCTTCCGTTTCTTCTCCCTTTATGTAGCAGTAAGTGGTGGAATCAATGGCCAAGATATCTTGTGTGTTTGTGTGTGTTTTAATGTTACATTTCAAGCCAGTTTTTACTCTCTCCTCTTTCACCCTCATCAAGAAGCTTCTTAATTTCTCTTTATTTTCTTCCATCTGAGATTGTTCATATTTCTCCTTGGCAACTTGAATTCTGGCATTTTCCATGACGTACTCTGCACATAAATTAAGTAAGTATGGTGACAATATACAGCCTTGTTATTCTCCTTTTTCAATCTTAAACCCATCAATTGTTCCACGGCAGTTCTGATTGTTGCTTCTTAGCCCATATACAAGTTTCTCAAGAGACAAGATGATCAGGTACTCCCATCTCTTTGAGGATTTGCCATATTTGGTTGTGATCTACACAGTCAAAGGCTGTAGTCAATAACTCCTTTGCTTTCTCCATAATCCAGCGAATATTGGCAATTTGGTCTTTAGTTCCTTTGCCTCTTCAAAAACCATCCTACTCTTCTGGTAATTCTTGGTTCACATACTGCTGAAGCCTAGCTTTCAGAACCTTCAGCATAGACTTATAAGTGTGTGAAATGGGTACGAATGTCTACTAATTTGAACACTCTGTGGCATTGCTTTTCTTTAGGAGCAGGACATAAACTGATATTTTCCAATTCAGCGGCCCCTGTTCTATTTTTCCAAATTTGTTGCCTTATTGAACATAGCACTTTAATAGCATCATCTTTTAGGGTTTCTATCACCTCCACTACTCCTACTGTTAGCAGTGCTTCCCAAGGTCCACTTGGTTTCATTCTCCAGGATGTCTGGCTCTATATCAGTAAACATACCATCATGGTTATTACTGACATTAAAATCTTTCTTGTATAGTTATTTTGTATATTCTTCCCACTCTTCTTAATCTTCTCTGCTTCTCTTAAATCTTTATCATGCCTTTTTTTTTTGCAGAAACTTTTCCTTAATATCTCTAATTTTCTTGTAGAGATCTCTTCTTTCTTATTCTGTTTCCTTCTATTTTTTGCACTGCTCATTTAAGCAAACCTTATCTTTCCTTGCTGTTCTCTGGAATTTCACATTTAGTTGGGTATATCTTTTCCTTTCATTTTTCTTCTTTCCTCAACTATCTGTAAAGTCTCAGTAGACAGTCATTTTTGCTTTCTTGCTTTTCTCATTCTTTGGAATGTTTTGTTTTGTTTTTTGTTGCTGCCTCCTGTACAATATTGCAAACCTCAGTCCATGGTTTTTCAGGCATTCTATCTACCAGATCTTATACCTTACAACTATCCATCTTCATAAAGGATGTTATTTACTTGTCTTCTCCCCCACTAGCCCAAACTTTATATACATCACCTCTTCTAACCGCTTAAACGTATTTAACCTTTCTATGTTTCTCTCCTCTCTAGAGCCTGCATGTGTGAGATTCTACTTAATTTTTTTAAAGCAATGCCCAAAAGTTCTCTATTCTATTAAAGGTCCATTCCCACTGCATCCTATCCCAAACTCTTTTAGGATTAATACTCAAGAGTTTTGCTCAGTATTATTTGGTCAGTATTATTACTGAGTAATTCTTGGTATCCTTGGTTGTAAGCCTTTATAATTTGTCTTTTACAATTTCATATTCCAAGGTTTTCTATTCTTTAAGGTAGCTGCTGCCAAGTCTTATATGATCCTTTGATTGATTCTTCGGTACCTGAACTCTTTCTCACTACTTGCAATATTTTTTATTGACTTGGAAGCTCTGTATTTTGTCTCTATCCCTGGATGTTTTTAGCTTAGATTTTGTTTCTTGAAGGTGGTCAATGGCATCACTTTGTTCTCTGGTTCTGAAAGTTCTGGGCAGTCTTCACTTACGATTTTGTGAATTTGAGTAGCTATGATTTTTTTTTCATGATGACATTTTTCTGAAAGTCTGATGATTCTTATATTCTCACTCCTTGTCCTCTTTTTAGATTAGTTGTTTTTGAAAACATCTTTTATTTTAAATTTTTCCCAATCTTTTTCAATAGTTCCAACATTTTAATTATTTTTTTGATGCTTCAGGGAGTTCTACTTGCTCCATGCTATTCTTCAAGGAGTCTTTTACTTGGTAAAGGCGTTCCACCTTCTGTTCTAAGCCATTTATTCTCTTTTCAATTTTCTCTTTCCAATTCCAATTGAATTTTTTATCTCTTTCTGTTTATTTCATCCGTTCTAGTTGTCTCAGTAGCACATTGTAGAATTTTACGTTTATTCTGGCTTTTCCTTAAGATAGACTCAATTTTCTACATTGTATTTGGTCTCTTCTGTTTACTCATATTTTCAGCATCAATTCTTGCACTGCAATTTTGCGCAGTAGCCTCTCACATTCTTACATGGATTGAATGGACTTTATTTGGTCCTACCCCCTCTGAATTCTGGATGTCACTGTCACTGCCAACTCAGATGCAATGGCAGCATTAGGTCACCACCCACTGCTTCAATTCCGAGATTCTGTCTTTATCTTCTGGTGGTCTACTTCAGATTCTGGCCCTGGCTGAACTCAGTCTTTTTCCATTTCTGATATATGGCACTGAGAGGCCTCACAGGGATGCTGGATATTACACTGGTTTAGGACAGGCCTGCACAACATACAGGCCATAGGCGGTGTGTTGGGTAGGCCTGTTTTATACCCTCCATATTTTTCACGGGCTGCCCAACATCCTTTGGTGGATGGTTATGTTGTGCAGGCATTTCCTAAGGGAATTTTGCATAGTCAGTTTTGCTGAGGCTTGCTTTAGGGCTTCTTGCACAGTCCCCCTGGTGCCAATGCCTGGGTGCCACACTGGCTTTGTCTTCTACCAGGGCTCATCTCTCTCCATAGTTATTCACCGGCGTTAGTTCCATCCTTGATTCTGTTCTAACTAGCCAGTGGGCCAGAATCTGGCTTCAAGTCCTTGACTATTAGAGCCTGACCTTCCTTCCACTGAGAGAAATGGCTGATTTCAGGCCCACTGGTGGAAACTTGTGCTGGTTTGTGTGGCATAGCTTCTTTCTTTACCTCTATCTGCTTCTGACTCATTTAACTGTACTCACACTAATGTCTCTAGTGTGGCTCTAGGTCCCAGCTCTACTGGCCACTGGCTGGGTTATATCAATTCAGGCTGGCTTCTCTGGCATTACTTCTTAATCCCCTTCACTGGATTCAGTCTTTCCTGAAGGTGTGCTGACTTCCCTGGAGTATATTTTGTGGTATAGTTCTGCATTATTCAGTGTAGAAGACTTTCTGATACTTATCACTGGTATTTATCAAGTTCTTATTTGTTGGGGTTTAAGTGAAACAGCTGGGTTTCTTTACTGTCTTTCACATCATCATCTTTAATTCCTCTACCATCATTCTGTTAAATTCTAATTCTTGATCACATCTGTGCTAAATTTACTCATCTATGGTATATGGGAATGAGTTCCAGACTTTGAGCCAAAAAGTCTAGGTTCTAACTGTAGTTCTGCCACTAACTCACTGTGTGACCCTTGGCATATATCTCTTTTCCTCTAGGGATTTCAGTTTCCCAATGGTCCCTTCCCTAAAGTCTCCCTAAGATCTCTTCCACTCTAAAAATGGACATTCTAAATTTAAATCTTCCTTAGACCCTTTGTGCTGGCTATTCTGTGGATAAACACAAGGACTTCATTATTCACTGCCCTGGGGGAGCTCCTAGTCTTGGAGATGGACATGACTTGCACATGTAGAGCAATGAACAAGACAGGTCATGATTCAATTATGTGATACAAACAATAAGGAATACAGCAGCTCAAGAAGGGATCAGTGTGAGGAGGGAATATTAAGCATGACTTCCTAGAAGAGCTGGGGAAAGCTGGCCCTGAAATGATAAGATCTTAACAAATAAAGAAAAAAATGAGGCGACTCTAAGTAGAGGGAGCAATATAAATAAATGTGGAGATATGTAAATGAGCATGGTACGTAACTTCAAATCTTGTGTTTTCCATTATTCCATGCTGCTTCTAAATCCTTTCCAGCTTTAATATTGTCACATTCATTTGAACATCAATACAAAACTAGCGAGCTTAAGAATAAGCTTAGGGAAAGGCTAGAAGGGACATTACCAATTATACAGCCTACCCCCTTCTCATTTTACAGAGGAAGAAAGTGAACTCCAGAGATGCTCTTCAAGGTCACACAGGTAAGAAAATAGCACAGCCAGAATGTATACCTTGGTCCTCTCCAGGGAAGGTACAGTAATTTCTCAGGTCTGGCTCCTTATACTTCTCTCTACCTCCCCTTTCTTCTTGGTCTATACCCCCGGAACACCAAGCACGGGGTTCAGCAGATAGTTTAGTAAATACTGACTGTCTGGTTTGTCACAGACAGCTACACAAAACCTTCATCCAGCCCATGAGACTTTGAAGCTTCCTTCCTAATCAAGAATTTATAAGGAGATGGATGGATTGTTTCTCCCAAAGCTAGGAAATCTAGCAAGGTGATGTTCAAAATGAAAGAAGTGGGACAGAAGGAAAAATAAAGGAATTCAGCCTTCTTCTACTTCTTCTACTACTACTACAAAGTGTAATCTATACCTAGAGTAATGCACTGAAGCCAATTAAGTGTTCAACATCTACAGGCATGAGAGATTCATTAGGTTTTAAGATGAAAAAATACTCTGAATTTATCCCAAATCTAAATTATCTCTTTGCTGACAGCTCAGTGACTGCATTCTGAGATGCTCTGATTTCTTCTGGTGTCAGAGAGGTTCTACTTCAGATTATGGTAAATGAGGTAATGAAAATATTGATACTACTTGTTATTAATATCAAAGATGAAGAAGTGACTAGGAAAAGCTACTTGGGGAACTGTAAGCATCCCCCAAATCTCCAATTTTGACGTAGCGGCCTTGACTTCTGAGGGGATACAAACTTATTTCAATTTTACAGACGCAGAAACTGAGACCCAAAGAAATGAAGTGATTTGCCCAAGGTCATACAGCTAGTAAGGGGAGGGACAATTTAATTAGGTTGGTTGGCATTGTGGTTGCCTCACAAACTGGGAAGATTAGCAGGTGTGTGCGGAGGCAGGGAGAAAGGGGGTCCCAAGATCACATCTCATTTGGCCCAGGCTTTACTCACTGGTGTCACACAGCTCGCCCTCCCAGCCACTGGGGCAGAAGCACTGGAAGGAGTCGATCTCATCAATACAGGTGCCTCCATTCTGGCACGGCATTCCCAGGCAATCATTAATGTCTGTGGAGGGGAGAAAAGCTGGAGCTGAGTCACTGGAACAGGACAAAGAAGGAAAGAAGACATTCTCCCTGATTGCCTCCTCCCCCAACCCATCCAAGCACTAAGGAAAATATGTATTTTTTCCCACCCAAGTGAGGATGAGCATGGAAATGATGTGTGTGGGTAGCTCAGTAACCCACCTCCTGGTAGGAGTACCATCCCTCCTGGTGTAGTCAGAGGAAATGTTCAACTCAGAACTCTCAGAACAACCCAAATACAAATCCCAATCACAGCTGGTAAGGCTCAGAGCCAGACTTTAAGGAAGTTTTTTTCAAAGGGGAGATAAGAGGAAGAGTAGGATACAGATGTTAGTTTCACTGATTCATGCTCTAAATGAATACACAGGAGCTTCTAGTTGCTTTTTTTTTTCTGGAGCCAATAAGGGAAGAAAAACTGGACAGGGACCTCAAACTCACTCTCATGGCAGTAGGTGCCAGTGAAGCCGCTCTCACAGGTACATGTGAAATTCCCCCCAGGCTGGCTGATGCAACGTCCATGAGGGCCGCAAACGTTGGAGGATATGAATCTTGTAGTGTTGGTGAAGACCTCGATTTCACAGCTGTCTATTACTGGACATGAGATAAGGAAGGAGAGGAACAGTGGATATATGGCTCTAAGCTGTCCAAGTGCCTATCTGTCACACCACTCTCCATTCCAAAACCAGAGGCAGGAGAAGATAGGTCAAGACTGCCATTTGATGAAAGTGTAAATAAGTCCTAGGGTATAACTACTCTATTTATTTATTCCTGGTCATCCTGCTTCGGTGGCGCTGAAGTGTACAAAGCTCTGGCCTAGGAGTCAAGAGACATGAGTTCTAATCCCGGCTCTCCCGCTGACTCAGAGTAACCTTGAGTGACTTACTTACTGTACCTAGGCTCAATTTCTTTATTTGTAAAATGGGGACAATAGCTCTCTTTTACAAGGTTATATAAAAATCAAGAGAGGCAAAGTTAGCCGCGTGGTATAATATGAAAAGCACTGAACTTGGAGTGACTAGGAGAACTAGTTTCAAGTTTTCATTCTGATATTTATTAGCTCTACAACATTGGATAAATCACCTTGAGTCTCATCTCTTTTCCTCATTTGTAAATTAGGGATAAACGTTCTTATACTATGTGCTTCCCAGGGTTGTGAAGAAGAGTGCTTTATAAGTCTCAAAGGGCAATAGAACTATCCAATATTATTATTGCTATAGGAGACAATGGATTTGAAAGCCTTTGGAAAAACATGAAAACCTGTAGCGATAAGAGGGAAGTTTTTAAAACTCCACAGTTTGACAATAAAGGGCAAAGTTAATGCTAATACTACTTACTGGGAATGATAGCATCATTTTCTAATCATTTTAAACACTTTCATAGAATCTTGGAGCTGGAGGTACACAGGGACATTTAGTCTAACAATCGCCTTAAGCAAAATCCCATGTCATTCAGATGGAACCAAAGCTTCCACAGCCAGCTTTGAGGAGCAACACTGGGTAGGACTCCCAAACCCTAAGTTGAGAAGGATCCTACTATAGCATCTTCAACAGACTACCTTTCCTACTTTTATCTTTATACATTCTGGAAAGGAGGAGGACTCCCGCTATTTTGCCACGTGAGGAAAATGGACATCCAAAGAGGGGACAGTGATTTGCCCAGAGCCCTTCAGTAACCAAAGGCCAGAGACAGAATTAGACCCAGGGTAATGGATGGTTTTTCGGTGCCCTGAGTAGGTGACAATATAGCCTAGGAGACTTGGTGTTAGAGTTGGAGGGGACTTTAGCCCTCTACTTTAACCCTCTTAGTGTGCAAACAGAAAGCTAAAGGCAGTTCTCTTGAATCACAGCCTAGCCTAGCACCACTGACTCTACCATGTGTTGCCTTCCTTCTATCACTATTAAGTTGTAATCTGCATCTGTGAAAGAAGCATCTACATGGATGAGCTTATAGGTCCACTTAAGTATGAATGAAACAACCCATTTTCTATAGCACTTTATAGTTAACAAGTTATTTTCCTCCTCTTATCCTATAATGTTAGGTTGTGCTAAGACTATCATCTTGACTTTACAAATAAGGAAACTGAAGCTCAGATTAAGAGAAGTGACTTGCCCACAGTCACATAGCTAGTCAAGTGTCAGAACAAATGTAAACCCAGGTCTCTTGCCTCTTTGCTCATTTATCCAACAGCACTAGACCTGTGCCCTAGGCTGAAATGTGTTATCTCTCTCCTATCCATATATTCCCCCCCCCCCCCAATCCTTGTCAGCAACCCTGTCTGCCACTTTGTGTCAAAAGGCTTGTGTCTGGTGGGGTTGGGGGGAATCAAACACCTTTGCAAGAGCCATTCCTGCAGTGGTCTTTAGGGTAGGAGCAATTTTTCCCATCGTAGTCTTCAGGACAGGCACAGTAATAATCTCCTTCCAGGCTGTAGCAGCGTGCTCCATTCTGGCAGGGGTAAGGCTCACAGAAGTCAATGTCCACCTGGAAGGACAGATGCCAGATATGAGCTATTGCCTTCCTTGAGGGGAGTGGGAGTTCCAAGCCTACCACAGGAAACATGGTCATGTCCTACAGACCTTGGGATATTTTAACACAGCAATTACATAGTCATACCCAAACTCTAAGTCCTTCTTCTTCTGGTTAATTCCTTCGACTAGTCCCGAGAAATTTAAAGGCCACAGGTAAGAAACAGAGGAGATGCACTTGAAACAGGTGAATCTTCCCTGCCCCGCCATTGTGCTCAGGCAGTCACAGGTGGGTAACACTAGGAAGGGTGGAGAATGGTGGGGCATGGCTACATTGGAGTAAAAGGGATCACTGGGTCATGGGGGCAGTTCTACATCTTCCTAGACAAACCCAGAATTACTTTAGGAAAAAGATCTAAGTCAAGCCTCAAAAAAGTTCATTTAACTTCAGTGAATTACTATGCCTTCTCACAATGCAAGGGAGGAGACCTTGGTTCTCAAAGACAATGCTAGGGAAGTACAAGGGCTGGCAGATCTCATGAAACTGAAAAATTTTTAAGGATAGGTTTGGTGACAGGCATTTGTTATTCAAGGACTAGTTCAGTTAAGTGAAGTCAAGTTTGTCACCAATATATTAGCCTGGAAGTAAATTAAATTGCTCAAAAGAAGAGTATTCGAAGGCATGGACAGTGTGTACTAGTACTCCCACCCATAAACTAATGAAGCTATAATGTATAGAATGCCAAGTCCAAGGTTCTGGGCATAGGAGGTACTCAGACAAAGATGGAGTCTGAATTGTTTGTTAGGTTTTAATGCATCAATTTCCCATATCCCCATTCCATTCTCACTGTTTCTCTTCTGCACACATCTCAAGGTATCCTATCCAGTCACCTAGTACTGTGCTAGATTGTGAAGTCATGGATGGAGATAAGTAGTTCTCATTTATCCATGACCTGCCCCCTTCATTGTGGCCCTGCAAGGGATCTTGTTGGACTCAGGACATGTGTGGTGCTAAACACCATAAGCTTGCTTTCCTTAGCCCAGCACTTGCAATATCTTCCATTTGCAAAAAAAAAAAAAAAAAAAAAAAAGACTTACGTTTGACTGACTTAGGGCAGTGGTATCAAATACAAACAGGGGCTACCAAACCATATGAAAGGATCCCTGTGGGCTACACAATGACTTAGAAAATCACATATTATTGACACTATTTATGTTTTACTATATTTTCATTTATTTTGTTAAATACTTTTCAATTACATTTTCATCCGATTCAGTCACACTCAGGAGTACTCTGGCCCCATGTCTGACATCTCTGACTTAGGGGACCACTGCTTAAAGGAGAGTTAGTCAGGGAAAGAATTTTTTTAATATAACTACTGATCCTTCTCATTCAGTAACAGAATCTTAGGATCTCAGAGTTGCAAGAGATATAAGAGAACACCTAGGCCAAATCATACTTGAATGAAAATCTCTCGTATAATTACATTCTAGTTATTCAGTCCCGCTCAAAGCAACCTCGTGCACTGCTGGATAGCTCTGTCATCTTGAAAATGAATCTTCATCTTGAGCTGGTCTGCATTCTGCTAACAAAGTAACAGGTTCTAGTGTTGTTCTCTAGGCCATTTGGCCAAAGTCAGTTCTCTCCTTCCATGTCACAGACCTCTGGATATTTTAACATAGTGATTCTATCTCCATACCCAACCCTTTAGTTTATCCTCCTCCAGGTCAATAATGTCCAGTTCCTTCAACTAGTTCTGATTTGTCATCTCCAATCCTCTCAATATCCCAAATGCTCTCCACCTTGTTAACAGATTTGGTGCCCAGAAATGAACATGTCTAATGAGGTCTGAGCAGGGCAGAGGACAGTGAAACGACTATCTCTCTTGTACTTGCTACTAGATCATCAGTGCAGCCTAGTGGAAGTCAGCGGCCCTCACAGGTCATGCCAGAATATCTTAGAAGGAAACATCTGTGTTTCTCCAAACATGTCTGTGGGAGGCCCAACCCCGAAGCTTCCCAGCCAAACTGACTGAATCATGCAGAGGTGCACTCCCTGACCTTCACAGAGATGGTGTGGTGTTTCCTCTGCCTTCATACAGAAGACAGGGGGTGGGGAGGGGACTGGGAAGGCATCCAGACAACATGTGGACTTTTCATTCACGACAGGAAAGCCCTTCAAGCCACTCTAGGCTATACCGGCTTCAAACGTTTGTATGAAATGTCTCTTTCTAAACTGAAACTCTTCTTTTTCTCCTATGGATCAGCCACCATTTCTGAAACTCAAATTAAACAAAATTCAAACTCTAATGCCAAGGAGTCCTCGTAAAAAAGTCATTCATCTTTTCAGTAACCGGCTTATCCTATTTCCATGCAGAATTTACCATTGTGTTCCAGCAAGCAACACCAGGGGCCACAGGAGATATACATCTGGGCCTCCCTCCAAGGGAGCCCCATAGAAGTCAGAACACCTCCATTCTATCTGCCAATATCTTCAGAGACGAAAGATGACCATGTGCGTCTCTCTCCAAGCATTCTTCCTACTCACTGTCCCTACCATCCCTCCCCCAGGGTACATGATCTCCAAAGAAATGATAGGTAATATTTAGATGTTGCCAAGAGTAGATTCCAAGTACTGCTCTCTGTTTGCAAACTAGAGACTTTAATTATTAACATGGGATTTCAGAGTAGGAAGGGATCTTAGAAAATCATCCAGTCCAGTGCCTTCATTTTATAAATGATGCAACAGGCACAGCAAGATTAAGGGATCTGCTAAAGCACACAAAGTGAACTTGAAATGTCCAAGCTGGAATCCAAATCCAGGTCTTGGGCTCCAAATCCAATATTCTTGTCACAATAACCATAATGCATCCTAAGAAGCAGTGCAGGAAGTCACACAACTCAGCTGGGCTGTTTCCCTATGTGTTTTCAAGGGGGTACTGCTGACCCTAAAAGAAGCATTTTGAGAATGAGGCAAGCTCTCAGATCTCTCCTATCAGACACCTCCACTCATTTCCTTCCAACAGTCAGAGTTTCCCTTTCCAATTTCCACTCGGCGCCGGGCACTGATGAAGGCGGGTGGGGGTAGAGGGGGGAATATTTCCTGTTACAAGGAAAACAGCCAGCCAGTTCAGTCTATTTAACTTCAGGCTAGTCCCAATCTTCAGGACCCCTCACCCATGGGCAACCCATACCAAGAATAATGGAATTCCAGATCTAGAAAGGGCCTCCAAGGGCCCCTGGCTCAATATTTATCTGAGCAGCAATCTCCTCTATGGCATTCATCACATTAAGATTGTGCTCACAGATGTTTAGTGATGGGGGAACTGACTAACATTCTGATGCGATGCAGTCCAGTCCACTTTGGGAAAGCTCTAATTGTTAAGAAGCCATTCTTCATACTGAGCTGAAAGATACCTCTTGTAATTTAAGATCCTATAATCTCAAATTTGGAATCTGAGCAGAGGCCACCTATCTAGTCCAACTCAATATGTGAAAGAGAATCCCCTCTATAACACTTACAGCAAGTGCTTGGAAGATTTCCAGTGAGGGGGAACTTATTACCTTACCACAGCAACCAGTTTTACACTGTTCTGATGGTTAGGAAATTTCTCCCTTAAATTGAGCTGAAATGTGCCTCACTCTCTCCCAGATTAACATGCCCAAAGCAAAACAGCTAGAAGATTCTTTAAAAAATCAAAACAAACCCTGGGGCCCATGATAAGAGAAACAATAAGTTAAACAACACAAGGAGACTTTTTATCACTCACTACCTCCCATGAAGCCAGATAGGGAGACAGATGGAGGCCTTGGTGCTTTTCTGTACTCCCATTATGGGGTAAAAAAGGCCCTGATGCCTCTTGAGTTGGATCATGAGCAACACTTTTTATTTAGAAACAGACACCTCACAATCTGCAGGCCACGATGGATTCATTTAGAATTAGAAACATGTTAAGAGAATTTAGAATTTTATCTTGCCAAACACTAGGTCTCAAAAGTCATGAGATGTGCTCACATAGAAAGGAGACTTGTACCCACTGATTCCTAAATAAAATAGAGAAGTTAGATAGAAACTACAACAGGACACTCCAGACCTCCCAGGGACTTCTTCACAGAAAGATTTCATAGAATCAATACTGTTTTTTTTTTTTTCTGAAGTACTCCAGGGTCTCTGGACTTTTGCAATGTCTTTTTATTCTAGGTTCCCCTGCCATGGTCCCATAAGCCCGTGAGGCTATCATCAGCATTCCCTGGGGAAAGAGAAAGCCATCCACTTACCTCACAGAAGACACCAGAAAACCCTTTGGCGCAGTGGCAGCGGAAGCCATCCACTAAATCTTCACAGAGCCCCCTATTCTGACAGGGGTTGCTGGCACATTCGTTCTTCTCCAGCTCACAGTTCTTGCCCATAAAGCCCCGTGGACAAATGCACTGATAGCCATTCACCTCATCCTGGTTAACACAGGGCAGAGAACAAAACTCAAATCATCATCACCATCACTCCCGTTAGACTTGCAAATTTCAACCTGTGAAGTAGGTGGTGCCAAGTGAGGTTATTTTTAACATTATTGTTATGACATTGTGTAGACGAAGAAAAAACTGGGCCTCACAAGGATGATTTACTGTAGGTCACACAACTAACAAGTGTGAAAGAACCAGGGCTAGCACCAAGGTCCCTGGATTTAGTGCTAGAAAGGATTTGATCAAGTCCACTCCTATCATTTTACAGAGGATGAATCTGAGGTCCAGATATCCCAGGTAACTTGCTCAAGGTTACAGAGGTCACTGGCAAGGACATGATTGGAAACCAATGTCTCTGAATAAATCCAATAATCACAGGAAGTGAATGATTCCTAGGAAGCTGACTCATTAAGGAAAGCAAAGAATATGCCTCATCCACCTTTGCACCTCTCTGACCTCCGTCCAGAGTGACAAGCACAGGGCTGGTCACTCAGTAAATACTGACTGCTTGGCTGAACAATGCAGGCTGTGAGAATCACAGAAAATCTTTCCATCACTAAGGCTTCAAACATTATGATTCAAGTTGGTGACCCGGAAGGAGCAAAATGAGTGGATTAAAAGTTTAATGGACAATTTCAATTATAAAATTGAAAAGCTTTTGCACAATTAAAATAAATAGAATTAGAAGAGAAACAGTTACCTGGGGGGAAAAGTCATGCAGCATGTTTCCCTGATATAGTTATATTAGGGAACTATTCCCCTATATGTGAGAGCAAGAGCCATTCCCCAATAGATAAATGGTCAAAAAATATGAATAGATAATTCTCAAGGGAAGAAATCCAAGTTAACAACTATGTGAAAAAAATACTTCAAATAATAATAAGAAAACTTAATATTAAAACATCTTGATGTTCTACCTCATATACCTACTACTGGTAAATATAATGAACAAGGAAAATGACAATTGCTGGGTGCATCATGGAAACACAGACACACCAGTGCACTATTAGAGCTGTGAGTTGTCTAGACATTCTAGAAAGAAGTTTGGAACTTACCTGAAAATTCATTAAACTATGCCTACCTTTGATCTAGAATTACTACTACTAGGTTCATAACCCAAAGGAAAAAAAGACAGGAGGTAAAAGACCCAACTATACAAAAATATTTATAACAGCACTTTTTGATATTGGAAACTATGGGGATGCCCAACATTTGGGGACTGGTTGAACAAATTATGGTAGATAAAGGTATAAATAATAGAATACTATTGTGTAAGATGTTAAATGTGTAAAATATTATTGTGTAAAATGATGAAAAGGATAGATTCAGAGAAATCTGGGAAGACTTGTATGAAAAGGAATTGAAGTGACCAGAATCAAGAGAACTTTTATGCAGTGTTGACAACATTTCAAGGAAAACAACCTTGAAATACTATGATTAATCCAACAACGAACCATAACTCCAGAAGACAAAGTATGCTACTCACCTCCTGACAGAGACATTATGGATTAGAGGTACAGAATTAGCAATGCCTTTTCAGATACAACCAATGTAAGAATCTGTCTTATGTAACTATACTTATTTGTTAAAAAGGAGGATGTTCTGGAAAGGGGCAAGGAGGTGTGTGAGGATAGCTATAGTAATGCCAAATAAAGTTTGTTTTTAAAAAAAAACCAAAACAAAGCAAGAATATATACTCTAAGCCAACCCTGAATCACAATTTCCTCTCTGCCCAATGTCCAGGGCTTACATTCTGAGGCATTCTGGTATACACTAAAAACAGAAAGGTGTCACTTTGGATAAACATGCCTGGTACAAAGTTGGCATTTAATAAGTGCTGACTGAACTGAAGAAAAGAGGCTGTTACCTTGCATGTGGCTCCATTCTGACACTGTCCCCTGCAATCGTTGATATCTGGAAAAGAGAACACAGATTTTACTGTCTACTCTTAAATACAGAGGATAAGAGGGGGAAAGGGGAGAGAGGAAGTGAGGGGTAGAGGGGAGGGGGAAGGAGAGGGAGAGGAAATGGGAGGAGAGGGGGAGGGAGAGAGAAAGAGAGAAGGGAAGGGGGAGAGGGAGGGAAGGAGGGAGGGGGGAGGGAGGGGGGGAGAGAGGGAGGGAGGGGGGAGAGAGGGAGAGAGGGGGAGAGAGAGAGAGAGAGAGAGAGAGAGAGAGAGAGAGAGAGAGAGAAGGGGAAGGGAGGGAGAAAGAGAGAGAGGAAAAGGAAGAAGGAGAAAGGGAGGGTCAAGGGAAGAGGGGGAGGAAGAGGAAGAGAGAGGGGGAGAAGGGGAAAGGCGGGAGAGGTAAAGGGAGAAATAGATAGCCAGACAGACAGACTGGAGGGGGTCTTTCAGATCAAAGAACATATATTTAGGTCAAACTCCTCCTCTATTAGTGAGAGATTCAGAAATCTATGAATACTGACAAAGCATCTAAGGAAGAAGTCCAGGTCTAATGTAAATAATAATTACGTATATATGTGTATTTTTGGACTGGACCTGTGACCTCATTGGTAAAAGGAAGCTCCCTCTAACAACACAACAGAGTCTTAAAGTGTTGCACAGGGCAAAGAGAGGGAGGCTAAGTGACTTGTCCCACAGCCAATAAAAGATCAGTAGCAGGACTTGAACACTTCTCTTCCCTACTCTAGGGTCAATTTTCTATCCCCTGAGCCATGCATGGTGCATTGTATGAAAATAATAACTTGTATGATTTTCATAGTATTCCTCATACCAATCATGTGAAGTTGGAAGTGAAAATACCATTACTGATGGATCTTTGCTTTGCAGAGGAGGAAAGTCAAGCCTAGAATGCTTAGGTGACTTCTAAATCAGTCATCCAACTATAAAAAGCTTCTTTACAGATATTCAGCAGGTACCATGTTAGGACCATTAACTCACCTGTACCTTTGACTCAAGTTTAGAGATAATATCGTGGGAAAGGAAAAATTTAGGGTACACTCTGAAAGTCATCAAGAAGATGAAGGGATAGACAGAGATACATCATGAATCTATAAAAGAACTGGAGTCTTTCCAGGAGGAACCTGAAGAAGGAACTTCTACGGCCAAGGAAAGACTATCATACTTAATATTTCAGGGGAACAGCCAGGCTGACACTCTACACAGGGTCAGAAAGGGTTTGGATAACTTTCTTGAAGTCAGAGCCAGAAGGACTTAAGGAAAATGAATATTGTATAGTATCAATCAGGGCCCATTCATGCAAATGAAGGGCTAATGCTTCCTTCCCAGGAGCCTTTAGAGAACTTCCTTTCCATTCATTTAGCTGAGCAATTTACAGGATCAAAGAATTTCATCTACTTCAATTCCCTCATTTTAGAGATGGGGAAACAGAGGTCAGGGGAGGGTTTGAGGGGGAAAGTGTTCTGGCAGATCAGGGATTCAAACCCAGGTTCTCCCATGTCTTGTAATCCTGACATTTACCCACGGGGCATTTGCCCTCTGAAGAAATGAGGTCACTCCTCCCCCAGGCCCCTCAGAGGCAATACTAACTGATGTGACAATTCACTCCTTTCCATCCTGGGATGCAGTCACAGTAATATCCACCAATCAGATTTTTGCAAGAAAGAGCATTAAGACAGGGCTTCCCCTCACATTCATTAGCGTCTGTTGAAAAAAGACAGAGAAAAGAATAAAGCTCACGCCACCAGACGCAGGCTTCTGCACATCTATCAAAAGCAAGATACCAGCTCCCGCACACCCACCAGAGCCCCCATGCCCAGCAAGTTAAGAAGAAATGAGAGATGAGAAGCAGGAGACAGTGTCATTAGGGCACGAGATGATTAGTCTGGCCTACTAGAGCCTAAGGGAAGGAAGGACAAAGGATAGACGAGGGGAAAGTGGGACAGGAAACACATGAACTGGTCAGTCTTCAGCTCTGCCTTCTATGCCTGGCACTACATGTCAGTCCTCTCATTACCACCTAAGATCCTTGTTTTTGTGTTTGTCCTTCATGCCGAAGAAGACCATGCCATCAGAGAAATGATGACATGACCACCTAAGATCCTTGTACTGAACAGAGGAAAATTAAATACTACCCCCAACCCTGAGTCAGAAGTGAGAGTCAGAAGGCAGGCTGAGGTTCCAAAAGGACAGAATGGGGACATATACACAGGATATACCACACAAAGCCTAAAGCCTTGGTTTGATGAGACTCAGGCAGAGGTATTGCAAGTCAAGTGAATAAGTGAGGTCTGCCTGGAGGGTAAGGCAGGTGGGAAGCAGCCAAAGGTCTGTGTCCCTGGGGCTGAGCATATTTCCCAAGGCCCCAACAACATCTTCTTACCCAGCTGGCACGTTGTGCCCACCCACTGCTGGGGGCAGATGCACTCAAAGCCATTCACCTGGTCAATGCAGGTGCTTCCATGGGCACAGGGGTTGGATGCACACTCATCAATATCTGCAAAGAGTATTCATGCAAGACGAAAAAATGAGAAATTGGAGACTATGTAAAGGTCGTGACAATCAGAGAAACTAGTTGAGAACTCATTCTAAGCAAGGCCTAGTGCTAGTGGTAGGAGCTGAAGGAAAGAGATGAATTTCCCACCTCTCTAGGAACCTCCTTCCAGAACAGCATTGCTGAGAACAGACACAGACGAAGATGAAAGTTCAAGGAACTATACACTCCTACTTTTCCCTTGCCCTGGTCTTAGCTCCGTAAGAAAGCTAAACAGCTCCCGAAAGGTTAAGGACCTCTGTTTTCTCTCTAGAGCAGCTAAGCAGAGAGCCATACCAGGAGATCAATAAGATGCTGGTATTTCCCAAGGTCCTGTCCTTGGTCTATTCTCTTCTTTCTCTACAACTATTCCCACTGCTTCAGCTACCCTCATATGCAGAGGTCTCCCAGGTCTGCATAGCCAGCCCTAACCTAGATTCTGAGCTCCAGACCTGTTTCCAACTGCCTACAAGACATCTTCACCTTCATGTTCTATTAGCATCTAATACATAACATATTCAAGTCTCTCCTCCTTAAACACATTCTTCTAACTTAACTATTTCAATTTGTGGCGCTATTTTGTTTTCCATGTTTGAAACCTGTTTTTAACTCTTCGGTCTTCTTCAAACTCACATATCCAACTGGTTACCAGGTGCTGCTGATCCCAATCCCTGAATACCAATCTAGACTATTCAACTGCTCTAGCCCCTGAGGGGCTCCCCACACCTACTCCAATCCTTCCTCCAATCTTTCATTCGCATTCTGTCAGATCTGGCTTACTTATGAGCAGGTTTAGTAATGCTATGCCTTTGCTTAAAGTCCTTTAGTGGCTTATGAAGTTCAATCTCTTTAGCCAGGTGTTCAGTCAACAATCAAGTGGTGAACAAGAATTTACTTATGAAGCATTTAAAACCATATTCCAGGCTCTATGCTGGGGAAGCAAATAAAACCAAAATTTATCCCTGTCTTCAAAGAGCTCATATTCTAATGAGGGAGACAAGCAGGTATATTCCATAAACGTAAAGAATAGAGGGAAGCCAATCCCAGAGAGAAGGCACCAGCAGCTGGGAGGACCAAGAATGACTTCCATCTCCCGGAACAAGCATTTTTTTTTTCTTTTTCCCATCAACTTTTTTTTCTCATCAAACTTCTTCCTATTACAGCAAAAATGGGCATTTTTTATATTTCCTTATATTGTTCATTATATGACTTGTATTCTCACATAAATTGTGTGTTTCCGGAGGGTAGGGAACCTATCTTAAGCATTTTATCCCATGGCACAGTCTGGCACAAAGGTCTAAGCTTATTAAGTGACTGCTGAATAAACAAATGCATGAAAGAATGAATATGAGTGGACTGTGTGTGTATCCCCTGTTCATAATGGCAAGCAATCAACACTTCTGAGTGCTGAGGATTACCCTGTATTTGCTTAGATCCTCTTCCCACTACCTGTACCCATTCCTGGGGGAAAAAAGGCCACATGTATAAGCCGTGAAGTACCTACCAATGGCACAGGTGGGTCCGCTCCACCCTGAGGGACAGTGGCACTCAAAACTTGAGGAGACCTCATGGCAGGAGCCACCATTGGCACAGGGGTTAGACACACATGCATGCTCCACTGGGAAAAAAACAAAATTCCTATAAGCCACTGTCTGTGGTAACATGCCAAGCCAACAGAGGAGAAAAAGACCATTCTCCAACTGATGCCTCCCCTTACCTCACCCCAACTGCATTCCCAGTTACTATGGTTGAGGTCAGGACACGTGTTTCTACAGGAAAGAGACCAACTGTTTTCATTTCTCATTACATCCTTCCAAAATGCCTCCTGGGAAAGAGGCAGAATAGAGTTTACCATGCCCATTTTACAGGTGAGGAAATTAAAGCCTGGGAAAGTACAGTGACTTTATTACTTCACACACTAAGATGGTGGCAGAATAGGGACCAGATCCAAGGTTTCTTGAGTACTTGCTCAGAAATCTTTCCACTGAGCCACGCTGATAATAGTTTCTCAGCAAGGAAAGAAAAAGCAACCAAGGCATCCCTTGAGGCCTCACTGTGATGATGCCAAGGCACCTTGGCACCAGCATTCATACCGATCTCACAGTTCTTTCCTGAGTAACCATCAGGGCAGGCACATTGATACTGGTCTGGTTCTGTGTTCATACATGTTCCTCCATTGGTACATGGATGGTGGTTTCCACAATAGTTCAGGTCTAGAAATACAGAGAGACAGACTTAAATCAACAGTCTCCAAAGTTATAGTTCTTATATGTTATCAGACTTTGAGCCAGAACGGTCTTCTTTCCTCAAATCCCAGTCTTCAACACAAACCCACTGTTGGGATTCGTCTGTAAGGGCTCCCTTTGCCCAAAAGGAGACCACAGGAGTCTGACAAAATAGACAGGAAGTCATTTTCTCTCATTCCTCAAGCCCCTAGCTAGTTCCTCTGCAAATGGTCATCTACCTGTACCTGAAGACCTATAGGGATGAGAAGACTCATTTCATACTGAGAGCCAATTCCACTTTTAGACGGCACTAAATGTTAGCAAATTTTTCCTTACATCAGTAGTCTCCTTTTTATCAGATCCTGTTTCCTGTCTTGATTTCTATTAGTCACTATGGCAAAGATCCATTGAAATCCATTTAGATTTAATTTGCTTTTATTCTTCCCTTCCATATGCTGCATAGAGAGGAGTTCCTACCCTCCTTCCCTGCCAAGGCTGGAACTGAACAACAAGTACCTTTGTCACAAAGAAGTCCTCCCCAGTTGGTCTCACAATTACATTTCCAAGGCTCCGTACAGCTCCCATGCAGACAGCCAGGATAAGTGACACACTCATCACAGAACCTTCCCTGCCAGCCATAATGACACCTAAAACAGGAGAAAAGAAGAGTCAGTAGATTCCCAGTCATATAGCTGCCAAAGGCACACTATCCATTATTCAATATAAATACATCCTGAACTAGGTCCTAAACACTCCTCTAGACCCAGCTACAAGGCAGACTATATGCCCCAGTACAACTGTGTAAAGAGCAGTCATTTTCACTCCTTGACAGCAGCCAGGGAAACAAAGGGAGAATATAAGGCACAAGCATGCTCTGGCCAGCCTTCTGCATAGTACTTCTACAATGGATGGTTGATAGGTCACACCTCCTGCCATGTACAAGTCACTAGGCTGGGCACTAAATATAATAACGGTGCTGCTCACTTCTGTTCAGCAAGTTAAAATTTACAAGCATCTCTGTGACAAAATTAGAGTAAGTGTTATTGTCCCTGTTTTATAGATGAGGCAACCAAATCTCAAAAGAGATTAAAAGTGCTTTGCTTATGGGATATGTAGCAGGAGAGTATTGGAGTCAAGGTTTGAACCTAGAGCTCCTGAGTTTTTCTTACGACAGACATTGCCGGCTCTGCTATATCTATACAAAGACACCTATGAAGTAGGCCACACACTGAAGGAATCAACATTGCAATAAGGAGAAAGACATGCATACACATAATTCCGACACAAGGAAGAATGTGCTAGGTAGAAATGTGGGGTATGAGAAATATGAGAAGGGCGTGTGTGTGTGTGTGTGTATGCATATGCGTGCGTGTGTGTGTGAGTGTGTAGAGGGAGGGACAAAAGAGAGTAGAAATCAGAGATAGTTCTGTGAAGATATTGTATCTGGTAGGCCCTAAAGAAAGGGAAAAATCTCAGCAGATGAAGATGGGAGAAAGGAATCAATTCTCCTCATGGAGGAGAGTGTAAGTAAAAGACCAGGTGATGAAAGGAGAATAATGAGACAAAGTGGGTCTAGTCTGGCTAGAGTGTAGAAGGATGGTGCCACACTCAAATAGCAACTAATCCCTGTGTCTGCAAACTGACTTAGAAAACCATAAACTGCCTCTAGTTTGACACCTCTCATACAGGGCACAGGGAAAGAGGGGCAGTATAAAGCAGCTGGTGAAGTAGAGCTTTAAAAATCAGGACAAATGCTCATCCTGCAGACAATAGGGAGCCACTGAATTTTTTAAAGTAAAGGAGTAACGTGATCAGACCTGTGCATTAGGCAGAGTGGAGGTGGGATGAATTAAAGGGAAAGGAACTGGAGCTCGGGAGACCAATTAGTTAGGAGTCTATTATTATAGTTCAGGTGAGAGTAGAGGCTGTGGGAGTGGAATCTGAGAGGCCCGGCAGGAAGCAGCGGTCACAGTTTGGCCCCCGCAGCTATGGGATAGCCAGGCTCTGGTTATTTTGAGGTGGGGGGAAGGGTAGGATGGAGAGGGTCAGAGAGACAGCTGTCTTGTCAGTTTCCTCAGAGTTATTTTAGGAGTGAGTCTACTCTGTCCACAAAGTATCTGGAAGGACAGGCACTGGTGTCCTTACTTAGTAAAGTAAGGCATAGGAAAACCTCCAACAGATGAGAAACCAAGGAAAAATCTGCCTACTTTATATACCCATAAATACATCCTCCTGGGAGAAGCGAGGGGAGGGGGACTCTATGGACTGGGCAGTGTGTCAGGATTCCACTCAGAGCCATTTTTTGTTTAAATATTAATAGTAAATAAAGTCTTTCTCCTCTGCTCCCCAAAGTTGGTCTCCTTTTCCAAAGAGAAGAAATTCAGGATGTGATTTGTGCTGCTAGGAAATAAGATTTAATTATTCAGGCAGCACCATGCATAAAAAAGCAGTACCAAGAGCTCCATGACCTTGGGTAAGTCAGGGGCACTGGGCATATAGGCCACCGAAGAGATTGCAATTTGTATTGTGAGAGGAGTTCCCTCACTGAGAATTCCCTATGCCATCAAAGTCATTAAATAACTCAATGAATGGTTTCTCCTCAAATTCCCAATTGGTTTGGATAAACCAAATCAAACCAATCTAATTCCTATGGAAGAAAGAGATCAAACAATTAATGATGATCTGACTGTACCCTTACTCCATACAATCTAGTTAACAAGGGGAAAGTCACTTCTACTTTGACTTTTTTTTTCTACTTTTTCTACTTTTCTACTTCTAATGGGGTCTCTTCTTAGTAGTATGGATCACAAGCCATCAAGTCTTTTCTTATTATTATACATTTTAAATTTATGGAATAAAACAAGCATTTCCATAACACAGTATAATAAAAAAGATGATTATTATTGTATAATTCTTAATCATATCTTTCTGAAAGAAATAATATCTAGTCAACATGCTAGACATTATCCTCTGGGTCTTTTCGTATTAAACAGGAAAGAAAGGAGATACCTTTCCCAACTGTGCACAGGAGAATATTTAAAGTATAGAGGGGATCAGAAAAGATGAAACGGGTAATTTTGAGTAGATAAAATTGAAAGGCATTACTTCCCTCCATATCTTCCCCAAATAAAATTAAGGTAGTTGAAATTAGAAAGACAGTTAAAAAGGGAAAAAAATCCTTGCAGAAAGTGTCTCTGATAAAGGTCTTTGTGACATAGAAGGAAACTGATACAAATATATGACAAGAGAGGCAACCCTCAAGAGATAAATGGTAAGAACATGAACATACAACTTTCAAAAGAAGAGAGGAAAGCTATCAACAGTCATGTAGGAAAAAATACTACAAATAACTAAATAATTAGAAAAAAACAAATTAAAATAACTTTCTCATCAGATTGTCACTCATCGGATTGTCAAATGCCAAATCAGTGACAAAAGAGGAAAATGACAATTGGTGGAGGGGTTGCATTACTGGTAGAACAATGAATGGGTCCAGCCATTCTGGAATGAAATCTGTATGTTATACAAAAAGCAATTTGGACTTTACCCTCTAATTGGAAGATGGAGCAATGAGCTCCAAAACTTCCATTTAAGAAGGGACCTAGGCCAATCATCTTCACATCTCACCTGGTGGCACTCTTTTGGAATTCTCAGGTTACCCCCATCACAGTTACTTCCATGGAATGCATTCCCCCGCCCCAACTTCAGCTTCCTTTTGTGCATGATCTTCTTTTCATAGGATTACAAGCTGCTGACTGTATCTACCCTTTGAAGCAGTGATACAACTACTAGTCACATACCATAAGAGGCCAAAGAAAGAGGGAAATATATTACATATTTATTGCAGAATTTACTGTAGCAAACACCTGCAAAGTGATTGCTCAGCTGAGGAATGGCCTGTGTATTTGAATGTAATATAATACTGCACTGTAAAAAAAGATGAAACGGAATAGGTTTAGATTAGAGCAACCTGGGAAGACTTATATGAACTGATCAGAGAGAAGTGGGCAGAATCAGAGAGCAATTTATATAATAACTACAATGACGTAAAGGAAAACAACTTTGAAAGACTCTGATCAATGCAGCACCCATTATAATTCCAGAAGACTGATATAAATTGTGGCAAAGAAATAGATAGACTAGATGTGCAGAATGAAAACCACATTTTCAAATAAAGTCAATGCGTATATTTGTTTTATTTAATTACACTTATTTATTATGAGAAGGATTCTACTGGAAGGGGAGGGAGTGTTGGTGGAAAGTGACAGTGATGTAAAAAGCAAGAAAAATATTAAAAATACTTTAGAAACACACAGGAAATGAGCAGAAAGATGTTCGGAAAGGCATATGAGCAAGAAAATTTTGTTACCACTGTGTTAAATTCAATATCCACTTAGAAACTACACAGCTTCATGTACAATCCTTATCTTCTCCTCTCTGTACATTGAAATGTTCCCGTTAATGTTTAGGTTCATAATAATTTTAACTGAAAATATGAACCAATTACGGCTTATAATTTTTTTAATGAATCAATTATGAAGGCACTAAGCCTATCCATTTCTTATCTCTCATCATTGTTACAGGACTGGAACATCTTTTCCAGTTATACACTATCCATCTCTCAAGTGGCAAGCTGCCCATGATGTTCACATCACTGCAGCGAAAGGCACCACTGAAGTTTTTTAGTTCATCTCATTGTTCATAAGCTGGACTCCATCAGGAGTCTTAGGAAAGAAAAGAATGGGCCACAGAGGAAGAGAGATGGACCAAATGCCCCGTAGGTCTTCCGATAGACATAACTAACTTGTCTAGAGTCACACAGCTAGAAAGTATCTGAGGCTGGATTTGAACTCAGGTCCTCCTGACTCCAGGGCCAACACTCTTACCAACATTGTGGAACCTAGCTGCCCCAATCTCCCAGACTTTTAGTGAATTCAAAGTTCACACTTGTAAGACAAGGTCAATGTTAGAATTCATGCTAGGTTCTTATTAGTGATAGGTCCATGCCACTAAGACTTCAGATTAGATGGTCACAGTCCATCACCGTATGAGGCAATTCCAAGAGACACAAAATGGCCCTAGAGAAATCCTTGACTTTGCCAGCTTTGTTCCTCTGAATATTCCTCACAGTCATGCAATCATTTCTGATGTTCCAAAGATATTTTCTATGTCTTCTCAAGAGGCTGAGCAACAAGAAATCTTTGAGGTCCAACTCATATTTCCTCCCAAGAAGTCAACCCAGATTAACCCTAGCTAATCTCTTCCCTTCCTAATCACAGAAAGTACCATCTATAACTATCTATTTCCAGCACTTGATTACAATATCCATCCCTTGAACAAATGCTGTCTTCTGTCTTTAAAATGTTCTGCCTGTGTGAATCCTCCATTCCAACCACACTGTAGACTCTATGAGTGCCAGGCCTACTCCTCTCTTAGTGCCCCAGACTGTGAGATCCCAGAGGACAAAACCAGGATCTATTTCTCATCTATCTCTTGCAAACTGTTAAATTTCCTGAGGCCAGGAACGGGTTCAGTTGTCTTTTGAGGCTCACGGATTGAGATCCTTAAGGACATGGCCTTATTTTTATCTTTCCTCTATCTTTTCCCAATATAGCTAAGGACATGGCTTGGGCACACAAGGGCTCAGGAATATCCACAGAATTTGAGAGTTGGAAGGGATCTGAGAAGATTTTCAGTCCAACCTATACCTCATAAAGGAATACCTACTACAGTATTCCCAGGAAAGAGGTACTACAGCCTTTTCTCGAATTCCAGTTCTCTGTCTTTCATAACTTATAACCTTCTCAGGCCACTCATTCTATTTTTTCATTATTAGGAAGTTTTTATTTACATCCAAGCTTAAATTTCTCTCATAGCACCCCCCAATAATTTTTCTAGCACTGTCAATTCTAGTAGAAAGATACTTGACTTTCTCTATCCTCTTTCCCATTAGTCATCATCTTCATCTGTCCCTCCCCTCCCCACTTCCACCATTTAGTTTCCATTAGCCTTCAATTCTGACCTTCAGGTAATTTTTTGCCATATTTATACTTTCCCTATTTATATCTGGAGGAGAAGGTTTGGGGCTCCTAGATGAATTCTTATATTCCAACCCATGTTGTCTTGGACTGTGGTTCTAAGACCAAAGCTCAGTCTGTTATCTACATAATATGCTCAGCCTTGCCCACCACTCTTTGCTTTGAATATTTTTAGACCTTGAATGAGGTTTGGAGCTGACAAGATCCTTAATCTTACTCCATGTCCTCATTATACAGAAAGAAAAGTAGTACTCAGTAAACAGAAAGTGTCTTAACTAGGTAATACCAAGGGAGTATGCAGATATTTGAACCTACCTCCTCTGACTCCAAATCCAGGGCTTTCTCCCCCTACACCAGAGCCCCAGCTCTGTTAAGTTGCCAACATGTGGCAATACATAAGGAAAAAGTAGTGACTTTTTTTTAATCAGGAAAGGCAGGGAGATGTAGCAGAGAGACAGCCTTTGCTATGTATCACCATTGAGACTCTGGTCAAATTGTTCAATCTCTTTAGGACTCAGTTTCTTCATCTAAAAAGTGGAGGAAGAGATGTCCTCTAGGGTCCCTTCCAGGTCTAAATCTGTAATCCTAAAGAAGCAAATAATGTCCTTGTTCAGTACACAGTTCTCCATTAAGCTTGGCTGCTAAAGGCACTCCAGGTCAGCCAAAGCATCACTTGCCCAAGGAGGATGAGGGGCAGGAAGGATGGCAAAAAATAGCACAAATGAATGGAAAAATGATTTAATGTAGCAGTGACATGCACAGGGTGGTGCAGGCCTGGCTAAGACAACAATAACTGGGTTTAAGGTATTGGCTTAAAATGCCAAGAAAGGTTAGATTGCTATGGAACTTCTTTTTTCTTTACAAGTAAGAAGGTACATTACAGTGGAATGAGAGACAATGATTTCAGGGCCAGTGCTTAGGCCTGGAGTTGAAATGTCTGTGTTCAGAATAAAGCATAGACCCTGGAAGGCTTGAGGTGACCAAACATCCCATTGCATCCTGGGAAATGCAATTTCCTCAAATTCTTAACCGATCCCCCACCCCCTAGTTTACAACCACACACACACACACACACACACACACACACACACACTCATCTATAGGACATTCAACTGACCCAGAATCAATTCAGACATTCTTTCCCTAAGAGGGAACATACACAGCACATAGATCTATAGTCCAGGGCAATCTCTCCTGGCCCAGCCAGGGAATGGGCTTGTCCATGGTCACAGAAGATATGAGGAGCAGAAACCGGACTTAGACCCTGGACCTTGAATTACAAAACTAGAACACTGCTATTATTACATTGCCTCTTAACACTCAATATAAACCTATATGGGGGTTAAACCTTTTTCTTATAACAAACATCTAATTCAAGCTCAAATGCAAATGTAAGACTAGCAACTGATATATTCACTTGACAAAATGCTGTCCTTTACCCTTAAATATTCTAACTACAGATTTTAGAATGTCGGTGCTACAAAGGACCTTGACAACCATACTCCACTTCCCTCCCTGCATAGATGAGTACACTTGAAGTTTGGAAAGAAGCAACATTAGAGAGTTTTGCAGCTGAAGCCAGAACCTAGGACTCCTAGTTCCACATTCAAGGCTTCTCTACAGTGTTCAAATAAGGGACTCAGTCCCAGCAAAGAAAAGAAGGTAATCTCTCCAAGCAAGAAGAACTATTTTCAGCCTTTGCATCTCCATCACCTAGCACAGTGCCTGACAAGTAGTCATCACTTAATAAAAGCTTATGGACTGTATCAATGAATGATAAAGTCCCTTTTTCTAGAAGGAGTCCATCCTGCAGGGTCAAGAGAAAGAAGGCAGTTCCTTGTTGCCTTCTGCTCCTTAATGGGAGTAGGCTGCTAACTAAGATGTGTTGGGGACAGCTGTCAGAAATCCAGAGTACTAGAATTAACTGTCTCTATCATTCCATACTGTCATCCTTTGCACAAAGGGCATGGAAAGACAAGTCTGGGAAATAATGCCCGGAGTGGTTGTACTTTCTGGAACCATGGTACCAGATACTCATCTCTGAAGTTGCAGAGAGACAGATTTCAGCTCAATATAAGGAAATACTTCCTAACAATCAGGGAGGAGAGAAGGAGGGAGGTGCAGGCAGCATCTAAAGACCAGCAGGATAGGAAACAAATCTGTCCCTCTTGACATGGACTCCATCTGTTCTCTCCTTATAGAATTCAATTGGGCTTCCTTAGTCTACCCTTCCCCACATGAAGGAATGCTGACCTGAGATTCAAGATACCTGGATTCAAATCCCAATTCCAACAAAGGAAATGTGTGCCAAGTGTCAGGCAAGTCACTTCCCCTGTTGGAGCCTTGTATGCCTCATTTATAAAGTGAGGATATCTGCACTAAGTATGTACCACATAAGCATGTTGTAAAGGAAGAACTTTGGAAGAAGTCTTAAAGTATCGTTTAGGTTATTTATTTTGTAAAATAACATAAGAAGGGCCAAGGATCACATGCTGCATACCCACTGCAGTTCTCCTACAAAGTCAAATTCACCAATTTTGAGATAATCTCACCAAGCAGGAACACTTCCTGCTCATGTCTCTTTGCATGGCCTTGAGCACAATGCAGACATATTCCAGCTGCTGGAAAGCTGAGATTCCTCCATGGCTAAGCAGATTCTGAACATCCCTTTCCCCTGAAATGGGGATGGGGAGTGCTGATGGGGAGAGTATTGAGCACTCAAAGGGCCAAGTTCTAACAGCTAGAGCATCAGAACCACATAATCATAAGGCAATTTACAGAGCATCTAAGTCAAGCCTTTATCACAAACCAAGCAAATAAATGGTCACAGCTAGCCTTCACCTAGTCACTTTGGAGAAGGAAAGCTCAAATTTCTTGAGAAGTCCATTGTTTTATTCTCTAGTTTTAAATCATTACAAAGTCTTTCTTTCTTTAAGTTGAGCTGAAATCCATTGCTCCTAGGACTGCCCGCTGGAATCAAGCATTAATCTAAGTCTAATCAATCTTCCAGAGATTATCACTTCAAATACTCAAAGATCGCTGTCATGTCCTCACTGTTTTTTCTTACCCAATTCCTGCACTTGATTATTCTGTGGCATGATCTTAGGATTCCGTCAAGACTCTCGTCACCCTCCTCTAGAAAATTTCTAGGTTATCAATGTCTTCCCTAAAATCTGCTGCCCGGACTAGTCTATCTTAATGCAGTCTAATATCAACTCAACTTTTTCTGTTATATCATATAGTTACTCTTGCAGACCACTAAAATTCTAAGATCTTTTTCAGATAAGTTGTTCTCTTCCTTGACTTATATATGTGAGGTTGATTTTCTGAACCCAAGCCCAAGACTGCTTTTTTCCTATTAAATTCAATCTTATTAATTTAGCCCAGTGTTCTCAAATATTCTCAGTTCGTGGTGCCCTTTGTGTCAAAGTAATTTTTTAATGTTGCGCCTAGCCCAAAAGAAACATCTTACAAGTTCTGTTTATTAAGTACCTTAGTCCGTACAATTTAATAAATATTTATGTCTTAACAACTTAGTAGCTGTTGGAAAATTTTTTTTATTTCATTATTACATAACAACTAATGGAAATTATGCATCTTTTGGTAGCACTCCACAACTCCTCTAATGTTGGAATCTGGACACCATTACAATAATTACACTGATGTTCTCAAGGCACTTAAATTTCATCACAGCAACTGCCAAAAACCCATCTCTGCAGAGATATGACATTACAAAGGAGAAAGTCTGTGAAGTTCCAGTGTAGTCAAAAGTACAAGTAAACAAAAATATATCTCAAACATTTGGGAATATCACTCACAGAAATGAAACCCTGAGCTACCTTGAGCTAGCAGATCACTCAGTACTGGAAAGATCTTCCCACATCTGTGTTAGACTGTGTTCCCCTCAAAAATGTAAGCTACCATATACATACATGTGTGTATCTAGACATAGTCACAGTTAGACTCTGATTTATTTACACGTTTCTAGCAGCTTTCGTTTTCTTGCTTTTTTTCAATGGGAGTTGGGGGAAGAAGTAGAAAGAACAGAATGTGGACTGGAAAATAAAATAAAATTGAATTTCAAAAAAAATTATGAAAGAATTAAAAAAAGATAACCTAATTTAGAGAAATTCTGGGCCCTGAAAGATAATAAAGACCTATAGATCTGACTAGTAAATCTAGGATAACAGTATACTGGTAATCCTAATATGTTTCATTAAAATTATATAAAAATCTTTTAAAACAATTAAAACACCTCACAGTACTCTTGTGAATTGTGGGCCTTAGAGGGCCATCATACATAGTTTGGGAATGCAAGATCCTTTTGGATTCCAACTGTCATATCTTATAATCTAGTTATCCCTTCCACTTTGTCCTCTGAAAACTTGATTAGCATGCCATTTATAACTTCATTCAAGGCAGTGATTCAAATGTTAAACTGCATAGGTCCCTTGGGTAGTATATTGGGAGACCTTCTTCCATATCACTATTGATATAGAACCATGAATACTCTTGGATACCAGTTCGGAATCTATATCCTGGCTTAGTCAGTCAACAAACGTTGATTAACATTTTATTATGTGTCCTTATCTTTCCATGTGAATAAACCTTATCTATAGCATTCCCTTGACCTTCTAGTCCAGTAATGCTGTCTTCCCCAAATGGAAAGGAGATTGGTCTTAATGATAAGGTCAAGCTGGCTCTTTGTGATCACCTATTCATCATCTTTCTTTTTTTGGAGTTAATCAGGGTTAAGTGACTTGCCTAGGGTCACACAGGTAGGTATCTGGGGCCAGATTTGAAGGTCCTCCTGACTCTAGGGCCAGTGTGCCACCCAGCTGCCCCAACTGATTCATTTTCTAGATGTTCACTAATCATATCTTTCATAACACACTCAAGAATTTTGCCAAGAATCAAAGTCAGGCTCATTAGTCTTTATTTTGCAGATAAAGTCAAAACATTTGCTTTTCTCCAAGCTTCAGCACCTCTCCTATTTTCCACAGCCTTTCAGAGTTCCTGACAGTGGTTCAGCAATTAAAACTGGAATAAAATGAATCTGTCAGGGTATCCCATTACAAACTCCTATTTATCTTATCAAACTTCCTTATTAGTTTTTTTTTGCTCTGTCCTTTTCAGTTCAAAGATCATTCTCTTTGGCAAGAATGGAGAGGGGAAGAAGCATAAGAAGAGCTGAGTAGTTCTGTTATGGTCCACTGTCATTTACCATTACATCTACCCAAGAAGTGGTCCTATTCCTTTCCATGGTTCTCCTCTTTTCATCATGTAACTTTTTTGCCCTTAGTTTTTAAACAAAGATTTGTCATGTAGTTAAAAAATTTTATTTTTTATGTCACCTAATTTATTCTTCCTCCAAATCAAAAAATAAAAAATTTAAGCACTGAATGATTTTTTTCTAACAAAACGAATTCCATTTTTAATTTCTTGTTTCATTTCTTTCACCTATTTTGTAATATTTGTAGCAAACACACTTTCCCTGTGCAATTTTATTTGTCATTGTTTTACAGTTATCCCTTCCACATCACAGGGCATGGCGTCCCTTCTATCTGGAAAATTCACATACAATTTTTTGGCCCTTCCTTTACGTCAGAAAAGAAGTCTGAATTGTTAATATTATACAATACTGTACATATATTTTATGTATTTCTGGGTTTCTAAACTTTTTCTGTGTCATCTGCTGGCTTCTGTAAAATTCCCCCCAAATTCCCATTTCTTATGCTGACCTGTGATGTATCAAAACTACACTGGGGAGAGCCATGATGTGGAAGGAATAACTGTAGTTATTTTCTTCTATTGGGCTTACTTTGGGCTTTTCTAGATCCATAATATTTCTTCACTGTGTCTGGTATCTCCTTATAATTACTCGTATCTTCAGTCTCAAATCCTGATTTTGGACTTTATGTCAGGGCTGGGTTCTACCCCCTCCCATTCTTTTAGTGGGGTGGTGTTTAGGCCTATTTGGTCCTGACCTCAATTCTCTGAGCATCTGACACCACCAGCCTCCATCCTTCCTGGTGTGTCTGCACTCACAGCCCTGGAATATTTCAGAGTCCCTAGTCAAGGTCCTGCAACAGGCCAAATCCTGGTCAATGTATACTGTCACCTTCTCTTTCCCTTGAATCTCCCCACATCAGAGCATTGCCGAGGGTTTTTCAGGCTGTTCACTTAAGCTTAAGTGTGCTTCCTTGGCAGGATTCTTCTCCCACTGCCCATGGCTTCTGACTGTCTTCTTGTATAACCTTGTAATTTCTTCACCATTATTCAACATGGTATCTTTTTGAGAATACTGATGTAGAACATGGGAGAGAGATGTCCTCCTCTATAACATTTCATATTGCCATCTTAACCAGAAATGCTTTCCCTATTTTTTCAAGGTTGAAGTTATCATTATAGCAAGTTAAGAAATTAACAGAGGTACACATAACTGAGGTTCCCCACTATTATGCTATGATTCCTCTGCTGGGATTG
The DNA here is from genome assembly GCA_023548195.1 of Bettongia penicillata ogilbyi. Lineage (NCBI taxonomy): Eukaryota > Metazoa > Chordata > Mammalia > Diprotodontia > Potoroidae > Bettongia > Bettongia penicillata. The sequence continues at coordinate 23,899,572 of JAJHZJ010000014.1, read as the reverse complement.
TTTTCCATTCTCATCTTGTTTCTCCTTCTATCCAGGTTGCCTGTCCAATAACAATTTTGCCTCTGTTTATCTTCACACAAATGAAGTGCTCACCCTGCTCCTTTCCTTCTGGCTTCTGGATTGGCTCACATAAACATATCTCTTAATATATAATGCTACTCTGGTGCCAACTCCCTTAAACTGTCCTGTTCCTTTTCAATACATTATACCCATCAGGAGATATATTCTAGGATCAATTCCACCCAGGCATAGAGATACTTACGTGGTTACATTTGCCTCTGTGCGTCAGTGTCATTCACTGTATTTACTATCTATATACTTTGCTCATAATAAAGCAGGGGCTAATATGTCTATACACATTTATCTTGATCCATTTTTATTACTTTCTTAAGTTTAGTCTTGCGTGATTTTCAGGGCAGGTCTGGCATTTTCTAAGGTGTCCTGCTTGTTAAATGTAGACAATTTCTCTTTCTACCTTTCAATTTGAAGTTCTTTTTATATTAGACAAACTGAAATCAATGTCATCAGACAAAAGAACCAAAGCAATGAAATCATATGCCTTTCAAGTACTAAACTAAGTGATCCTGGGCTATCTGTGTTAGTATTTGATGTCCAGACTAGACTTTAAACTCACTGAAGACTGAGAATATCTAAGTTTCATCTAAATACTGCATCCCTTCCTCCCCACCCTGACACTGCCTAGCACCTTCCCTGCACAAAGGAAGTGACTAATACCTGCTTGTTGCACCACCATGTACTTCCCCATTACCTGGACTTATTCATTCATATATAAAATAAGGGAGCTCAAATAGATAATTGCTTCCAGAACGTAGTTCTGTGGTCCTTTATGAATGTGAGGTACTGAAGGATTTATGCCATAAAGCCAGAGAGAATGAGAAAGTGCAGAGACCTTGGAGAGAATTTCCCATTATTTGATGGCTAAGTGGCTTCAACTTGCTATTAAGCCTCAAAGAGCAGCCTCCACCCCGGCACTTAACTGCTGGAATCCAAGTGGAATTACTTGATGTCCAAATTGAAGAGTTCATTCCCAGATTTAGGCCATGAGGCATTATAATCCAATCTAATGCCCTAGCTCTAAGTAGAGGAAATGGGCCTTTTAAACTCATTTGTTGACTAGAGTACAAAATTAATGTTCTCTGCTGTTGTTCATACAATGACCTGCATCCCAGAACTCCCAGTCTGTGAGCACCAGGAAAAGTCTCCCTCTCACACCCAGTCTTTCCTCCCATTTTTCATTTCTATTATTGACTCAGAAAGTGGCTATTGTTTTTACCTATGAAGGGAAAGGTGGAGATACCCTAGCAACCTGGAATTGAGACTGGGATTGTTCTCTTAGATCCTATAGAAGATTTAACTCACGTCTATTAACACAGCACAGTACAAAACAAAACTTAACAGTGATGGGTTACATTTTCCCCACGCCAGACAAAAAGGGGTTTCATTTCACAACTTAATTCAGCTGCTCCTTCTAGCAAACTCATCACAGTACAAAAAGCAATGTAGGGAGTCAGATAACCTGTGTTTGAATCCTGGCTCATCTCCTTAACCCCATGAGTGGCCCTGGAGAAGTCACTTGGTGAGGTTTTCTCATCTTTAAAATGATTGACTTAGACTAAATCAGGGTTTCTTAACCATTTTGTCATGTACCTCTTTGGAAGTAAGATGAAGTCTATGGATCTATTCTCAGAATGGCAGTTTTAAATACATGAGATAAAATACATAGGATTACCCAGAAAAATAGTTATACTGAAATAATCCATCAGCCAATGAGCATTTTTAAGTGCTCACTATATGCATATCAAAAAAGGAAAAAAAGAAAGTCCTGTTTTCAGGAAGCTCATGGTCTAATGAGGGAGACAACTTGTAAACAACTCTACACAAACAAGACACACATATATATACACACACACCTGATAAATTAGGGCAGTCTCAGAGGAAAGACACTAAGATTAAGGGGGACCAGGAAAGGCTTCCTGCAGAAAGTAGGAGTTAGATGAGACTTGAAGGAAGCCAATGAACCAGGAGGTAGAGGGGAGGAAGGGAAGGAACAGCAAAGGAGGCCAGTGTCACTGGATCACAGAAGATTTGGAAGAATATAAAGCATAAGAAAATTGGAAAGACAGGCAGGATTTATATTTGATTCTGGAGGTAACAGAGACCCACTGGGGCTTACCGAATAGGGAGGTGATATGTGTTCTAGGAGGATCTATTTGTGTGTGTGTGTTCATCCTTTGTTGCTGAAGAAGACCATGCCATCAGAGAAATGATGACATGACTTGCACTTGACTTTGTTTTGAGTGAGGGAGGGCTTTGCAGGTCGCCAGCCTCACTTCCTCCAGAGTCATCTGAATCCAGTGACCAGACATTCATCAGGATGACTGGAGATGACCCAGGATGAGGCAATTGGGGTTAAGTGACTTGCCCAAAGTCACACAGCTAGCGAGTGTCAGGTGTCTAAGTGAGATTTGAACTCAGGTCCTCCTGACTTTTGCACTGGTGCTCTATCCACTACACTACCTAGCTGCCCCAGGAGGATCTATTTCACAGCCAAATGGAAGATGGTTTGGAATGAGGAGAGATTTGAAGCAAGGAGATGAACCAGAAATAGTCCCTGTGTTAGATATAATGAGGGCTCTACACCATGTTAGTTTCAAAATCCCAGACTTCATGATCTCTGAGGTCCCTTCCTCTTCTAAATCCTACAATTCTAACACACAGTGCAATGCTTGGCATACAGTATGCGCTTAATAAATGCTTGCTGATCTGTTCCTTAAAGAAACTGTCACTAACATTAAGAAGCATGGCTAAATCAAAGGATCAACAAGGTTTTATCCTGAAAGCTAGTAAGAAGCAGGATATACACATGTAGAAAAATACAGCAGCTCCTTTTGTAGTGGCCAAGAACTGGAAACTGAGAGGATGCCCATCAATTGGGGAATGACTGAACAAGTTGCGGCATATGAATGTAACGGAATACTATAGGGTTCTATGTGCTATAAGAAATGACGAATAGGCAGACTTCAGAAAAACCTAGAAAGACTTGTATGAACTGATGCTGAGAGAAGTGAGCAGAACCAGGAGAACATTGTACACAATAACAGCCACATGACTAACTCTAACAGACTTAGCTCTTCTCAGCAATGCAAGGGTCTAAGACAACTCCAAGAGACTCATGATGGCAAACGCTATCCACATCCAGAGAAAGAACTTTGGAGTCTGAAAAAGATGAAAACATACTATTTGTTCTTTTTTGTCTGTTTCTTCTTTCTAGTGGTTCTAATTCTTCTTTACAACATGACTACGTCCCTCACCAAGAACCACTTAATGACTACTTTTTGGGTCCTCCTGGCTCCAAAGTGAACGTAAATAGTAACTGTTTCTCTTTTGACCAGCAGCTCTGAGGGTCTTCCCTTCCCAGATTGATTTTTTTTATTAAAGGAGTCATCCCTTGACTTATTTCTTTAACAGGCCTATTCACTGAATAGACATTACCTCACACGAAGTGAGAACCTGAAAAGACCTTAGCCTAAAAGGGCCAGGGTCTCCCACTGCATTCTGGGTCATCTCCAGTCGTCCTGATAAATATCTGGTCACTGGACCCAGATGGCTCAGGAGGAGAAAGTGAGGCTGGTGACCTTGCACAGGCCTCCCTCACTCAAATCAAAGTCAAGTGCAAGTCTTGTCATGATGTCATGGTCCTCTTCCAGAACGAAGTACAAATACAACAACATGACTAATGTGGAAATATGTTTAATATGATTGTACATGTATATATCCTATATCAGATTTCAAGCTGTCTTGAGGAGGGCAAGTAGAAGGAGGGGGGCGAAAATTCAGAATTCAAAATCCTATAGAAATGAATGTTGAAAACTAAAAACAAACAAGTACAATTAAAACAAAATGAAACAAAAAGAAGCAGGGTATAATGTAAATCAGAAGCGGGGAACCTGTGGCCTAGAGATCACATGTGACCTTCTAGATCTTTAAATGCAGCCTTCTGACTGAATCCAAATTAATGATTCACCTCTTTAAAAGGAGCCTCAACAAATCATATAATCTCAATAAGAAAACTGTGGTACAGTGGGGTAAAATGCTTGCCTCAAGTGTCTCCTCATTCCAATTCATCTTCCACTTGGCTATCACATAGATCTTCCTAAAACACTTCCCTATGCATGAACTTTGGTAGTCGTTCAGAATCAGATGTAAATTCCTCTGTCTAGCTGTTAAAGCCCATTATAACCTAACTTCTTCCTATCTTTCAATTTTCAAAAATATTTTACATCCCTCCTTATACTCTGTGATCCAGTCACACCAGCCTGCAGGCTGTTCCTTCTCTCCATCTCCTGGCTGGAGTCTGGAAACCTACATTTTAGTTCTGGTTCTGACATTTGCTAATCATCCTCAACAAGTCATCTCTCCATGAAGCTTCAATTTCTTTTTCTATACCATAGGAATAATACTTGTGTTGACGTCAAAGGGTTGTGAAGAAAGAGCTTCCTAAACTTTAAAGTACTGTAATGTGAACAATAGCAGACAGAGAAGTCCTCCAACATCAAACAGTGCTGTGGGATTCAACTACCACTGTAGACAGACATCTATTTGGCATGGGCAAGATACTCCAATCCAAAAATTTTCTGTCCCAACACAGGATGCATCTTGTCATTTCTTTTTTCCTAACATTTCTCCTATATGTCCCCCTTACTTCTATTCTCACAGTTTCCACCTAGTTTATTCCCTCATCACTTCTCAACTGAAGCCACTGTAATAGCTTTCTCTTTGTCTCAAGTCTCTCCCCATTCTAATCCAAACTGTACATAGCTGCGAAAGTGAATTCCTAAAGCACAGGGATGACCATGTCACATGCCCTCCTCCATTCATTAAATCTTAATGGCTCTCTATTTCTTCTAAAATCAAATATAAGTTCTGCCTTGACATTTAAATGTTTTACCCGATTCCTTTCTCAACTTTTTAATTTTCTTACATATCACTTCCCTCCATGTATTTAATGATCCAGCTACACTGGCTTACTTGTTCCTTACAAACCATGCTCCATGTCCCATGTTTGTACACTGTGCCAAGAATGTTTTCCTCCATCACTTCCCCCATCCCAACCTTTTGGAAACCAACTCAACTGGTTTCCCTTTAAGAAGAAGCTCAGATCCCACTTTTTTCAGGAGGCTTTTCCCAGTCTCTGAAGCTGCTAGCATCTTCCACTCTACAATTTTCTTCTACTATCTATGTGTATGTTATCTTTTCTGTTAGAATGTAGGCTACTCACAGGCAAGGAATGTTTCTGATTTTGTTTTGTATTCCAACTCTCAATACAATGCCAAGCACATAATAATTTAAGAAATGCTTGTTGACTGATACATGTGAACCTCTCAAGGAACCACCAAGCACTGAGGTATGTATGTGTGTCAGGATCCTGGGTAAGTAAACAGAAAATTCGTAAATAAATCTAACTTCCAGAAACATCCCATTTTGCTCAAGCTGGCAGGAAGGGTTTAGGAAAATTTTAGTGGCTAACGTGAGGGGATTTTTGACAGTATAAACAGAAACACAAATGAGTATTTCAGGTGAAGAGAAATAGTAGAACCCAAGAGAACCTGGGTTCAAATCCCAGCAGTGTGACACTTACTACGAAACAATGGTAAACACTATACCTCTCTGGACCTAAGTTTGCTCATTCATGAAACTATAATACTATTTAATTCACAGTGTCTTTACAAGGAAGATCTTAAAGCACTAATAACTGTAGGTTCCATTAAAAATGAATAGTTGTGCCATCACTGGCAGCAGAACCAATACTGTGGAAAATTCTTCCTTTTACAAGTTCTCTAGGAGTGGGGTCAAATGGCCAGCACATAGACCAAGTACGAAAAATACATAGCCAGGAATTTCATGATTATTGGCTTTAGAGAGTCCTGGAAAGGACTTCAGAAATCATCTCATCCAATCCCCTCAAGGCAATCCACAAACATTTATTAAGCACCTACTATGTGTCAAGCACATGCTAGACCCCAGGACCACATGGTTACAGAATTAGACTGGAAAGGATCTTAGAGATCCAGTTCCCTCATTTGCAGAAGAGGAACTAGGTCAGAGATATAAAGGTCCGTTCATGTTAATCCCTGGTTCTCTGCCTCTAAATCTAGTACTTCCCACTATATCACACAGCCCCTCTTATCTTAGAGATGATAAAACAGGCCTCGAAAGGTAAGTAATGTGCCCAAGCTCACCTAGGGAGCAAAGAGCAGATCTTGGATTTTATCCCAGGTCTTCTGACCCTAAGAAAGTGCTCTTTCCCCCATAGCATGCTTTAGTAAAAATTTTGTGAGTGATCATTTCTCCTTTGAAAACATCTGGATGGATACAGACTTTATCTGCAGAGGCAGTTAAAACTCTTTAAAAGGGTTACACTTAAATTTCACCCTAAGGACATTCCCCCCAAAAAGATCTTAAATATGACTAATTTCCTCATCACCTCTATCGCCCTTCATCTAGTTGCCGGCTCTAGCAACCAGGCTCAATGAGTTCAGTTGTTGAATCAAGCAGAAGACATCATTAAGAACCTGCAGATCAATGAAGGCAATCCTCCCACCAAGAAAAAGAGAGAGGAAAAGGGCCCCAGCACACACTTACCGGCACTCCCCAGGCACGCTGCATCCCCCGTGGAGTAAATTACATCCTTGTTTACATACAGCTGTGAACACAGAGATACAGGGTTGAAGCAGCAGCGATCAGAGGCCTTCAACAATGCCAGCCCCAAGCCTGTCAGAGCCATCAGCTGGCAACGCTGGGCGACATTCCTAACTTTCAAACATAATCACATCAGAGAAAATCATAACTGGATGAGACCAAGCCAGAGTCTGTAACCAAGCCATCCATACTTTACCTACCAGCAGATAATTTGTTCCCACTTTCACAGCATGACAGAATGCCAAAGCTAAAAAGAACCTTAGAGAACACTGAGTTCAGCCCTTTCGTTTTACAAAACAGGGAAAATGATGGTCTGAGCCCTCTGCCAACAAATTAGTGCTAGTAAAGAGGTCAGGACCCAGATTTCCCTGCAATATCCTCCTTCCTTCCCCGCATCCAGTAACCTCCACCCCCTCCCTAATCCCAAGCTCTTTCAACTATACAACGCTAGACTTCATGATCTACCGTAGGCACAGCCAAGTCTAACATTTCATCTCAACTGGAGTGATGGAAGAGACATGTGGCAACAACCGTGGAACCAGATAGCAGCTAGGATAGCAGATCTAGTAATCTAGAACTAGGAACTTCCGTCACATGAACATCAGGCCAATAGACAGATACATATCTGGCCAAATACACATAGCTACCTAAGAATTAAAGTTGCTAATACTAGGAACAAATTATCGTTAACCAGAAAAGACAGGTAAGCTTGAACTGGTTTAAAATCTGTCCCCCAAAGACACCTACTGCAGAGAGATAGTACCAACAGTCAACATTATGGAGTTTTAGTAAAAGCTGGAATTTGCATAGCACCTTAAATTTGCAAAGCATTGTACATATGCTATTTGTTTTGAGTCAAAAGGTTCTCGGATGCGTTAATGGAGTTCACTTGACCAGAATGAGGGAGTTGAGGACAGTTCCATCTAGAGTAATCTGCTGAGGTCCAGATGTCACATTCAGAAAGGAGCTAACAGGAGTCCAAAGGCACATAACCAAAATGGCCAAAAACCTGGAGATAATTCCACAGATTGAATTGATTGAAGGAATTGGGTATATTCAGCCTAGCTAAAACTCTGGGTGAACACAATAGGATCTACAAGTATTGAAAGGGTTATCACAAAGGAGAAGGATTATGATTTGATATCCCTTTTACACCACAGAAAAAAAAAAAAAAAAAACTAGGGCCAATAGGGATAAGTTACAGAGAAGATTCAGAAAAAGGAATTTAAAAATCCCTAAAAATAAAGTTACCTTTTCATCACCAAATTTTTCCACAGCATTCTGTTTGGCTATCTCCTTTCACTCAAGTCACATTCTATCCTATAGACTATAAATTTCTTTATAAGAGGAACCACATAAAAATGGTAATAAAAAATTTTATATAACATTAACTTTGGCAAAGTACTTTCTACATTAACTCACTACATTAATTCCAAAACAATCCTGTGAAGTGCAGACGAAAGGCATTATTACACCCATTTTATAGATGAAAAAAACTGAGGCACAGAGAGGTGGAGTGAGTTGTTTATGGTCATGCAACTGGCAAATAGTGGAAGTAGAATTTGAATTCAGGTCGATTTGACCCCAAATCCAACATTTTATGCACTATGCTAGACAATTCCTGTATGGTTGTTCAATGTTGAGTCTCTCAGCTACCTGATATGCACACTGCAAATATTTGCTGAACTGACTTAACCGTTAGAACTTTCAAAAATGGAATGGACTGCCTCATAAGGCAGTGAGTTCCCCATTACTAGGGGTTTTTTCAAGTAGATGCTATATATGAGCTCGTGCTGGGGAATATCATGGAAAAGATTCCTGCTTGGGTTTGGGTCTGACTAGAGAGTCCTTTACAGGAAATACTGGTGAGATGTCCACATGATGTGGGGGGCTCCTGAAGGGACCATCACCCAAGTCAAAGAGTTTCCAGTTTTCCCCAAAACGAGAGGGCCCTACTTTTCTCCCACTGAGCCAGAGTGACCCTTCTACATACAAAAGGACACATGGATAACCAGTGGCTCCTACTCAACAAGAATCGTTGAATTACAGACTCTTATACCCAATCAGGGCTCTGGTCTAATCTCCCTTCTCCCCATAACCTCCCTAACAGAAGGTTAATCAAGCATACCTGACGATGGGGAATTTATTAGTCTTCAAAACAGCTGAATAACATGAAAGTTGTAACTACTAGGAAACTCTTCATACTAAGCCAAAATCTGTGACTTAGTATTTCCTCCAAGTTCAGTCTCCTTAGATCAAGTAGTAGGAGTTAAATTTCCTTTTAACAGAACAGCCCTTTAAATACTTGAGACTTATATGACAGAGAACACAGGACAGTGGAGAAAGCACTAGATTTGGAGTAAAAAAGACCAGTGAAGTTTTGGATGAGTCCTTTCCAGCCCTAAAGCCTGTGACTCATGCCCTAGCTCCCTCACAGGGCAGTTCTGAAAGCAGATGAGAAAACACAGGTGAAAGGACTTTATAGGCATAAAGTCCTGGGTGTATACGTGTGGTTCTCACTGTAGCTTCCAATTCCCCCAATTTTTCTTTCCTCCTCCTCAGAACATACTTCATTTTATAATATAATTCCCCTGAAATGTGGTACCCAGACCTAAACATAATACTCCGGATGGGATCTGAGACAGAAAACATCCTAAAATGAATATTATTATGGGGTAAGTCCCCATATTTATTCTGTTTCTTTGTCTCCCACTAGAATGTGCTGGCTGTTTACCTTGCTTGCACTCAGGGCCCATCCAGCCTTCCATGCAGGCCTTATTGCCGTACTGGTCACAGGTGTAGTGGCCCACAAAATCGTCCCTTGGCCTGCAGAACTTGTTACAGGTGCTGCTGTAGTAGTTCTCATCACATTGCACACGGATCTTCACCTCCAGATGGGCCACATGGCCACTAAAATGTAGGCTCTTCCAGCGGTCCTCAGGGTTGATCATTCCTGCATGTGACACTCTTTCAATCAGAAGCCCATCTGCAGGACAAAGAGAGTGCAGAAAGGGATAGAGAAGGAAGGAGAAAGGTAGAACTCATCATCTTGAGGAATACATGAGAAACCCTTTCACAAATCCAATTCTCCTCACCTTTCCAATGAGATCATGAATTCAACTCAACAATTTATATGTATACATGTCAACTCTCCCAATAATGTAAGTTCTTTGAGGATAGAGGCAACTTATTTTTGTCTTTGTACCTCTAGCACCCAATAGCTAATGCTTATTTAGAATTTTAAGGTTTGCAAACCTCTTTACAAATATCTCATTTTATTCTCAAAGCAACCCTGGGGAAAAGTTCTATTATTATCTCCATTTTACGAATGAGGACACTGAAGCAGACAGAGATTATGTGACTTACACATGGTCACATCACTACTAAATAAGGCTAGATTTTAACTTGTGAATTCAGGTCCAGAGCTCTATCCACTGTAGCACTTTGCTGGATTAGGAATATTATGTGCTGAATAAATGCTTACTGAGTGAACAAACCTCTGTTAAGCGCCTACATCTAGAACCAGTGGCTTGATGATGGGAGAAATACAAAGCGAGAGAGGATACAGTCCCTGCTCCCATGGAGCTCACAAGCTAGAAAGGAGATAAGACATGGACATGAACAGCCATAAAGTATGACAAATACTCTACTAGAACTTATAAAAAGTACATTAGAGAAGAGCCCAAGTTCAACATCAAGCTAGGGTGAGAATGGCCATTACTGAATGAGGATCAGAATGGCCTTCCCAGAAGAGGTAGCATATAAGTGAGACTTTAAAGAAATAACAATTTAACAGATAAAGACTGGAGAATCATATTCCAAGCAGAAGAAACAACTGGAGATGAGGTACACAAATAAGCACACACATGGTGTGTTCAAATGGTCAGCATGAATGACATACAGAATGCATGGAAATGAGCAAAATAAGATAAGGGTAGAAAGGTGGGGTGATATCAGAGCTTGTGGAGGGTCTTGAATGCCAGGCATGCTATCAGGGATCACCAAAGATTTATATTGGAATAATGACATAATGAGTAATATATATAAAAATTATCCTGGCAGAAATATGAAGGGCAGATTGGAGTGAGGGGAAGAGCATGAAAACCTTTTAGTCCACCTCCTTTCAGAAATCTATAAAGCCTGGTGCCTAAGTGGACGCTTCCTCCGGAGGTCCAGCGTTTACTGCGCCAGAGGAAGGCTTTGTTGTCTAGTGTTTGGCAACAGGCGGGGCAGGAAACCAGGCTGAGGGCAACCCAGAGGAAATATTATGGAACTGGACCAAAGTCAGGAGGAAGCAGCTTTCTCCCACCAAAAAAGGGTGGAATCCTGCCATGCCCACACTGTCAAACTCATTCTGCCTCTCTCCACTTTCTTCTTGCTTTTACTCATCTTGTTTTCCCATCGCTTTCATTTTCCAAGATATCCTTCCCTCTCTCTCCTATCCAGAAAGCTGTCCTCATATAATAAAGAACAAAAAAGGGGAGCAGGGCATAAGTAAAGTAAATAAACTATCACTTTCACTGAGTTTCATAGTATATGTAAAATCCCACACTTATAGTCATCTATATCTCTGTGATGAGAGGGAGAGAAATGTTACCCCTTTTTTGGAGTCAAATTTGGTCACTATAATTATACAGGATTTAGTTTTGTTTTTGTCAGTGTTCTTTTCATTTGGGTTGCTGCAGTCTTTGTGTATACTGATTTCCTGTTTCTGCTTTCACTTTGTATCAATTTATATAAATTTTCCCATGTTCTGTGTTCAACACATTACTTTGCTTATGATTCCACCACATTCTTGTGCCACAATTGGATGAGCCATTTTAAAAAGTCAATGACTACCTACTTTGCTTCTAGTTCTCTGATACTATAAAAAAAAATACTACTTTAAAAATTTTGGGAACATTTTAGTCACTTTGCATAATTCCAAATTACATTCCAGAATGGACGAACCTATTTACAGATCCACCAACACTGTATTAGTGTATTTGTCCTTACTCAGCCCCTCCAACACTGAGTATTCTCATCTTTCGATAGTTTTATAAATTTACTAGGTGTAAAGTTTTAATGTTCAGAATTTGTTTTGTTTGCATTTCTCTTACTAGTGATTTGGAGCAATTCTTCGGGTGATGGTTTATAGTTTGCATTCTTCTTTTGAGAACTGTCTATTTGCATCCTTTGACTACTTATCAACTAGTAAATATAATTATTGATTCCTTCCACTTTCAAAACCTACTTTATTCAGAGTCAATTTAAAGACCAGAAACAAGAAGAGGAGAAGGGAAAAAATCCTATTTAGAAGGAACTATAGATAATTGTGAGCATGTATGTGTAAGTACATGTACATGTCACAGCTTGCCCCAAAACTCTGAAAAGTTGTCAGAATTGATCCCTGCACATGTAGTTGACCTTCTCCCCAGTACAGAGTCTTGAGGAAAGAAGGGATGTTCTCTCTGTTTTAGTAACCCAGAGTTAAGCATTGGATCCTGAACATGGTTACTGTTCAATAAATGTTTGTTTTAGCTGAATCAATGAAAAAACAAATGATGTACCAGTTAATGATCTGGATGTTTTCTAAACAGATGTACCTGACTAACTGGTTGGCTTTTCATTTACTAGAACTGTATGCATGTGTGTGTGCACGCATGTGCGTGCATGCCTATGCATACTCCTATCCTAGACAGATTTACTTTCCCTTTCCTTCTCTCTACCCTTGCAATTTTATCATTATTGGAAATGTTGAGTACAGATTACAAATTTCATTAACTCAAAATTCTCATTTACTCAACCTCATGTATTAGGTCCACTTGTACCAAGCAAAACTCACTCTTGATACCATGACCAGATAATAGAGAAATATGAATCACCATCATACCCCTAAATTCACGATTGCAGCATTAGTTAAATGTTCATAGGACTTTGAACTGGACAGAACTTTAGAGAATATCTAATCCAATACCCTCATTTTTTCAGGTGAGGAAAAGGAGGCCAAGAGGGGTTAAATGATTTACCTAAAGTTACAAAGGTAGGAAATAAGCAGAGCTGGAAATCCTTTAAGGGACACAAGACAAGGCTTGATGGTAGGTAGGGACATCCCTGGTTCTCCCACCAGTAAATGTTATGTAGACATACTCTAGAAGGTTTCCCTAAACTTTTTTTTAATGATAGGCACAAATTCTTTATTATTTTTCAAATACAGAAAAAGCATTTTGAAAACAGATGTTCGGAAATGTTTTCATCAGATTTTGTTACCAAACATGATATAAATGTGTCACCTACAAAAACTTTGTCTGCACACTTCATTTTTTTTTTACTTTGTGTTCACCTTATTGTTGATTTATTTTTTTGTTCTGCAGTAAATTTCTTATTTTACACTTAAATACAAAATGAGATAAGAAAAAAAATTTTCTAAGCTATTTCATATTCCCAACCATATACCTCTGCAGGGTGTGAAGAATTCCATGAATTTTTTCCCTTTGGATAGAGGTAAGAAAATCTCTAATTTATTCTAAATGTACCTCTTTCTGGTTTTAAAGGAGAAATACCCTCCATAGATATGGGTTCTAGAAATGACTGTATAAAAGCAGTTACTTCGTTTCTTCTACCTCAGATTCCCCATCTGTAATATAGCAACATTCTATAACAATAATTAGCTTATTTTAAACCTAAGGGCCATAGAATCCCCTCTAAGTTCTACACATTCCCTTCTCTTTGGCTTATTTTTTCGATGAAAAGTTCTCAAGTCAGTCACAATTACTCCAAAACATTAATTAGGAAAATTCCTAACATTTAGGTAGATGGTGGGCTCTCTGACTGACCTTACATTTGTATCTATCTCTAGTTAATTCCTGGTCTCTCTGCCGTTGAGACAAAACTGGGTTCACCAGAAATCTTTGGGTAATAAAATAGCAGATTATATTACAGTTTCTGATGATAAACAGGCATAGAGGGTGCGGAATGGGGCAAAGAAATTGGGTAAAGAGCTGTCCTTGGATGCCTGTAGAGCCAGTGACTCCCCTTAATATCGCCCTTCTCTGCACAGCGCAGGACTCAAAGGTACGCTGAAACACCATGCTTGTTTATTCAGTCTTTTCAAATTCAGGTCCTTATAATCTCTTATTGCTGAAATACCTTCTTTCTTGCTTAAGGCATGACCCAATCTTTTACAGAATGGCTTTGATTGATTCCAAGAGGTGAACAGGTGAATCAGCCATGTTCACATTTAATTCTGACTGTTTAATTCAGTGAAAAGGTGTTCTTACCTAAGGTTATATCTTCTAGCGGGTAGGATAATCAATGGAGCCTTGCTCTTGCAGCGATATAAGGAAGCTGTCTTACTATCCACTAACAGGCTAGGTGATCTCTGAGAAGTGTCTTGATCTCAATTTCTTCTTCTGTAAGATGAGGCTGGGAATCGAGGAATCCTGGTTCTAGTCCCAGCTCCACTATTAACTTGATATTCAACCCTGAACAATTCATATGATCTCAGTTTAGATTCAATGACTTTCTGAAGTTCCTTTTAGTCCAAAGAATGTGTCTAGTCCTTGGGGTTTAAAAGGGAAGACAAATTTGATCCCTTCTCTGTCCTAGTCATGAAGTTACAGGCTCTGATTTAAGATTTTCTAGATCAGAGCATCATTCAGGTCACCTTCTTACAGAAAGAATCCAATACTAAAATGAGCCACTCAAATAAACAGCAGTGAAATCCAGACCCCTTTGCTCCTAACCTCAAACCCACAGAAGAGGGTTACAAAATGTCATCACCAGAGGCCTGCTTGGACAAATCTCTTGCCCCTCAACCTGAAAGGTCTCCACATGTCAAATCCAATTCAAACATTTAGTAAGTGCCTACTGAATTTTATGAAACATGTAATCCCAAGAGTCTGCTCCTACCCACACCTGAGCAGGAATCCCTTCCAGTAAAATGGTCATCTAGCCTCTACTTAAGCCACCTTTCCAGGCATCCAGTTCCATCTGGGGAAGCTCTTTTAAGAAATTCTTCTTTATTTCATACAAAAATATGTCTTTCTGTAACTTCCATTAATGGGTCTGCTCTAATATCTCCAAATAAACTATCTAGTGAAGATCATTCACCCTTTGCTTTAACAGCAAGAATCTGGAAAGCCCACCCACTCCTGAATCATCAAGAGACAAATGTATTTATAAATCTAACAGATACTTGATACTTACCAGACAACAATATAACCTTCAAAACTCAGGGAGCATCCTTTGGCCTCCAGCTAGCCCCCCTACTACCTATGGGGAAGCTATCAGAAACAGCTGAATCTCTGCTGTATGTGAAACTTTCCTTTCAAGTTCCTACATCCAGTTAACAACAGCAAAATGGATATGAAGTCATCTCTCTGTATTTACCTGCATTTTAACTTGGGTCTGCAAGTAAACAAATAACTGTATATCCTGTTATAGATGTTTAAAGACTGATCATGGTCTTCAGAGGTATGGACCTATTTATGTTTGAAATAGATAAACTATTTATTTGTAATTCTCTAACAATGTGTCACATTTTTATCTCTATGTTTCCTCTTTCTCTGTAGCTCTCATTGGTTGATTTTTCTGAAATATGAAGATCTTGACTCTTGTGACAGTGGGGGAAGGGTTTGACATGCTAAATAATATATCCTTTATTACTCGTTCTCATTTCTGTGTGTTTGACTTGAGAAGAAAGTAACCCTTCATTTAGTTTAAAATTTCAAATTGTCAGGTTGATTTGTGTGTACATATGTAATATATCAAAAGATGTGTATCATTTGTTAACTCCCAGGAAAATGCAGTTTAAAATTTTCATCTGTTTAATTTCATTTTAATTAATATAACTTTTTTAGTTTTATTATTTCCTCATCTGTAAGACAAATGGGTTTGACCTACCATCCTGTGACCCTGAACACTGCACAGATGCCCTCCTGTCTCTAGTGTTCTGTGACTTTCTGATCCCTGATATATGTGACCTTGTTTTAGTTATGAAGGACTGATTTTCCCAGTAAATAAGCTGATTTTTCTGACCATGCACTAATGGCTCCTTCAGGCCATCCATCCACTTAGTAAATTATCTAAATTAGAGGTGTTCACACCTTGGATTTTGTAATACCGTACACTGATGAGACAATATGGCAAAGCAGACTATGGTAGGATATTGGACTAAGTAAAGTCTTAGTTCAAATCCTACCTTTGATGGGGATAATAATATGTCTACGGTAACTACATCATAAGATTGATATGAGGTTGAAATCAGGTAATGCATACAAAATACTCTACAAATTTAAGAACACTATATGTGTTGGGATGGAAGGGAAGGATAGAGCTGTACTTTTAATGAGTATATGGAATACCCAATAAGGAAACTCCCTCTACTAAAACAGATCAGCAACTGCTCTGTAGTTTATAGTTCTAGAAAGTTTCCTGAAGAACTGAAAGGCTAAGTGATTTTCCTACAGTTACAAAAGCAGTCTATCAGAGCCCAAGTCTTTATGACACTGAAGTCTACTTTCTATCTTACTACCCCCTCCATGTACCCTCTGATCCAGTGACAATGGTCTCCTAGCCGTTCCATAAACAAGACACTTCATTTCATCTCTCCCCTCTGAGCATTTTCTCTAGCTGTCCACCATGACTGTAATATGCCCCTTCCTCCTCCACTCCACATACTAACTTCCCTGACTTTCTTCAAGTCCCAGCTAAAATCTCATCTCTAACTGAAAGCCTTTCCCAATCGTGCCTAATTCTATTGTCTTCCCTCTGTGAATTATTTCCCATTTATCGGGCATATAGCTTGCTTGTACATATTCGTTTCAGCTCACATTTATATAGCACTTTAAAGTTTGCATTTTCCTCCCAACAACGTTGTGGAGTAGGTAGTAAAAGTATTATTACCCCCATTTTATAAATGATAAAACTGAGTCACAGAGAGTTTGTGCGATTTCCTCAAGGTCAGATATCTAGTAAACTTTGGAGCAAGGATTCCAACGTAGGTCTTTTAACTCAAAACCCACTGCTGTTTCCATTTGTGGCCTCATCAAACTCATGCTCATAGGCTGGGTCTCTATGAGAGCCAACTGCCTTGAATTCATATGAGTCTATATGACTAAAACAACAGCTCACAAGCCCCCTTTAATAGTTAACCAAGAGACAATTAGTTCAAAGCAAAAACATTGTCTGATATGGCATAATAAGAACAGTAGCTATAAAATACTACCATAAAACTGGGATACTCCTTCACCAACACACACAGCTCAGTAGGAAGAGTTGGTATACACACAGAATACCCTAGTGAAGAACCATACAGATAGGAAATAACATGTGGTCAAGACAACCTACATCTCCAGAACTATTAGATCCCAAAGTCCTTTCTCTTTCTGTGATAGCATCACACCACTCACCCTTGGACTCAGAATTTCTAACGAGGCAGATCACTCAGATGGACTCTCCACAGCTCCATTTCCTACTGCCAGAGCTAGCTAGCTGTCTCTTTTTTCACACATGGCTCTCTTCCCTGCTGCCAGAGGTTCCTCAGCTTCCCTTAAGCTGGCTCTCTGTTGGGTACTCCTACTGATGGAGTAGCTCCACAGAGAAGCACTATGGACAACTGGGGTTGGGATGGGGGAGCAGGATGAGTTGAGGAGATAACCATCTTTCCTTGCCCTACACCTATACCAGAGGGCAGTGGATAGCAATGGGTGATTCTCCTCTCAAAAGCTGGATTCCTCCTTTGTAGCTCCTTGATGCCAAGATTATCTCCTCAAAGCTGCTTCCCGTTCAATTTCCTCCTACCACTGAAGATTGTGTCTACATTTTTAAAGGGCCATTAGGGTCTAGGATATTGGCACTGTGCCTTCTTAATTCCATCAAGTCTGCTTCAGGAACTCAATCAAACCTCTAAAAAGGGTAATAAAAACTGTCCTCTAATTCCATTAGGTTTCAGTGAAGGACTTCTCCATGTTACGGTCAAGATTTTAATAGCTTTGCAACCTGTCCCCTTATATTCTGTGATTTTATCAGTTAGGATGACAGGAATTTAACTGATCAGGGGTGTTCTGAATAACCCCTTGCTACACTCTCCTCACCTCAGTTAAACATTTGCTATGCCCAGCAAATCAATGGAGGTGCTTTCAGCAGATATGTTTATGGTCCCAATTCTGGATAGTTCTCTATTAACTTGGGGAAACTGAAGCACTGTCCTATCAAGTGCCTCCCCTAGTGTCTCATAACAGAGTTCCTGTTAAGCCTACATGGTATAGTTCTCAGGCAAATGAAAACTAACAGTTTTCTATGACTGCATGAGGGACCCAGGCCTGTCATAGATGATGGGCCTGGAGATTATATTTACCTCCTTCCCACCCAATACACAGTTATCCAATTCAACCAATGGTGGTTATCACCTATCTTATTGTTTGCAAGGTGTTCCCTTAACTTAAAAAAAAAAATCAAGCAAAGGTAAAAAGAAAATTTTGCTGCTCAGCCCCCAAAATGTCTGATTCCAACAGAGTTCTCAAAAGCAATAGGAGAGCTGAGGATGACTGAAAGTCATCCCCTAATGCCCTAGGCAACCTTAAGCTCACCCAAGTGGTTTTATTGATTGCTTTACTTCATATAGATACTTTCACAGATGCGCCCCCAGGTGAAAAGCTGTACCTCTTAGGACTGGTGAGAAATCAAACTGTTTTCTGTGAAAATCCCTTTTAGTCTCTGTGCCAACAGTAGGGCATCTTAAACTTCTCCAGTTACATACTATGATTTTATCAGATGGGCTGATAGAAATTAATTAATCATGGGTCTCCTTATCAACTTCCCTCACAACACTGCATTTCCAAAGAATATTTTAACTATAGGAGCCTCTTGAGCTCTTATGTCCCCCAATCACAACCTCGGTCTACACAAGACATAGCCCTCAACAACTACATGGTCTATAGCCTTTGACTCTGCTGAGCTGTAGGGAGATAGTAGGCAATCCAATTCCAATCTATCTTAGGAAAGAGAGAGCCAAAATAACCTCTTACTTCATTACTCACTGAAGACCAAACTCACCCGTGATCCCATCCCAAATTCTACTTCCAGGGCCCAATCCCAGTCCTGTCTCACTATTCGCAACTCCTGACTTCCCACAAATCACCCTATCAAGAGAAAATCTCCTACTGCAGATATACTCACCATTTTGAGTGCCGTTATCCCAGTCCCAGGCCTCCACTATCAGGGTGAATGATCGCTAGAAACAAATAAAGAGAATTACTTAAGTGTGGCTTGTTAGGTTTAGACCTTAAAGACTGACAACCCTTTAATTTCTACTCCATTCTGTCCAAACATCTGGTTTCTGACCATGTGCTATGGGCAGGAACACACTGAGGAATACAGGGGATCCATGTGATATATGAAAAGTGCCCTGGATTTGGATTCAAGAGTTGGATCCAATCATTTGTTGTGATTCAAGAATTACAGGTCTTCCAAGGGATAGGACCTAGTATAAATCACTTTCTCTCTGGGCCTTAGTTTTCATCTCTATAAAATGGGAATACTTGTACTATTTATCTCACAAGATTGTTGTGAAGAAAGTACTTTTGAAACCTTACTGAGTCACTTACTACTTACATTATTATTTTATATAGTTACTATTATGAAAGGTTTTCATTATTCTAAGTCTAGGAAGAGAAAAAGAAAATTATGATATAAGGCAGTTTGAGAAAAGGCATGAAAGAATGCTTCATGATCACTTGGTAACTACTGGAGGGAATAATCAAGGAAGTCTTTATGGAGAATACGGCTTTTGAGATGTACTTTGGAAGATAGTTAGGACTTTGACAGATGGAGAATGGAGCAATTTTAGGCAAAGGAAACAGTATGTACAAGGATATGAAACTAGAAGGAAACAGGATGGATACAGGGGTGACAAGTAATCCAATTTGGCTGAGCCAGAATGTAATAGGAGATGAGGTGAGTGACGTGGGGCATGATTGTGGAGGACATCAAATGCCAGGATCCCCTAGAGAGAAGAAAGCCACAAAGGATTTATAAGGAAAGGACTGACATGGTCTTCTATAGCTCAAAGTCTTACACAATGCTTTCCTCACAAGAGTTCTGATATTGCTATCCCCATTTTACAGCCTCTGCATTGACTGTTCCCCCATGTCCACCACCTTACAGAATCTCTCTTCTTTTAAGGTGTAGCTCAAGTATCACCTTTTACAAGAGGTCGTTCTTTAGCTCCTCAATGGTTACTGTCCACCCTCTCAAATTGCCTTGTATTTATTCTCACTTGTACACACAGAAAGCAAAGAAAAAACTCAACTCTTCATGTGAGACAGGGCTGAAGGAATAGTGGCAAAAAGCATCAGAGGTATGAGATGAAGGGGGGAAACTCTTAGCAAATGGTTTAATTTTTTTCCATTGAAAAACAGGGTTCTCATCTACCTCTGGGGGGCAGAGTCAAGATGGCAGAGTAGAAGGACTGACCTCTAGCTCTCCCCACATTGCCTATAAAGTAACTGTAAAAAATGACTCTAAACAAATTCTAGAGCAGCAGAAGCCACAAAACAACAAAGTGAAAGAGATTTCCAGCCCAAGGCAGCCTGGAAGGCCGACAGGAATGGTCTATTGCACCAGGCTCAGGGAGGAGCGCAGCCCCATCTTTGGCTGCTCTGCGCCGCACAGACAGGACTGGAGCAGGCTTCAGGGAGGAAATCACAGGTAGCTTCTGTGGTTCTCAGATTTCTCAACCCACAAATGCCAAAGGCAGCTTCAAAGGTCAATGAGAAAGCTCTTTCACCTGGGTGAGAGGGACCATGGTCTGGCTCCGGTCCCAGGCCAGCAGCAGTCACTTTGGCAGTGTCCACTTTTGGAGACCTCAGCCTAAAGACTCTGGGGGAATTAAGCACCTGATCTGGTCTCAGTTCTGAGTGGTGGTCCTGGGGTAAGGGGGAGTGCTGGTATGGTGGAGCTGGAGGCAGTTGTGGAGAGGGAACCCTACTCACAGATCGTGGGCAGAAAAGCTTGTGGTCCCTCCCAGACCAGAGTGCAGGCCAGGAGAGGAGTAAACTCTTCTCCCTTGATTGTGCCATCCTGGAGGAACTTAGAACTTACAGGTCCCTAGGGTATACCCTCCACTTGACAAAGGACTCAAAAGTCAAGTAACTGACTGGGAAAATCCCCTCCCCACCAAAAGGGGAAAAAAACCAGGGCTCTCAGTGGAGAGAGTGGGGGGGGCGGGGAAATTTGAGGAGGGATGAAAAGGTAAGGAAAAAAATCACTTTCAGTGGGTGGGGTAGTGAGTCAACTAGGGAACTATAAAAAGTAGCTGTTGGCCACAGTGACAGTTTCCTGGTCACAAAGAGTATAAAAAGGTATAGCCACATAGAGTTGGGTCCTTCAGATTTGGCATTTTCATATGAAAGGAAAAGGTAAATTTGGGGCATCTACCCCAGCTAAGTGCTAGAGTACCATTTTTGAATATCCTTTCTATGGTTTGGCTAAGTAAACTTTAAACAACCTACAAGTGTTTCATTTTATTCCAGCATCAAACCTAAATACATCCCAGATTGAGTCATGTACACTTCTAACATTTGGTAGTTAGAAAGTAGGATAAAATGGCCTTGTGGTTCCCATTGTGACTGATGGGTACTACAAATATGTATCACACCTCTGTAGGGGTGATCAAAGGCTAGATACAGAACCCTGTGGCAAGGGCCCTTTTAGTGAAATATGGAGAATTCTCTCACTGGAAGAGAAAGGTCCCCATTGATGCAGTGACTGGCTCAGTGAATATTAGGCAAGGCTGCCAGAGAGAGTAGAGAAAGTCTCAGGTCTAGTTGGCCATCCTAAAGAAGTTAAATTGCCAAGTTCTACTGAATATAAATTTGCCTAGCACATTCAGAGACTAGAAAGCGTTCTCAGAATTTAAGGATTGTAGAATAAAGGCTGAGGGAGAGCTAATGAGAATGGTACCAGAGAAAATGAAGGGAGCTCTGCTGATGATGCTGTGGAACAACAGGCCAAAGACAGGAAGTACCTTCAGTAGGAAGCACATGCTCCAACTCAAAGGCTTCCCTTCACTGAATTGATGTCAGAGGCATAGTAGAGAATGAGAGCAAAGTGTAGAGGAGACTTGGAAATTCACCATAAGAAAGCCCCAGGCTTATCCTTTTGTTCATCCCTGATGGAGAGGAATTTCTTTCCCAGAGGGAGCAGGGGTGAACAATATTCACCCAAGGAACTGGGGAGACTGCAAAAAAATTTAAATAGCAATCTGAGAAGTCACGGAACAATGGCTTGATGAGAGTCTGGTCTACCACAGCTAGCACAGAGACCTTCCCTGCAGCTGAGTCCCATGGGTTTAGAGAGCTTTAGAGAGGTCTAGTACTGCAAGGCCAGGTGAAAGAATAGCCTCCATGTGGAGACTATGCTTTGATCTGTTTTAGGTGGCTAAGGCAATAAAAATGAATTGACATTGCAATCCAATCTACAGTAGAGGTTTACAGGAATGACATTAAATTCCTAAAGGAAATCGATTTGATAGACTGGTGGTCTCTCCATGGCTTACCACAACTAGAACCTGCTCCCTGGGTAGAATTCTATTTGGTTTTAGATTTTAGCTATAGACCACTCCCTTGTGAATCCACCCCCCTCCCCAGTCTATACAGGTGTGAACTAATAACTAGAGAACTTTAAGCAAAAGATAGAAATAGCTGTGACTTAGAAAAATATTGCTTTCAACCTAAATAGACAGTCTAGAAATGAGGGGACGAGGCACAGAACCAGCCTGGAGGGGGATATTGGTGTGACTCTTAAAACACAGGGTTGATTAAGAAAGCAGTCTATGGCCAGCTTATGGGAAGACTAGTGAAACTGTACCTTGAAGTCCAGCGCCAGAGCAGTGGGGACCCTTCAGCTCCACCCAAGTCTAAGATATCCCCAGAAGCCTCTGCCCCATATGGATCATCCAAAGTGCACTTTTTTCTCAAAGAGAAGGGAATACCATGAGTTCGTAGGAATTAGATACTGATCTGTACGGGTCTTTTCGGTAACTTCTATGTAGGTGATTGTTTTTATTATTGTTTTTCAGCTGACTATTCATGACAGCATTTAGAATTTCCTTGGCAAAGACACTGGAGTGGTATGCCATTGCTGCATGCCTGTGAAACCCGGACAGTATACCTGCACCATGCCAGAAGGAATCATTTCCATTTGAATTGTCTTGGGAAGATTCTGAAAGATCACCTGGCAGTGTAAGGTACTAGACACTATAAGGTCCTTTCTCAAATTAAACTGCCAAGCATTCAAATTGTACTACAGAGAGTGCATCTCTGATGAGTTGGCCATGTTGTCTGAATGCCAAACGTATGTTTGCTTAAAAGACTGTTATGAAGAATTCAAATAAAGCAAGCACTCACATGTTGATCGTAAGAAGCAATACAAGGACACTCTCAAGGTTTCTCTGAAGAACTTTGGAATTGATTGCTTGGCATGGGAGACATGGGCACAGGACAGCCCATTATGGTGTGCCCTCATCAAAGAAGGTTGTGTGCTCTATGAGCAAAGAGGAATTGAAGTAGTTCAAAAGAAATGTGAGATGTGCAAATTTAGAGAATCCACCCCAAATGTTCACATGGACTATTTGTGCCTGACCTGTGGTAGAGCATTCTGAGCTCATATCGGTCTGCTCAATCACAATCGGACACACTCTAACTTGACTCTAGCACAGTGACGTAATTTTGGTTCTCCTTGAAAAAAAGGACAACAACCAACCAATAAAGATCTAATACCCAAGATACATAGTAAATTCATACAAATATATCAAGCTAAGAGCCACTCCCCAAAGGAGACCTGATAGAAGGACATGTACAGTTTTCAGAAAACAAATTATAAATAATCATATGAAATATTACTCCAACACACCAATAATAACAGAACTGGAAATCAAAACCACTCTTGAGATTTAAACCTCAGACTTAACAAATTGGCAAAGATAATGAAAAATGGGAAAAGTAAAAGTTATAAAATTTGAGGAATGACAAAAACACCATTGGTGAAGGCAGTGAATTGGTCTAAACATTCTGGAAAATAGTTTTGAACCATACCTAAAAAGTCAATAAAACGAACATCCTCCTTAAGTAGGTGATACCTCCACTAGGCATACACTTAACCCCACAAAATCTACACCAGAGGAAAAAAAGCCACGTAGCCATGTAGTCAGTTTTTATTGAAGAAAAATTTAAAAAAAACTGAAACAAAATGGGGAACTCCTGAGCAAATATGCTATTTGAATGTAATGGAATTGTATTACATCATAAAAACGGGATGGATTCAGAACAATCTAAAAAGACTTGTTTTGAAATGATGCAGAGTAACATGAATAGAACCCGGATAACGATTTATACAACGACAACAATAACATTAAGAAAATAAACTTTGAAAGACTTAAAAATTTTGATTATTACAATGATCAATCGTGATTCCAGAACTGAT
This sequence comes from Bettongia penicillata ogilbyi, assembly GCA_023548195.1. Lineage (NCBI taxonomy): Eukaryota > Metazoa > Chordata > Mammalia > Diprotodontia > Potoroidae > Bettongia > Bettongia penicillata. The sequence goes on along the minus strand of JAJHZJ010000014.1, from coordinate 23,875,389 downwards.
GATGAAACACGCTTCCTCTTCCTGGCAGGAATGACATAAATACGCTTTTGTTTGCCTATACTAATGTGTTACAAAGGATGCCTTTTGGGGGTGAGTGGAAGATGTAGAAAGTTACTGGGCAAAAGAATGGCAAGTAATATTGACACAAAAATAAAGAAGACAGGAAAGAAAAGAACACCAATGAAACATTTCCAACATCCCCAAATGAGAACAGAAGGAAGTTCAAAAGAGGACATAAGCAAAGCGCAGCAGTTTTGATACCATCATGTTCTATTAAATACCTACTTTAAAAATAGAACAGGGAAAAGATATGAACAAAGGCCTTTGTTGTGGAGTCATTTCAGTCATGTCCGTCTCTCTGTGACCCCACTGGGGGTTTTCTTGGCAAAGATACTAGAGTGGTTTTCCATTTCCTTCTCCAGCTCCTTTAATAGAAGAGGAACTAAGGCAAACAGGGTTAAGTGACTTGCCCAAGGTCACAGATAGTAAATGTCTGAGGCTAGATTTGAACCCAGGTCCCCCTTGTGCAAGGGTTAGTACTCTATCTACTGCATCACTTAGCTTCCTACAGTACATAAAAGACAGGAAAGTCTCTGAGCAGGGAAATGACATATAAAGTAGGAGGGTGACTCAGTGCCTACAGAATGAAAATGGGAAGTAAAAGTCTGGAGACAAGGAAACCGGTAATAAGAGACTACTACAGACTTCCAGTTAGAGTGGTACATGATGAGACCTAAGAATAGCCAGGTTTTCACAAGCAGTCTGGTGAAGTTCTAGAAATGTACCAGAAGGAACAAAGACAAAAAAAATCAAACAGGAAATAGCTAGAAAAGACTCCTGGGCAGTGCAAGGATATTGCCAGAACAGTTTTCAGAGGAAGAAATTAAAGCAATCTATACAGTCATATGGAAAAAATGCCCTAAATCACTATAGATCAGAGAAATGCAAATCAAAACAATTCTGAGGTACCACATCACACCTCAGATTGGCTAATATGACCAAACAGGAAAATGATAAAAACTGGAGAAGATGCGGTAAAATTGAAACACTAAGGCATTTCTGGTAGAGTTGTGAACTGATCTAACCATTCTGGAGAACAGTTTGGATCTATGCCCAAAGGATTATCAAACTATGCACACACTTTGATCCAGCAATACCACTAACTAGATCTGTATCCTAAAGAGATCATTAAAAAGGGGAAAGGACTCACATGTCTATTTATAGTAGCTCTTTTTGTGGTGGTCAAGAATCAGAAACTGAGAGGATGTCCATCCACTGAGGAGGGCTGAACAAGTTGTGTTACATGAATTTAATGGAATACTATTGTGCTATAAGAAATGATGAGCAAACTGACTTTAGAAAAACCTGGAAAGTCTTACATGAACTGATGCTGAGTGAAGTGAGCGGAACCAGAACACTGAACATACCAACAGCAGCACTGTACAATGACTAACTGACAGACTCAGCTCTTCTTAGCAATGCTAGGATCCAAGACAACTCCAAAGGTCTCATGATGGAAAATGCTGTCTGCATAGAGAAAAAGAACTATGGAGTCTGAATGCAAACTGAAGCATATATTTGCTCTCTCTTTTTATGTTTGTTTCTTCTTTCTCATGGTTTCTCCAATTAGTTCTAATTTTTCTTTACAACATGACTAATGTGAAAATAAATTCAATATGAACATGTAGCCTATATTAAATTACACATCTTCTTGGGGTGGGGGAAGGGGAGAGATGGGGAGAAAGTCTGGAACTTGAAATATTATGGAAGTGAATGTTGAAAACTAAAAATAAGTTGATTTTTTTAAAAAAAGAATATTGTCCATGAAAAAAGAAGCCCATGAAATCTTTGAGTAGAGAGAGACAAAGGTAAGGAGACGCAGAAGTCACAGCATTCAGGGAGCCTATGCCAGAGCTATAGCAGGAAACAGGGTCAGTACAGGGCCCAGGCAGTACTGTGTCCAGGAAACCTGCCCCAGAGACACAACAGAGCCCAGCAGCTCAACACCCAGGCAGCTCATGTTGGAAACACACAAGACTGCACTAATTCAGTGCTTGGGCTACAAGATACCAGGGCTCTTACAAGAAGCCACTACCAGTAAAAATTAACACCAAGTTGAAGACTGTCAAGATATACAACAAGGGTTCAGGCCAATTTATGGCTTGGGACTGTGCAAAGAGAAAGAGATAGAGAAGGAAATGAGGTCAAAACATAAATATGGCTAGCAAAAGCCTGAGCCAGAAGCTCAGTATTCCAGCAGAAAATGGGGCTGACATCTACACTACATCTAGGCTGCAGAGGACATTATATCAAACAGGACCTAAGACAACATCTCAGGCCCAAGCGCAGCGTTCCCATCCCACAACTGGAGATATAAAAAATAAATAAGAAAAAGAACAACTACAGTAAATACTATAGATTAAGAAACGTCCAAACGGTAAACTCAGAAGAGAGAAACTGCACAACAAATTCAAGTAAAGTCTCGAGAAGCAAAGGACTTGGTCACAAGTAATAGAAAAATGCCTAGAAGAAATGAAACCAAACATAAAAAAAAATGAAAAATGAGCTTGAGCAGAAATAAGTGTAAGAATAAAAAGCTTGGAACAGAAGGTAGGAAACCGTGCAAAAGGAGCAGATATTCTGAAAACTCCACTCCCCATCAACAGTTCTCCATGGCTATGCCCCTGCTAGGTACCCTCTGATCTTTTTCCCCTTCCCATTCCCCTCCCGCTGGTTTTCATTTTATATGTTATCCTCTCTCCCCGCTCCCCATTACACTGTAAGCTCCTTAAAGGTAGCAACTGTCTCTTTTTCTTACACACAGCAGGCATTTAATAAGTGTTTACCGAATTAAAATAAAAAAAACAAAACAAAACAGAATGCAGTAATCAAAATTCAGTAATACTGTGAGACAAGAAATATCCACAAAGTGAAGAGATTTTTAAAAAGCAGAAAAAAATATTAAAAAATTGGCCTGGAAAAAAAGGATAAGAAGATAGAAATCTAGGAAATGTCAGACTTCCTAAAATGAACATGAAATTAAACGGACTTTGAGAAATAGCTTTAGACAGAAGGGCCTGGCATACCCAGGTCCATGGAGGTCATGAAAGAATTGGGCACAACAGAACAGATTCCCTAAAAAACATGGCCAAATATAAAATTTGGACATTATTTTTAAAGAAATCAAAATGAAAATAGAAAAAGAAATCCACTGGTTACCTCTTGCAGAAATCCCAAAATGAAGACACCCAGGAATGTCAATCCAGAGCTCTGATCAGATCAATACAAACAGTCAGTCTAAAAGAATTCAAGTAGCAAGGAGTCCCATCAAGATCACACACGACGAGGTTCATGAAAACAAAGGAGAGAAAACACTAGAATATAGTCATCAAAAAGCAAAAGGTATACAAACAAAAATGACTTACCCTGCAAAGCTGAGTACAATCTTACAGGGACAAAAACTGGGCTTTAACAGGATAGAGGACTTTCAAGTATTCCTGATAAAAAAGACCAGAGTGGAATGGAACTTTTAAAAATGCAAACACCAGAGAAAACTAGATAGGTAAATTAATTTGGGCAATAAGAAAGGAATTAATGATGAAAGAGTGTTTATATTCTAATGGGGAGAGAAGAAATGAGTATCTTTTCAGAATCTTATTAGCTTCTAGGGTCACAGAAGGAATGAAGAAAGACAAAGGAGTTGGGGGTGTCTTGGTTCCATATTTTTGTTTTTAAAAGAGGAAAGAATGGGGAATAAATCTATTTCTCCTAACTGAAATGGCATTTTTCTCCTGCTTCGTCCTTACTTTATTCCTGTTATAAGTGAAGCAGGCTCAAGTGGAGAGGGCATGTCATTAACTTTACTCAAAGATGAACTGGGTAAAGGAAGGTTGGACATATAATCACAAATAGTTTGGTGTAGAAATAAAATAAATTCAGGAGGGTTAATAACAGGCAAGGACAAGGAGAAGGGAGCAAGGTAACATTGAGGAGGGAGTAATCACAAGCAAATTAAACTTTAAATTCAGAAGGCAGATAAGAAAGGAGAGGGTGTCAAAGGGAAGAAAAAGAAATTGTGAGAACCAGTGATAAGGGTCCAGGACTGGGGGAAAAGAAAAGATACCAGACTACTTCAATTATAAATTACCAGTGCTGATCACAATCCCACACTTATCAACTTCTCCATCACTGTATGAAGGGGTTGGGAAGAGGAGGAAAAATGTAACAAGATATGATTAACGGAAAATATAACTGAAAATGAGAACCATGATTGTGAATAGAATGGAGTCACCCATAAAGTCAAGGAAGGTAGCTGATCAATCAGAAAGCAGAATGCAATGCTGTTTAGAAATGTGTGTGTGTATATATACATAAAAATACGCATGTATAATTGGAACAAAGATTCACATGGAGTTAAAATGAGGCCCTAGAGCAGAATTTATTATGCTTCAATCAAATGTTCAAAAAAGCAGAGATAGCAATCAGGATATCAGACAATGTAACAGCAAAAAAAGGCATGGTTATAAGAGAAAAGAGAGACACTACATTATGCTTAATGGCCCCAAAGACTATGAAATAATGTTAACGCTTAATAATGTATGTATGAAATGTCACTGTATCCAAGTACTTAAATGAAAAATAAATGAAATTATAGGGAGTAATACACAAAAAATGAATTGGGTACCTCAAAGTACGTCCTTTCTAGACTAAAAAAATTAACAATGTATGGGGACTTTTGGAAAAGTTAAATATGATAGACCTCTGTTTAAGTGGGAGAAGAAAGGAATTTATACATTCTCAGTTATACATGAGACCTTTGAAAATATTTTCCCCCCACTTTGCATCTACAGGTCTAACTGATTTTAGTTCCACCGACCAGGCCGGCCCCAGCTGGGTATTCCCTTATACCCTACCCCCAACTTTCCTGCCTCCTTCTGTGCATTGTCTAGCCCTTTAGACTGCAAGTTCCTTGAGGGTAAAGAATCTTTTTCCTTTTATTAACTGTATTCTCAGTGCTTAGCACAGTGCCTGGCATATTAATAAATGTTTACTGGATTGGATTTGTTGAATTGGACATTCATCATACGCGAAGGTGTAACAAAATTCATAAATAACGTAGAAAAGTAAAAGCGTTTCACTTTTTATTGGCCTACATAATAAAAATTATAATTAAAAGGGTCTTTGAAGAAAATATTCAAATTTCAATGGAGATAAAAATGATTTAGTTCTATAGAATCAGTGGAACAAAGAACAAATCACAGAAACAACATATAATTTCACCAAAGAGAGTGAAATCAATGAGATAACATACTGAAACTTTGGAAAAGTAGGCAAAGCAATCTTTAGGAAATAATATATTTTTCCAATAACAAAAAAGAATTAAGCATAAACTTAAAAAAGAATCCCCAAACAGAAAAAGTGCCATATTTAAATAATATAATAAATTCCAAAAATTGAAGAAATAAAACTGAAAACAAAAAAATGCACTGAATTTTCAAATAAAAGTAGGAAGCTCTTTTAAAATCACATAAGTGAAAAATTAGCTAATTTGACAAAACAGAGGAAAATCAAACTGCTAAATCAAAATAACAATAACATTTAGACAACACTTTAAGATTCATAAAGATGTGAAAAATATTTTCATTTTCTCTTTACAGCAACCCTGGTCAGTAGGTGCTATTATTATTTTAATTTTGAGACAAACAGAAGTTAAGTGACTTGTCCAGGATCTCACAGTTAATAAGTGCTAGGGCTGGAATTGAACTAAGATCTTCCTGACTCCAAGTTCATGACTTTATTCACTGTACATACTGTGTTCTAGTCAATAAAAGATGTGTCGGAAAATAAAATTAATTATTCAAATACTATTTTACCTAAATATAGCCAAGGAGACTAATCAATAAAATGATCAGTATACATATTTACAAACTATAAATATATAATTATAATAACTAGAAACATAAAGGCAGTTTAAATAACCCAATCTTAGAAAAAGAAATTGAACAGGCCATAAAGAAAATCTTCCTGCCAATCCAGGTCCAGAAATATCTGCAGATGATTTCTATCAAACATTTAAAGAACAATTAACTTCAATTATACATAAATCATTTGTAGAAATACAGAAAGATGTCATCCTGCCAAACTTTTTTTACTTAGAAAAACAGGATCAAAATATCTAAATCAAGGAGCAATAAGTCAGAGAACGAAAATCATAGACTACCATCTCTGAGGGTTACTGCTGTAAAAATCCCAAATACAGTGTTAACAAAGAAACTAAAGCAATGTATTTTTTAAAAATTATGTGACCAGGTTAGATTTACACCAGGAATTCAGGGTTGGTTTGATATTAGGAAAATTATAAACAAAACAAATGAATAAAATCAATAAAAATCTCAAGATTATATCAAGAAAAAAAGGTTTTGATAAAAATAACCCTTTATATGTTGAAAGTACTGGAAAGTCAACAAAGATTTATTATGTGCCAGAGACTGCTAGGTGCTAGAAATACAAAGAAAGACAAAAACAATTCTTGCCTTTAAGGATTTCACGATCTGATCAAAATAACATGCAAACAAGTATGTTCAAACAAGACATGTAAGATAACTTGGAAGTAATCTCAAAAGGAAGGCACTAGCACTAAGGGAAGTTGAGAAAAGCCTCTTACAGAAGGCAGGATTTTAGCTGAAACTTCAAGGAAACCAAGAAGCAGAGAAAAGGAAGGAAAGTATTCTAGGCACGAAGGACTGCCATAGACATAGGAATAAATGGATTATTTCTTCATATGGTAACAGTATCTATTTTAAACCAAGAGTTTATATTATCTATAATGGAGAAATACTAAAGCCCATTCCAATAAGATCAGGGGAAAAGCAGATATACATTATTATAATTATTATTTAACATGATTCTAGAAATAATTATAAGAATAAGACAAGAAAAAAGTTAAGGGATCACAGGCAAAGCAACAAAACTGTCTTTTTTTTTTTTTTTTGCAGATGGTTTATTAAAGAACCTTAGAGATTCAAATAAAAAATTAAGAGTAACAATCAACTTCATCCAAGTTGGCAGAATGGAAAATAACCCACAAAAATCATGTTTTCCGTATCCAAGATATAAAAAGAAATTCCATTCAAAATAACTATAGAATGTATAAAACATCAACGATTCAGTTATAAAGACAATGTACCCATTCTTATTTATACAAATGCACATAGCTTAAGTCACATTTTAAAGAATAAGGGTGTCAGAGAGGTACAAAGTAGGAGTCTGCAGAGAGGATGGCAAAGGAAGGTTACTATTAACACAGGAGTTTGAGAAAGTTTTCATAAGCTGTTGCTTATGGAAGCACAGAAAGAAGTTTGCATGCAGTCCAGCAGGGCTGGAATCCAGAGTCTGTGGAGGAGGGTAAAAATGGCTGAAAACATCAGCCTGTAAAGGATCTTCAATGGCAGGTAAAGGAGACTGAATAAATTCTACTGGTAACAGGAAGCCAAGGAATATTTTGTGCATGAGAGAAAAATGGTCAGAGAAGTAATTAGGGAATAGTCAGGAAGATCTGTGAGGAGGTTAACGCAATTATCCAGACAACTGCTAATGAGAATCTGAACTAGGGCGATAGCAATGAGAAGACGGTGATTCTGAACTCAGAGATTCTGAACGTAAGTGGACGTTAGTGACGTAGGAGTACTGAAATCAGAACAGATTTGGGATAAAGCAGCATCTCAGTTTTGAGGATGCTGAACTTGAGGTAACATCTCAAAATGTGCTTAGAAACCTACTCAGTCTTAGAATAGAAGTTGAAGAGTCACCCATGTAAGACAGATGGTTAAAAGGATGAGAGTGAGAATGCTAAGGGAGAGAATGTAGAAAGAAAGAGAAAAGAAAGAAACCCAGGACAGATCTCTGGGCAATATTTAGTTTAAGGAGTTAGAAAGTCATACAAGGCAGCGAAAGAGACAGAGAAGGAAGTGTTCCAGGGGTAGGAGGACAACCATGAGGGTGGTGGTATCTACATTCTAGAAGAAGGCTATGGTCACTGTCAAAGAGCAGAAAAAGGTGATGGATAAGACACTGGAACTAGAGCCATAATTATTAACCATAAGAGGAGAAAACAAAAGCTCAGAAAACCAAAGAAAAAAAGAAATGGGATGTATTCAAGGGCCCTAGAGGCAGCAATTCCTCCTTCCCCACCCTATGGATTGTTGCCAGGTTCTCTGAGTTCATGATTAAGACTCCTCTATTCGGAGACCAAGAGGATATGCGGAGAGCTAGGATTAGCGCAGGACAGGTTTTCCAGGGAAGGCTGGCTCATAAAACCTGGGGGATGAATGTCTCCCAAAGCTCTTTTTGCCCTCAGCCCCTGGCCAACAAACAGTAATATCCCCATCCTACACATCAGGAAACTAAGACATAGCAGTTCACTAACTTTAGGGACAGTATGGTATTATTAAAAAGGATGGTGCAGTGCAGCATCTATCCTGGCACTGGTTTGACTCAGGAGCTCAGTCTTGATTTCCCTTTCTGACACACATATACACGTGTGTGTAACGTAAGTTCTCTGAGTAAAGAGGTAAAAGTAAAGGACAAGGACCTCCTTAAGGAAGCTCCAGATAGAGATCTAGGGTCCTCTAGCTCTATTTTTTCCTTGTAAAATCAGGATAATCCTACTTGTCCTGCTTGCTTGAAAGGCTGCTCTGAAAAAACTACAGAAAGGAGAGTTACTATTATTATTACTGTTAATACCATAACATTTGTCCAAATTCGGAAATTATGTCAAAAAATAGGGTACCCATCAGTAAGATCTGCTACAAAGCCTAGAAGTTCATCACAAGGCACAAGAACGTGTCCATTTTCCCCAAAGCTGCTGTAAGTAGCTAGGCTGGGTGCTTCCTCTCTGCAGTACAATAGGAACAGAGAGATAAGTTTAAAGCACAGGTAGAGAAGCCAGAGCTTGGCCCTGGAGAGGGGAATCTGGGCCAGCTAAGGCTGGGGAGTAACCGAATCTAAAGAGATGAAGACCAAAGTCTGGCACAGTCAGACCAGTGGGTCCCAAAGTAAACAGGAACTTCCATAGGTGGGGTCTGGGGTCTGAGATCAAAGGGCAGGAAAGAAATCACTAGAGGCAGCTACCAAAGTTGATTCCAGTCATAAGTCAGGGGAAGGAGCTGGATAATTGCGTCAGCTCCAGCAGGACATACCTAAGAGATCTGCAACTGGAATTAAGTTCTCTCAATATTAATTCAGTACAAGTCAGCTTAAAAAGAGGTCAGTCAACAAGTACTTATTAAGAGAATACTATGTTCCAGGAACTTGCAATGGGCCAAGTCTGCAGAGCATGAAGTGGGGGAGTGTCTCAGGCTAACAGGAGGCACCCCTAGTTCATGAGGAATAACCCCTTCTGCTTCCTCAAGCTCTTCCTTCTGAACCTGCACACTTGGATGCCCAGAAGGGGGATAGAAAATTCAGGAGTCATCAGTTCCTGACCCTAAGATAAACCATATCTGGCCTTGGGAGTCAGGAAGACCCAAGTTTGAATTCTGCCTCAGACACTTGCCAGCTGTGTGACCCTGGACAATACACTTAAATGTGTTTCAATCTCAATTTCCCTCATTTGCAGAAATGGGTACAATAACAGTACCTACTTCATAGGGCTGTTGTGAAAATCATGTGATAATATATGTAAAGCACTTTACAAACATTACAGTGCTATATACAACGCACGTGCGCCCACACACACACACACACACACACACACACACACACCATTATTACCAACCACAGTGTCTCTCCCTAAGGAATTCAGTACTTGGGGCTTTCTTCTCTCCTTTTTGATTCCTGCCCTTACACAGGATAAGACTTCAGCACTGATGTTCCTTTCTCTTCAAGATCTATTACTTACTCCACCAACACCATGCACATGACATGCCTGGGTGGTCATGGTTTCATGATAAAAACTCTGAAATTCATATCACCATAACCACCGGTCATTCCAACTCTCTCTATGCCTTATTCCTTCTTTTCTTTTTTCCAAAGCAACTTCTAGTTCCTCTAATACTTTCTCAAGTCACTTCTTTCCCTTTCCAATCCCAATTCTAGAGTTTAGTTCACTCCATACTCCACTCTACTCTCAAATCCCTTGCTATGTTGTTTTACCACCACTAGTCCCTTGGCCAATTCCAGTGCGGGATTATACTCCCATGTCATACCTCCCCTAATCTTACCCATGCCACTGAAGAGAGTTGGAAATTTAGTGGAAAGAGCACTGATTCTGAAATCAGAGAACTTGAGTTCAAACCCCAGTGAATTCCCATTGCCTCTAGAATAATCACAACTTGGCTCCAACCTGCCTTTCCAACTTTATCATACTACTTCTCTTTCCATATTCCAAAGTTGAATCAAACTGACTTATCTGCTATTTCTCCCACATGACATTTCAATTTCTCATCTCTGACTCTCTCACTGTCCATCTATGTACTCCCTCAAGCACTTCAGGAAGCCCTTCCTGATCCTGCTCACACACACTTAATTCATGGACTAAGTAGCTAACCCTACAGACACAGAAGAAACAATTCCCACTTAAAGTGAGGGTGAATCCCATTTTGAGAAAATTCAATATGCAGGTAGTAGATATGGTAAGGGTAGGAATTACTTGGAGAGAGGGATAAGATAGACTACAATCCCGAGGAAGGTAGGCAATAACAATTTGTTAATTGCTAAGGAGCCTGAAATACAAGCCCCTTCTCTTTTTATTAATGTTCTGAATACATATTCGTATGTTTAAATATTAACTAGAAACCTTATTTGCTTACGGGTATGTGTCAAATTGAAATGTGTGTAGAAATGTGTCAAATTACGATTTTCCCAGATTTATCTACATGAGAAAAAACCTAAGTCATAGACTAAACCTAGTCCACCTGTCCTAAATGGAGAGAAATATTAGTTTACAAAATAAAAAGAGTGATCATTACAGAAGGGGATGCTGCATAGAAGTTTCTTTTGATGAGATCCTAGGGCACTGGAAAAAGCCCTGGACTAGGAGACAGGAGTCCTATATTTTGAGGTCAGATCAATTCCACAAACATATATTAAGTGCTTACCACATGCAGGAGTCTGTACTCTGCACTGGAGATAGAAAAAGACACAACAGTCCCTTGTCCTTAAGGAACATTCTAATATTCTAAAAGGAGGGCTACACATACACAAATGCTGGATTCAAAGTAGAACATGATCGGGGCAAAGGAGAGATCCAGACAAAAAAATCTACAAGAAATGTGAAGAGCGGAGATCATTCTCAGCTTAAAAAAAGTACCTGAGCTGGGCTTTGAAAGCACAGTCTGAGATATGAATACAAAACTATTCATTCACTATGTGAGACCCTGGGCAAATCCCTTCCATTCTCTAGCCCTATAATTCCTTCTCCATATATTAAGATAATTCAGTTGGTTCATTTTCTTGTGCCAACTCTAATATACATCATAGTTAAATTGTAGTCAAGCTTCTTCAGAAGCACTGGGAAATCTTTTTTAGGTCCCAACATTTATTTAATATAATGATTATCAATGATGATGACATCACAGAAATCAGAATCTTCCAGATATCATGGTATATGGTGGTTCTGGGATGTGGCCAATCACATACCCAAGAGCAAGGAATGAAAGAGAAAACAGAAAAGTGCTTACTCTTATCAAGGAAAACATTTTTCTAAGCTTTGTTAAACCTAGTGGATATATGGGACTTCACAGTACCAAATCCAATCTGTGTCTCTGAGTCATCTGAAAAAATGTCTAAGCCTACATAACCAAGCAGGTGGAAGCAAACATCCACATGTGGAAGTGAACTAGCCTCTGCACTGTCATTATGGCCTGAGCCTCAGCCCTCCTTAACCATGAAGCAGCTAGGGAGGTAAGGGTCACTGTTGACACCTAGTTCATTGCCCCAGTGCCCACTCCCTCAACACTACTTGACCCAGATTAAGTGTGATTCCAAACTCAGTCCCTCTCAGGGACTAGATTTGGAGATCTTGTTGGCCTACTGCCATATATAATTGTATTTCATCAAATCATGGGGAAAAAAAAATAACCTTAATCCTCCATAATCATTAAGCACCTATACTCTAGGCTAAAGACTCTAAGCCTGGTCAAGAGCCAAATATATAATTCACACATAGGTTGCCTTCTGGGAAAGTGGCATCGAGCAAAGAACAATCCAGAATGTGAGTTCAGTCAAATACCACTACCCTATCTCCTTCCAATCTGCTCCATTCCATATCCTTTGGTTTGCCATTCCCTTCTCCCGTTCATTTTACAGATGAAGAAACTGAGGCAAATAGGGTTAAGTGACTTGCTCAGAATCACACAGCTACTAAGTGTCTGAGGCCAGATTTGAAGTTAGGTCTTCTTGACTCCGGGTCTGAGGTGCTATCCACCATACTATATAGCTGCCAAAATGACATCTTCAAAGGTAAAAACCCTTTCCCCTACTAATGCTACACCTATTTCATTCCCGTCTAATTCGAGCTTTCCCTTCTGGAAACCCTATCCTCTTCTATTCTCCTCTTGTACCTAAGAATTGATATGCCAGTTTTGGTGCTCCTAAATTTAGTTCACCCGGCATAGTGACATGAATTCATGAGATAAAGAAATGGATTTCAAATCTGTCAGCCATTTCTCCCTCTATTCTTTCTAGCCCAAATACCATTCCCTTTGGCAGATAAAACAGAAGTAAAGAGTATAGCAGTTCTGCCTTCTCTTTTTCTTCCTTGATATCCCACCTATCCCCACTTCATTATAGCCTAGGTTCATTATGAGTTGCAGTACTCTTGACTGCTATTTTTATAAGAACATATCTTTCGGATTCATAGCATTATTTGTCCTTAATTTCAGCCTTCCCTGCTTACCTTTCAAAAATTTAAATTGGTGTATGAGTGTCTTATTTATATACATCTATCTCCTTGGAAACACGCACTTTCTTCCTTTCTGTATCCATTTTCAAAATTTTATTCTTGAGAATTTCCCATCCTTGGGGGCAGACTTCTCTATAGAATCAGTCCATAGGATCATTCTTTTTTTTCCTCTTAATTCTCTGAAATCTGTTCTCACCAAAATCTAGGACAAATTTCAAACTGTTTGCCTTTCCTGTTCTTTTATGATGAGTGGTCACTCCTCCTCCACCCCCATAGTTCCATCATTTCTATTTCAGCAATGAATGCTTCTTTCAGGTGAAAATGAGATCCAAAATAATAGTTCCCTTCATCACTCTCTACTTTTTGAGAAACAATTTTCATTAAGGCAAGACAAGGAATTCAATTTTGGGGAGGGAGAGATGGAGAGAAAGGGCTCCAGTATACATAATCCTAATTTAAGTCCTCCCAAATCACTATCATTTTTCTGTGCCAGATTTGTGATACACATCTGTAAATATAATTCTGTTTGTTTCTTATCCTCATACTATACTGTCCATATACATGTGCAGGTAAAGACCTTTTCTTGGAGATAAGTAAAAAGGAAGCAGGATAGTGTTGGAGACCAGGTAGCCTTTGATAAGACAAGAGGTGCCAGAGCCAAAACAGTGCAATAAGAAAAAGTAGCACCTCTTCCAAAAAAAATCTAGAGAAAGCACCAGACTAGAACTCTGAATAAGAAAGCCAACAAGTCAAAGTGAGTCATTTTTTTCAGCCTAAAGTGGCTCAGAGAGACAGAGAGAGAGGTCTGTAGACACTGGGGACAGGGCTGGCCAGGAGCACGTGGAAGCAGGGAGCATTTAAGCATCCAAGAACTAAAAGAATACCTACACACAGCCTGAGGACAGGAGGCATTAGACAGGAAGAGATCCTAGGGGATGCCTGAACAAACACTGGGTGCAGGAATGGATGCCACGTAGCAGCTCTATTACCAGTTTCAGACTGGAGACATGGGATAAAGAGGAGCAGACATGAGTGTGGGTCCTGGCTGAGTACTCAGCACAGAACAAATTGTAAGATAGAAAGTATTTTAGGCCAGATGCTGAGCACAATGTCCTAGACCAAAGAGGAGCCAGCAGTCCAGGCACTGACCTCATGGAGCTTACCAACAGTGGCTGAGTCCAGCAGCTATCAAGTGAAACTGCCAACTAGGGACAAACAAAAAAATCCAAACCTGGGTCAGGAATTGGTGGAACTTAGACGAGGCAGACAGTGAACAAATTTCTCCCTTGGATCACAAATCTCTGAGGGCAATGAAGAGAAAAGAATGCAAAACTGAACTCATCAATAGATCAAGATAAGGAAAGGAGGGCAGTGTAGATAGTGGAGCAGTGTTATTAGCCTGGGAGAGTTCAAAGACTGGAAGTCATAGTAAGGATGAAGAATAGGGTTTGGGGTTGGAAGGCAGAGATGATCAGATAAGAGAATTTCAGAGTACATGAATGTGAAAGTGTTACATTTGTGGTAAGATCAAGCATATAATTGTCTTTGTGCACAACTGAGAAGGGGTGGATGATGGAATCCTAATAAAGGTGCCCCAGCCCCAATATTCTAACCGCCTTATAGGCCCCACTAAACAGCAGGCCCACTGCCCCTACCTAGACACACTCAATATTCTAACTTCATAAATGCCTCACTGTTCACTAGAACAACAGGTGTGCCCATGAACCCATATTTCTCACTGAAACAACAGGCATATCCATGTGATGGGATCCTAGCCACTTCTCTAGCTAGCCACTACCTCCCAGACCCATTCCTCATATTTCCCATAGAAACAGCAGGTGTGTCTTTGCACTCAACCACAACCACATCCATCTAGTCTCAGACACGACCACAATACTCAATCAGAAAGCAGCACCACCAGGATGCCCAAGCAGGATGTGGACCCCAAAACAATAGAAGGGACTTTCCCTATGTAGGCACCTATGCAATAATAGCAAAGAACTGACCGAGAGTAAACTTACGATGTAGAAAGGCTTATTATAATATCATTATCATACATCCCCCCATGGGTTTTTCTGTATGCATTGTGGGTAATTGCATGCACAGTTCCACTGTGGCTGGGACCCCTCCCCTATTACCTAATTCTTAACAAACCTCTCCTACCTTTTTAATATTCATAATTTGTTAGGTAATTGCATCTCTACCCTATAAAAATCCACCTTGCTTTCCCTGAAGCTGTTGGTTCCACTTGGAACTTAGCCTGCTTCAGGAGAGGCATGAATCTCAACAAATGCCTATACTTGGATTTAGAGGTGGTTCAACTCTGAATTCTTTGAGATGGTTCCACCATAACACATCAAGAAACTATGACACTTTTTGGCATCCCTGGATGGGCAGAGCCTAAACCCCAAAAGTTTTTGGTGTCCCTGGGTTGGCAGAGTTGAAATCTCAGCGGTGGAGTAGATTATAGGAACTGAGTAAGTTGAAGAACTTGGGGGTTAAGGTATTTGATAGAGTATCAATCACCTTCCTCTATGACAGCAGGATTTGGGGAGGAGAGAAAGACCAGATACTGAACTCATCAGGGATAGGTGGATTGTATCCTGGAGATGTGTAGACAACAGTTAATAGGATGTTAACTGAGCAGTAAATATGGACTGCATGAACCTAAAATGAGGAAAGATTACTGAGTAACCCAGAAGTGGCAATGGGGAATAAGAAGGATCCTAACTCTCCCACCTTGACCAGTTAAGTTGTACAGGAAATAAGGGAAAAGTGCAGTCATTGCTGGAAATGGTGGCCAAAGAAGTTGGGTCATCAGGAAGGAACTTGGTTTCAGTGATTGCCAAAAGATGGATGAAGTGGGAGAGGGAAAAATTTAATACGAAAGCAAGTTTGTTGTCTATGGTTCAGGCATTCCAGGGGGCAAAGTGGCAAGGGTGGATAGAGTGGAACATGGTGGGGGAAGAGGGTGGAACATGGTGGGGGAAGGGGGTGGAACATCGTGGGGGAAGGGGGGGGAACATGGTGAGGGAAGGGGGTGGAACATGGTGAGGGAAGGGGGTGGAATATGGTGGGGGAAGGGAGTGGAACATGGTGGGGGAAGGGGGTGCTATCACCAGAGAGGGGAGTGTTAATCATTAAGGGAAAATTTAAAGAAAGAAAGACTTTTAAAAAGAAAATATCAGTACAGATTTATCTTGTATTAGATGTATGAGATAGTTCCATACATGATGGTGGTATGGCAATAAACCTCTTCTTAAATGTAAATAGTACATTCAAAATCATACTTGCTTAGGTCTCTTGGGTGTCAACCACTTTGACAAGGAAAGGGAGAGATCTCTGGCTCAGCAACTTCTTGGATCTAGCCTCGAACAAGTTTTACCCCCATAAAACTGCCTCTGGACATAGCTTTGGCCAACCGTCCATAGCCCAGAGTCATCCAGGATTTAAGGTTTCTGGCCCCTTCAGAAAATTTCAGTTCCACAGGGAAACAATGTGGGTCCCCCTCAACTGGTAGATATCCTTTCCCCTGTGTAACAGTGTAGACATCTTCTTCCCAGAAAGGGTTAGGAGGCTAAGAGGTGATATTTTTAGGTGCCTTGCTCTCTAATTATATGAAAGAAGTGATCTTTATAACTACAGTGTATTAGGGGGAAAAAAGAGATTCACTAGCTGGCTTAGTGGATAAACCTGAGTACCTGGCTGAGAGTCCTTATCAGCTTCACAAGACAGGGACAATTTGTCAGCAGAAGGCACTAAATGGACAAAGATGTGGTATTACTTCCACGATAGAGCTCCCATGGTAAGGAGTATCCTGGCTGGTAGGCTAGGGACTGCTGAGCAGGTGGTAGTAGAGGGCAGTTCACAGTATCAATCATGGCAGTAGGACAGGGTCTACGTAAAAGGGTAACAACCTCTTACCTGCTTTACTACCAAAGACTCTGACCTGTAATGAGGACCAGCGACTGCCCCAAGCATCCCTAGTGTTGCCCCTACTCATCTATATAGCTTTAGATGGAGGCAGTCCCTACAAACCAACATCACCTACACAAGATTCATGTGACTCAGTCCTTCTAACGGAGGGATGTGAAGCCTGAGTTTTCTGGTCTTTGTTTTCTTCTGTATTTTGTCACCATGATACTGCGCTCCTTCAGGGGACCACCACATTATTTGCTTTGTTTCTGTTTTTGTTAAACTCGTTCTAAGCTCCTCCTTCAAGACTGCCTATGCCAGGTTTCTTGCATTCCTGGTCATGTTGTCTAGTAA
This sequence comes from Bettongia penicillata ogilbyi, assembly GCA_023548195.1. Taxonomy (NCBI): domain Eukaryota; kingdom Metazoa; phylum Chordata; class Mammalia; order Diprotodontia; family Potoroidae; genus Bettongia; species Bettongia penicillata. The sequence continues at coordinate 23,858,219 of JAJHZJ010000014.1, read as the reverse complement.
AGGCCCTAAGGCTATTTAAGTGGTGAAAGCTTCTCTAAAAAACCTTGCTGATCTTGTCACCAAGAGGTTTGGTATACTAGGAACAATCTCTACAAGGGGCCTTCTCGTGTAAGTTAGGATTGTTATTCTTACCTAAAAAAGGAACACCCCCCCCAAAAAAATCCAAAACTACTCCCGAGACCTCGTTAGTCTGGAGGCTAATGCTCTAATATAGCTTCTTAATTATCTAAGTTCCTGCCACCCAAACTGAGCTAGTTTTGCCCTAAAAGGCAAGGAAATGATGCATGAAGCTTGATTGATCCCAAGGGTTAAGGTTTAAGCAGTTGAAACAGTTTTCTGGTCATCTACAACATAAAGAAGTTTATTAGTCTGAAGTACCCCCTCAGACTTCCTAGATGACCCCCTGCTGTGTGAGCCATCACACCCATTTGACTCACAACATTGTACTGACCAGAGGTTGTTCAGTATAAAGATGTACAGAATCTTCATTGTCATCAATCAGTATATCCTTTAATAATAATGCTTAATATCCTTTCCATACTACTTGCTAAATCAAGTTATTTTTGTGAAGTGCTGATTGTACCATTCTGTTCCAAACCTGAACATCAATCACCAGAATGACCCGAGTCAGTCCCAGCCCCTAACTCTCAAATTTCTAATCTTGAATTGCCTGCTGATCATCCATTCCATAAGATATACAGTCTGACATACTTTTTTTAATGTGAAGTCATTTTTATTCCTGGTAATCACTTCAGAGAATTTTTCTTAAAACAGTCTATTCCAGAATTTTGCCAAGGAATAGTATTAAAATTATTAATCTGTAGTTTCTAGGATCCATCTTTCACCCCAATTTTGAAAATAAGAAAGTAGGTTATGGGAAGAAGATGGCATGTTAGGATGTAGAGAGGCCAGGATCACTCATAAATAATTCTTTCTGGGCTTAGATTTGCAGCAGTCTAAAAAGAAATAAGAATATTTGGGGTCTCCTCCTTCGAGTACTGGAATCCACTGAATGATACCATGGGATCATCCAAAGAGCTGAGACAAACCAGGATAGGTAAAAAACAAAACAAACAAACAAAAAAAAGCCTCAGGCAGTTTCAAGAGGCTTAAGTGGGTCCAGCACAAAAAGAACAGCCTGAGCCAAAGGTGAGAAAAAGACCTGAAGTTCTGGCAACAGGAGCCCAGTCCAGAGGGGAGACACAGGGAGCTCCAGGCAGGGTACATAAGAAAGATCCACGTGAGAGTGCAGGGTGGCACTAGTAGCCAGAGCCCACATAACAGAGAACTGATTGGTCTGGGGCGTCTCCAAGGTGCTTGCTGGGAGTCCAGAACAAGAGAAGCATGGGTTTAGCAGCAGGAGAGAAGGACTGCCTACAGAGCCACACACAGGGGGAGAATCCTATACTCCATGGCAAGAGGAAGTGCTCGGGCAAAGCCCGGCACCAAAGCATTTCTAGAATCCTTGGAAGTAGTGCCCTACTCTTTGGCAACCATTTGCAGGTGCTGCCAATACCATTCAGCTGCAGGGTTAGGTCCAACAAGTAGTATGGAAAGGATATTAAGCAGAGCTATGATACTGATTCATTACAATGAAGATTCTGTACATCTTTATACTGAATTACCTCTGGTCAGTACAATGTCCTGAATCAAATGGGTATGATGGCTCACACAGCAGGGGGTCATCTCTGAAATCTGAGGGGGCACTTCAGACTAATAAACTTTTTTATGTTGTAGATGACCAGTACTCCACGTGAGTACTAAGGTTTTTCAAATTAGTAAACCAGGAAACCTCCAAATACCAAACAAATTAATCAAACTGGTGACAAGAATGTGTAGTGAACATAATACCCCTTTGAGACCTCAACAAACTTAACCAAAAAAGAAACAGGAAAGAAGTTAAGTACTTGACTAGAACCTTAGGAAAATTAGAAAAAATAGATGCCAAAGAAAAAGGAAAATGGCCTGTATGTACAAAAATATTTATAGAGGCTCTTTTTGTGGTGGCCAAGAACTGGGAATTGAGGAGATGTCCACTGATTGGGAAATGGCAGAACAAACTTTGGTATAGGATTGTGATGCAATATTACGCTATAATACTGTGCTGTAAGAAATAATGAGCTTGATGGTTTCAGAAAAACCAGGCAAAACTTACACAAATGATGCAAAATGAAGTGAGCAGAAGAACATTATATACAGCAATAAAATACTGTAACAATGATTAACTGTAAAATCTTAGCTACTCTGATCAATATAATGATGCAAGAAATCCCAAAAGACTTAATGAAAAATGCTATCCACCTCCAGAGAACTGATGAACTCTAAATGTAGAATGAAGTATAATTTTTTTCACTTTATTTTTTCTTGCCTTTTTTATGCAATATTGCTAATACAGAAATAACTTTTGCATGATTTCATACACACATTATTGATCTAATATTGCTTGTTTTCTCAATGGGTGGAGAAAATGGCAGAAAGGAGGAAGAGATCTGGAACTCAGAATTTTTGAAAAATGAATGTTAAAAATAATTAATGAAATTAAAAAAGAAACTGCTCTCTGGTGATTGTTATATGGAACAGAAAGCAATTTACATGGTTTTAAGCAGCTTTACAAAAACTGTCCATGTATTAACACATAAAGACCTCTTCAAAAAAATGTAGAAAAGAAATAATACATTGTTTACTGATTATAATGTAATAAAATATATACAACAAAGAATCCTTAAAGAATCAAAAAGTAGTTGTACATTAAATGACATAATTCTAAAAAGAAACCACTGGGGTCAATGAACAAATTTTAGAAATAACATAATTTCAAAGAAAATTACAATAATGAGAAAACATATTAAAATTTTTAACTAAATAAGTTTTCTGAGGGTAAAATGTATACCTCTAAATGCTTTCATCAAGAATAGAGAGAAGGAACAAATTAATGAATTGGACATGTAGCTATAATAATTTGAACAAATAAACACCCAAATTAACATTACAGTAAACACTGAAAATTAATGAAGAGATTAATAAAAAATACATTTTTGAAAAGAGACAAATTAACTGATAAATAAAGCTAAGAGTTAGATATTTTAAAAGTCAAAAAATGAAGTTACCTAATCTGATTTTTAAAAGTGTGAGGAAAATAAAGTTGCTTGTATAAAAAACGAAATAAAAAAATAAAACTTAACAAGTGAAGAATTAAAAGAAGTGACAGGAAAACATTTGGCTCAATCACATGTGAATAAAACTGATAAATTAGAGAAAATGATTAAAATATGCAAATCAATCCAAACAAATATATTAACCAAGAAACACAATACTTAAATAGTCCAATGTCAGAAAAAGAAATTGGTCAAGTCATAAATGAACTTCAAAGGGGGAAAAAAAAAACTCCATTACTAGATGAATTCATAAGTGAATTTTATCAAACATTCAAAAAACAATTTCAATACTACATAATGTTTATAAAAATAAGAAAAGAAGATAACCCTATCAATACTTCTCTATAACATAAGTATGATTTTGATACCTAAATCACAGAGAAAAGAGAAAGAAAGCGATATGAGTACAGCAGGGACCAATGCCTCTAATGAGCAACAATGCAAAATTACAAATAAAATATTAGCAAGCAGGCCACAAAAATATATTAGAAAGATTAGACACAGACTAGTTAGGGTTTCTATCAGCATGCAGGATTTTTTCAACATAAGGAAGGCTACAAATGTTGATAATATAAATAATAAAAACCATATGACTTACCAAAAGATGCTAAAAAAGGCTTGTGACAAAGTCTAACTCTCATTTCTTTTAAAAACCATAGAGATCCTAAGGAAGGACACCCTTAATATAGTAAACAATATCTAAATACAAAAGCAAACATTACATGTAATGGAGAAAAGTTAGGACTTTCCAATAAGATGAAGGGTAAGGGAATAATCCCCATTATCACTACCATTATTTAACATACTATTAGAAATGCTAACTATAGCAATAAGCAAAAGAAATTGTGAGGAAGAAGCACAGGCAAACAGGAAAAAATTTTCAATTGATATATTTTCTAAGAAAATACTAAATAATTACCCAAAAATTAATTGAAACAAGAAAATCAGTAAAATTGCAGTATATAAGCTAAATCAACATAAATCACTAACATTCCTTTACATTACAACAAGAGTTAATAGGAAAAGCTAGAAAGTTAAATTCATTCAAAATAACTATAGAAGCTATAAAATATTTGGGAGTTTATATACCTAAATATCCCCAGGAAATACACGAATCCATTGTAAGACACTCAGCAAAAATGAAGAGAGACCTAAAGAACTGGATAAATAGTAAATACTAATGAGTAGGTTGAGCCAATGTTAAAAAAAAAAAATCCACCAAAAAACCACTACTACCTAAATTAATCAATTTATTCAGTAACATACCAAATTACCAAAAGAATTTTAATAGAGCTAGAAAAAATAATGAAATTAATATGAACACCAAAGGGTTAAGAATATCAAGGGAAATAATGAAAAACAGTATGAAGGAAGAAGGTATCTTTGTTGTTTAGTCAGACCCAATTCTAAAACTGTCCGTGGGGTTTTCTTGGCAAAGATACTGACGTGGTTTGCCATTTCCTTCTCCAGTAGATTAAGACAATCAGAGGTTAAGTGACTTGCTCAAAGCTAATAAGTGTCTAGGGCAGAATTTAAACTGAGGGTCTTTCTGACTCCAGGCCCGGTACTCTATATCCCCTGCACCACCCACAAACTGCACTACAAAGCAATGACCATTAAAAGATTTGACACTAAAAAGAAGTCAGCCAAAGGAATGAATTAGGTACGCAACATATTGTGTGTTCGCCTTTCGTTGCCGAAGAAAACCATGCCATCAGAGAAATGATGACATGACTTGCACTTGACCTTGTTCTGAGTGAGGGAGGGCTGTGCAGGTCACCAGCCTCACTTCTCCTCCAAAGCCATCTGAATCCAGTGACCAGATATTCATCAGGATAACTGGAGATGACCCAGGATGAGGCAGTTGGAGTTAAGTGACTTGCCCAAGGTCACACAGCTAGTGAGTGCCAAGTGTTACATACTGGAGAAGCAAATGAACACAGTAACATAGTATTTGATATACCCAAATATTCCAATTCTTGGGGCAAGGGCTCAGTATTTAACAAACTCTGCCTGTTAAAACTTGAAAACAGTCTGGCAGAAACAAAGTAAAGACCAACAACTCATACTTTATACCAAGATAAGCTCTGAAGAAGTTATACAAGGCTTATATAGGGATATATATATATATATATATATATATATATATATATACATACACACACATATATATATACACACACACACATATATATATATATATATATACACATACATATACATACACACACACACACACACACACACACATATAAGACAAGCAAGGAAGAAATTCTCCTTCAAATCCATGAATAAGGGAAGAATTCATGACCAAGCAGGGTATAGAAAAGATTACAGAATATAAAATGGACAATTTTGATTATATCAAATTTAAAAGTTTTTGTACAAACAAAACCAAAACAGCTAAAGCTATTAAAAATATACTGAGGAAAAAATCTTTGCAGCAAGTTTCTCTAGTAAGGATCTCAGTTCTAAGATACATGAGGAACAGATTAAAATTTATAAGAATAAGAGTCATTCCTCAAGTGATAGATGGTCAAAGGCTACAAATAGGCAGTTTTCACAGGAAGAAATCTCAGCTATCAAAAAACATGAAAAAATGTTCCAAGTCCCTAATAATTAAAGAAATGCAAATTATAACTCTGAAGTTTCACTTCACACCAGTCATATTGGTAAAGATAAAAGAACAAAAAATTGTTGGAGGAAAACTGGCACATTAATGCACCGCTGCTGGAACTGTGACTGGTCCAATCATTTCTAGGAAGCAACTTAGGATTATGTGCAAAAACTCATTAAACTGTGCATATCTTTTGACCCACCTCATAGAACATCTATGCCTATGCCTCAAAGAGATCAAAGAAAAGACTACACACATTCAAAAAATATTTATAGCAGCACTGTCTGGGGTGACAAAAAACTAGAAATGAAAGGAGTACTCATCAATTGGAGAATGGCTCAATAAATTATGGTATATAAATATAATGGAATACTATTTTGCTATATAAAATGATGAGGGTAATGTTTCCAAGAAATCTGAGATTTATATGAACTGATATGAAATGTAGTCAACAGAACCAGAAGAATAACCTATACAATTTTGAAAAGCTTAAAACTCTAATCAACACACAGACCAACAAGAATTTCAGATCACACATAATTAAACACAATAATCCACTTTCTGACAGTCAGGATACATAAGACTGAAAGACAGAGATAGATATGACAGTCAATTCTTGATTTTTTTTTTGCTTGACTATACATATCTATTACATGAGATGTTTCCCCCTCCTTCTTCTCCCAATGGGGATAGAGCAAATAAATGTTCATTGAAAAAAATTAATAAAAAAAAACAAAACCCAAAACATTCATGTCTCTTCTTCTTGTGTGATTCCTACCAGAATGCCTTCCTCTAGGTGAATTAAAATTCTGTTGGTTATAGTGCTAGCATTTAGGCTATCCCTTTATTAGCCCTCAACATGACCAGAGCGCTTACTTTTCCTATCATATATTTACTGGATGACTATTACTAATTACTCATAGGTCAACACTGCGAACACCTACAACCAATTTATGACCACCAGGCATTTCCTCCACTGTTCTTTACATCATTTACAATTTCAATCCTTTGGAAAGTGTGGTATCTCCATAATTCATAGCCATATGGCATCATGGGAAGAATAGTGAAGTTGAAAAAATGGTGTATGTGTGTGCGTGTGTGTGCGTGTGTGCATGCGTGTGTGTGTGTGTGTAAGGGAACAACTGTTTAAAGTGCTGCACGCTTTCCCAAATACAAGCAAGCTTACCTAGTCTCTTCTTTCTGTTTGAATCTGGACATAGTTTAGTGCCTGTCCAAGACACATTTACTAATGGACCAGTGAGTTCTCCATCCAACTCCATATTAATAGTCTGGACAACAGGCACTTTATGTATTTTCAGTGTAGATAGACCAGTATCTGTGGATTTCACTGAACATACTGTATGGGTATGATGAAATCAGTGACACATCCACAAAAAAAAAAAAGAGAGACATCTGGAGAATTTGACCATCTATAAAGAATTCCTCTTCCAGTTGAACTTTGTACTGGGCTTTCTCCACAACAGTGACAAAACACCTTTGGCAAGCATCAACTCATTTCATGCTTCACTTGATTTTGATAATCAGAAGATGTTTGAACAAAGTTAACTCTATGTTTACACCAAAGAATTTTATGCTATTTTAACATATATGGCAGGCCTTTTGGTGGAAGAGGGTATCTAATGTGACCTTTTGCTCTAACATAGCTAAGGGTAGTAACCTTCCTAAGAAGAACTGGGTTTATCCTCTAGGGCAGGGGTGGGCAACCTGCAGCTTCAAGGCCATATGTGGCCTTTTAGGTCCTCAAGTGCAGCCCTTTCACTGAAACTGGATTCAGCAAGCTTTTCTAATAAGAATATAAATTCTAAGATACATGAGGAACTGATTAAAATGTATAAGAATAAGAGCCATTCCTCAATTATAGGCAGTCCAAGACTACAAATAGGAAATTTTCACAGGAAGAAATACCAGCTATCAAAAAACATGAAAAATGTTCCAGATCACTAATAATTAGAGAAAAGCAACTCTGAAGTTTGACTTCACACCAGTCATACTGGTTCAGTCAAAGGACCTAGATAGAACCGCATGTGGACTCAAGACCTCAGGGCTGCCCATCCCTTCTCTAGAAACTACTACCAGTCTTGCTGGAGAAGCATAATTTACTCACATGAGACACTCAAAGAATGCTAGAAGATAGACAATAAATGCTAAAATTAATATAATTGAGTGCAGCAAGATGAGTGGTACAGATAGTAAGGGTTATGTGATATATCGGACCAATATGGCTATGGTCAGTTGGGACGGATTCTTCAAAGAGACTGAATTCTGGCAAAGATGAAAGTAGATTCAATCAAGCAGAAAGGAGGGAAGACATTCCTACTAACAGGAACTGTCTGAAGAAAGGTAGGGAGATGAGGATAAGTGCGGCATATATAGGGGTCAGTGAAGGAACTGCCCTTGAGAAGCTACAGGCAGAAAAGAGGGATGTAATAATGTAAGACTAGGAGGGTGGAGGAGGGAGAACAGAGTAGGGTCAGAATGTAGATGCCCAAAGGACTCCCCTTTATTCCTGGGCAAACCAGGCGTGCGAGGTCACTAGGCTAAATCCAACAATTGGCTCCACTGCAGACTAAAGCACCATGCTGGACTGATGAGGGTGGTAGTTACTGGGCAGGAAGACTTTCCCAGTACCCTCTGAACTAAGCTTAATAAGCAGGCAGGCACCCATTTTACTTATGGCAAAGGCTGGCTGTGAATAGCAATCTCTCAAGCCTGGAAAGAGAGACCAGCAAGTATCCCTAACACTATCCTGACTCCCCTGCCCTCAGCATATTTCCTCTCTGACTGCCAACATCTCAGCATCTGGCAACCGTTTCTATTGTCATCAGGTAATGACCACTTTATAGGCCACACAAACCTGGAAAGGTCAGCCCATGCATTCCCATGTCACTGAGGGCTTGGGATTTTTGCTTCTGTATCCCTAGCACCCAGACATGTTGAGGGGGCTTGAGGGTGGGGAAGAAGAAGGGTACTGTCCACATTTCAAACCACACATATCAGATCTGGATCACACACTGTCCTGACTTGTTCTCTGTTCAACCTTCCCAGTCACTTTTAAAACACCTCTCCAGGCCAGGGCAGGCTGAGTAACAAGAGGTATATGTATGCTTTCTCTTACCTTGCCCCTTGAAGTAATAATAACTGAGTGCCGAGAATCCGTGTAGAGTCCGAGTGAGTTCTAAAAAATGGGGGGCATAGCAGAAAAAAAAACAAAAAACTCTCAACTACTGCAAGTTTTTTTTTCCCAAAGTTTTGTGACTAAGATGAAGTTACATGTTAATATTTGATTAGCCCTTCTGCTCTAACAGCTAAGCAGACACAGGGAAGACATCTGGCCCCAGTACACTGCCACTCAAGATCAGAAGAAAGAAAATCTAATGGGAAAGTGCAAGTAGGAAAAGAATGATAAAAATAATACATTTAAGAAGAGAAAAGAACACCAGAAAGTCATTTTTGGCTCCAATGAAAATCTTCTATTATAATATGCAGAGATCTTGGATGGAAAATCAGGAGACCCAGACTACTTCCAGTTCTTTTAATGACTAAGGGGGAGCCCCTTCCCCCTAGGCTTTCCTTTCTTCACCTTTATAATAAGAGAGCTGGCTTCAATACTGATTAATGTCCTTTTTAATTCTGATAGTCAAGGGCTTGAAATTCTACAAAACTACGTATCTACCACTTGGAAAGTCACATCTCTCTTAAAATTTTTTTTTGGGGGTGGAAATTAAACACCTAATAAAATGGGCATTTTCAAATACATAGAATAACAGAAAGGGGAGTTTGCACATGAAACCAGGTCTCAATTATGTGCAGCTTGATTTTCTTTTTAAATATGTAAGTTTCTATTTTGCTTGTCTATAGTTCTGATCATCTTCCTGTCCTTTTCCCTGCATTAAAAAAAAAGAAAACCTCAACATTCCTCTTTTCTTCCTTGCTACACTATCCCTGTTCCTCTCTCCCCCTTGCCTGAAAAAAAAAGAAAAAATAATTTTTAAAAAATAATCGTAACTAAGTAAAACAAATTCCCATGTTGGCTGTGTCTGAAAACCTATCTTATTCTGCAACTTGAGCACATCACCTCTCCAGGAGGGGGGTGGGGTGGAGGTGAGGGGTTTGCATTCCTCCTCATCAGGACTCTAGGATCATAGCTGGCCCCTGCTCTGATCAAAGTTCTCAAATTTTTCAAAGTCACAAACATCCCTCTTCAAACCTGTCTTCCCTCAAACATATCTGGGTGGATGGAGTTCATTGGATGCTCAACATTTCCTGCTATGTGAGGGACATCTTATTCACAGGATCACAAGACCACCAATTTGAAGCTGAGACCTAGTCAATCCCTTCATTTTACACTTAAGGAAACTGAGGCTCAAAGAGGGAAAAAGATCCTGCCCTGGATCATGCAGAGTCAGGATTTGAGGTTAGGTCTGCTAATTCCATACTGCTTCCTGCAGCCTAATCTGCCTCTGTAACATCTTTGACAAGTGATCATACAGACTGTTTCAAGACTTCCAGAAAGAAGGAAAACAATACTTCTGAGGGTTACCTCATTCTGTTTTTTAACAACTCTAATAGTTTCCTATTAGATTAATATATATGTGTGTGTATATATATATATATATGTATATGTATATAGCTAGATATCTGTTCTCCTTAATATTGCCTATATCAAGCAGGAATCTGTCTCTGCAACTTTTATTCATTGCTACCAGATATACTTTCTGAGGCCAAGCTAAAAACAAAACAAATAAAATCATTCTTCTATAAGACAATCCTTCAGATGGTTGAGGAGTGCTCTCATGCGCCCTGTGAGCCTTTTACAGGATGGCTCTCTGTTTCCTTTGGTCTATCTTTACTTAGAGAAAGGAAGGCCGGACAGATAGAGACTGGTATCTAGGTCACTCCTAATTTTCCAGGGAGTGCCTGTGTCCTACTGCCTTGTATGGTGACAGAAGGGGATGAATTTGTTGATTTCTTGAACTGATAAACAGATGTCAAAGTAAGCCCCCCTGGTATGGTCTGGGATCTCCGCTAAAGGATGATGTTGGTCATGGAAAGGTTCAAAATTTCCCCCAAGTAAGTGAAAATTCTGCCATGAGGGGTGTTTCTTGGCCAGTTCAAAACTAAACAGACAAGGAACTTAGGAAGAGGCAGGTGTTTCCCTCCCTATTCCCCTCCTCCCTCGCCTTGTTACAGCTTACAGGCTGCTTGCTCCCTCCCAGCTCCCACCAGTATCAGATAGCACTCATCCGCTTGGCAGGCTCCTGAGAAAAGTGACACTTTTATGCTGCATACACTCTGAATGTGTCTGGCATGACCTTGCATGGGTCCCTGGCAATATTGTTACAATAAAAAAGAGCATAGGATTTGGAGTTAGAGGACCTGGGTTCAAATCTCACCTCTGTCATTACTTGTGTAACCTTGGGCAAGAGCTTTCCCTTCTCTAAGCCTCAGTTTCCAAATATGTAAAGTGAGGGTTAGATAGCTAGTTGCTTATACACATACATACACACACATACATACACACACATATACACATACATACACACACACATATATTATATACACACACACATTTGTGATCCTATGAAAATTCTGTTGCATTATTATTCCAGCCTTCTGAAAGAGAATTGTCTTCTCTGCCTATAGATTCATTAGAGATGAGACAGCATGGGGAGGAGCATAAGCTGAAGAGAGATAGTACTTATTACCCTCCCCTCCCCACCCCACCACCCCACCCACCTCCCATCGCAGGATAAAAGAGCTAGAGGTCAGACAGGTGGAAATCAGGCAATAAGGTAAACTCTGAGCTCTTCTCACTTTCCTGGGGCACTGACAGATGGGAGTCTCCCTGAAACAGACACTAAATAAGTAATCACCTACACAGGGCGATCTAAGGAACACCAGGAAGGACTTCCTAACCAACAGAGAACTCCTCAGTCAGCCTGCTATGGTGCCAGAAATTCTACTAGCAAGCATCTTCCTTCTAGGTTAAGCATTGCCTTCTGCATATATTCCTGAAAGGTCAGGTAAGAGATGATCCCTTAGGGCATGAGGGCATGATTCATAGCAAGAATAGGGTCTCCTCTGTCACTGGGGCAGACCTACTGAGGACCCATGAGGAGAGATGCAGATAATACATCAAAAGCAAAGTGCACCTTCCCAATTCTGTGTACCTCATGACCTGCCCAGCTCTTGGCCACAGCCCCTCCTAATAAGCCATCTCTCTCAACTTTCTAGGCCGCTGACCTGGCTACAGGATATAGGACGTCAGAGCTAGAAGCAATCTTGGAGATCTCATCGTACAACTCATTTTACAGAAGGAACCATAAAGCCTTGCCCCCAATCAATCTGTGCATTAACAAGACAGCAGGGACTGGCACCAAGGTTTTCCATTATGCCACTCCCCCACCAACAAGTCCAGGGAAGTTTCCCTAGCTAGAGAAGCAGGCTTCCCAGCTCTTGTTCCTTCCACATAGTTTCTCCTATCCTGAGAGGAGATGTCAAAATTGCATGTTTGCATGTGACATGAATAAAATTTACAGTTTAGAGTGTTGTCTTGTAAGTTACTTCCACATAAATCTGCACGACATTTACATATGGTACCCGGTTCCGTCAGCAGGTAGTTGGTGGAGTGGATTGAGTGCTGGACCTGGAGTAGGGAGGACGTGAGTTCAAATCAGACACTTACTAGCTGTGTGACCCTGGGCAAGTCACTTAACCCTGTCAGCCTCAGTTTCCTCATCTATAAAATGAGCTGAAGAAAAAAATGGCAAGCTATTCCAATATCATTACCAAAAAAGGCCTAAAAGGGGTCACGAAGAGTTGGACGTAATTGAAAAGTGATTAAATAGCAACAAACACTCAGTTTGTGTCTGAAAATGTCTGGTCTGGGAATAGCCTTTTTGTTTTTTTCTTGACTATTCATATGCCAGGATACCCCTCCCATATATCCACTGAGTGATGTCTGTGTCTTCCAGTCATGTCTAAGTGGGAAAGAGTCTGAGTACGGGTCCCATGTTCATCTAAACAGCAGCCTACCTCAACTAGGATGAGAAAGGCTCGTCGCCAGGTTGACTGCAGAGTGGCACATTTTTGGGCCCCGATTATTCCCAAAGACCATCTCCCAAGTTAAAAAAAAGGTTGTAATCTACATTAGTGGAGAAAGGATCCACCCCAAGGGAATTCCTGATCCCTGCTCTATGAAGTGGTTCACATTTACATAGCTTTAAGGGTTCACAAGTCGGCAAGTTGCCTTCCTTCCCTTAAGTCTCCTCTGTCTTCATTCCAGTCCATTCCTCACTCAGGTATCAAACAAATCTTCTTAAAGTACAGGTCCTCTCTAATCAATAAACTCCAATGGCTCCCTACTACCTTCAGGATAAAATATAAAAACCTATGGTTTTTAAAGCTCTCATGCTCTGGCCTCTTCCTACCTCTTCATTCTTTTAACATCAGACACCTCTCCTTGTATAATGCAATGCAGTGACGCTGGCCTCCTAGCTATTCCTCGTACACAATGTTCCATATCTCCCACTCTGGACATGGGACATGGGCTATCCTCTATGTCTGTAATTCTCTCCCTCCTCACTTGGCTATCAGCTTCCCTGGCTTTCTTCAAGTTTCAGCTAAAATTTTTCTCCAATTTATCTTGAATAGATCTTACTCGTACATAGTTGTTTGCATGTTGTTTCCCTCATTAGGCTGTGAGCTTCTTGAGAGTAGCTTCTGTTATGTGACTTTCTTTGTATTTGTAGTGCTTAGCCTGACACACAGTAGGTGCTTCATAAATGCTTACAGAGAATTCCCCGCCAGCATGCTATGGTGCCTGAAATGCTACCACGACTGGGCAAGACACCTGGTCCACAACATCCCTGTGAGGCAGACATGTAATGCAAATATTATCCTCATTTAATAGATGAGGAAACAGACTCAGCCAGAGGAAGTGATTTTGCCCAAGGTTACATAGCAAGAATCAGACCTGGAACACAACTTAGATATCTGATGTCAGGGCTTTCCACTACACTAAGTTCAAACGCCAGCAAGGAGCCTAGCACATGCTGTGGTTTTTCTTCTTTTTCTAACCAGGTAAAGATTTCTCAATACAGATTAGTAAGTATGTACCGGGAGCAGAGGAGGGGGGCTGGTATATAATTAATGAAAACTTGTTTAATTAATACCCATAGGTAATTCAAGAATTCTTTTAGACTAAATTTATGGCTGGAAGAGCTCAGAACTTCTCTCATTTTACCAATGGGAAAACTGAAAGTCAGAATGGGAAAGAAATTTACCTATGCCATACAGGTTACAGGTAAGAAATGAGGTTCAAATTTGTTGTTCTATGACATTTCACCTTCGGGGAAGATGGATGGTAAAGTACAGTAGTGTCAAACTCAAACAGAGGGCATTTCAGGTTATATAAGCAACAATTCAGAGGACTAGACATTTTTCTCTGATCCTTACAACCTCTCAAACCTCTCCAAAAGAGAAGTTATATACCAAAGATAAACAACTTTAACTGTCTTTATGACATCTGGAATCCAAAAGGTTAACAAGCACTCCAATCACAACCCCATGAACTAACACTTACTGACCCTGAGCTTACTTAGTGACCCTTCCTCCACCTCCCATGAGGATGCACTAACAGACCAAGGACATGGCACAAGCTTACAACAAAACCTACTGGTATACCCTAACCTCCCCCCTCCCTTTTTCCAGTGCCTTGGAAACTCCATTTCCAGGCTGTGAAAATTTGTACTGGTTGCAGTAGCCATGATGGTGAGAGCCCTAAAAGAACAAAAGTCTGCCAGGGGACTGCAACCCTACAGAACCAACATTGCAAAGTTCTGAATTGCTGGTGCTGGGGAGCATGACATTGCAAAGTTCTGGATTGCCAGTAGTCGGTAAAGAAACTGAGGAACAGACAGACAGAATGAAACAGGTAACCAGGAGAGAGAGAGAGAGAGAGAGAGAGAGAGAGAGAGAGAGAGAAAACAATAGAATGGAAATGGAAATAAACAGAAGCAAAGGACAATTTAGAAAAAGAGAAGTAAAAATAATTAACAGAAAACATGCTCACTATGCAAACTTAACATACTTATCTTGACCACGGATGTGGAGAAACAACCTGAGGATCATAGGTCTCCCAGAAGAACACAACAGGACAGAAAAAAACACCATATTGCAGGAAATAATAGAAGACAATTGCCCATAATTTCTGAACATAAAAAAAATTTCCAGTTGAAAGAGCGCACAGATCTCCTCCAGGAAAAAAAAAAAAAACACAACAAAAGCCAAAATAAGATTGTAAACTCCAAGGCAAAATGTAATTAAATTTGACAATTCAATTCAGAGACAAGTTCTGCAAGCTATCAAAAGAAAGACCTTCAAACACAAAGGAAAAAGTATTCAAATAATACAAGACTGTTTTGCATCCACTAGAAAATGTAGGAAGGAACGACATAATGTCTTTCAAAGATCAGTAGAGTTCAAGAAGCAGCCCAGTGTGACCTATTCTGCAAATTTTATCAGTCATATAGGAGAAAGAGATAGATGTTCAATAATAAAGAATTTGAAATTTTAAAAAGAAAAACAGAACTGAAGTGAATATTTCCTTTTCTAACATCACAAACAATAATGAATAAATGCAGCAGGCAAGGTGACGGCAGAGGGATTCCTAAGAGACTTCTTTCTAAATATAGAAAAGGAGACTCGTAAAGATGAACATCTGATAGAAATAAAGAAGAGCCATACAGGAGCTTTATGGACAGAGCCTGGTGACACCCTACCTACAGGTGAATCAATGCTTTTTTTGGGTGGGACTACATTATAATGTGGGAGGATACTTATGAAGGGATGGGAAGGGAGGAAAGAGGATAGAGGGGAATATGCGATATGCCAGGGTCAAATCAAAGGCTAGCAATGAGGGGAAGGCAACCTCTGTGGTCTCAGAAAGAGAAGAGCCCACAGGGGAGTGGATAAGGAGGAGGCAGGAAAGGCTGAAAAAGGAGAAAGGGGAAAGAAGGCTCTACCTTGAAGGTGGAAGGGGGTTCCACTGATGAATGCTGGTATGAGTGAAGGCATATGAGGACCTTAGATTGGATGAAACTCAGGAAGTTTCCTACTTAAAAAAAAAAAAAATCCTATGGGCTGCTAGGTAGAGCAGTGAATACAGCACTGGCCTTGGAATCAGGAGAACCTGAGTTCAAATTTGATCTCAGACACTTGACACTTACTTGTGTGACCTTGGGCAAGTCACTTAACCCTGACTGCCTTCTCTCCCCTTCACAATAAAAAAAAAGGGTGAGGGGATCTTGTTCTATACCCAGGGAGGTGGAGTGGAGTTGGAATCCCTGGGGGCAAGGAGTGGGAAAAAATGAACACAGGGAGACTTCCAGGTAAATGTCTGGGGAAAAAAAAAAAAGTAGACCAAAGGGTATAGATAAGTGATGGGCTGCATGATTAGGTAGGTATCTGGTGGGGAAGGAGTATTTTTTTTTTTTTTACCATGGGTCAGTGTCAACTCTGATACCAGCAGTACAGTGTCACTATTCTGAGAGTGAGTTAGAATGGAAGAAGGGAATCCACAGGACAAGTTCTACAAGGCAATGGCAGAAAGCCTAGATGTCAGAGCTTAGCATGGGAAGGCCTTGGGAGCTTTGACTAACTGAAGACTACAGAGAAAAGAAAGATTAGGAAAGTATAGTGATCACAAATCAGAGATTCAGGGTCTAGAGTAGATGAGGAGAATAGATAATGAAAAGTGAGAGAAAACTTTTTGGAAAGCGGAGAAAAAAAATGAAACTTTAAAAACTCATGAACACGACCAGTTGAAGGGGAGGCAAAGAAAGGAATCTGCTGAGAAGAGTAAAGAGGGGAAAGAAATATATAACAGACAAAAACAAGCAAGAAAAAGAAATAAACAAAACCCCAAAAAGAAACAAACAAAAGGGGAAGGGATGAAGGGAAGAGAGCTGATGGGAACAGGGCTTCCTTCAAAAAAAAAAAAAAAAAAGGTTATAGTAACCAAAAGAACACAATACAGAGGAGGAAAAGTCATAACTTAAAAATTCCAATTTTAGAGACAGATGGAGGAAAATATAAACCTAATTCTCATAACTTTAAATGTAAATGGAGTAAACAAGCCATAAGATAAAAAAAGTGGCAGGCTGGATTAGAAAACAAAACTCTACATCTGTTGCTTACAAGAAACATTTAAAAAACACAGACACACAAAACAAAACAGAAGGGAAAATTTTTTATAATAAAATTTGAAGAGAAACACATCATATACTTTCCACAGCTATAGGCAGGAAGTATATTCTTTACCAAATAAGAAATAAAGGCAATTACAAAAGGTAAAACAGATATCTTCGATAACTTGAAACTGAAATATTTCTGCACAAGATGACATTAAAGCATCTGGGACAAGAGGAAAAGCGGTCAAAGGGGAAAAATTCTTTGTATCAAATTTTTAAAAATTAAAAGAATTCTTTCTATATAATAGGGGCTTAGTATCCAAAATATAAAACAATAAAAATATACATATATATGTACATACATATATATAGAAAGAAAAACTGCTTTATATAAATTTGCACTATGCAAATCTGACTTTACATAAAGAATTCTCAAAGAAACTCACATTCCAAAAAAAACTCTTATGTAAACTTTACTGCACAGTACTGGGCTCTCTCAACTCCTACACTTCTGTTCTGAGCTCCACAGTCTCCCACCCCCACAACAACAGAAAACTCTTCAAGTGAAAGAAGATCCAGTGCCCTGAGAGACTACTACCAATGCTGGGTGAAGGGCTTGGCTTGAGACGTCCCATGCTGAGAGAGGAGGCCTTTGTGCTCTCTACTCACCCACCTGTGGATCTGTCTCCTATAAATTCTTCCTTTCAGTTTCCCACTTCTGGCCCCAGCCTTACACGTTCCTCTTTCTGCCCGTGCTTCTCTGTACCTGGTCCTGTATCCTTAAGTCATGCGCTGACCTCTTTCATGCCTCCCTCCCTTCCCCATGTCAAAGAGCAAATTCACATTACATAAAAACAGATTTATACAGAGGTCTCAGATCAGTCCACTGACATAAAGTGAGAAGTGTCTGTGTGTGTGTGTGCGTGCGCACGCATGTGTGTGTCTGTGTGTCTCTGTGTGTGTATACTTATACATATACATGGATATATGTATGTACGTGCGTATGTGTGTATGTATAGCCATTCCCCAAAACATAAATGGTCAAAGGATATTAACAAATATTTCTCAAATACTGCAAAGTATTCACA
This sequence comes from Bettongia penicillata ogilbyi, assembly GCA_023548195.1. Taxonomy (NCBI): domain Eukaryota; kingdom Metazoa; phylum Chordata; class Mammalia; order Diprotodontia; family Potoroidae; genus Bettongia; species Bettongia penicillata. The sequence continues at coordinate 23,840,146 of JAJHZJ010000014.1, read as the reverse complement.
GTAAAAATTGTTCCAAATCACTAATAATAAGAGAAACGCAAATAAAAATAATTCTAAAGTTTCATCTCACATTCTACAAATTAGCAAAAAAATTTTAAAAATGGAAACTGTCAATATTGGAGTGTTTGTGGGAAGAAAGACACACTAATACATTGTTGGTACAGTTATGAAATAATGAGAAATACACAATAAAGCAAGTAAAATGTTTATACCCTTTGAATTAGAGACTCCATAACTGGGCTTATAACCCACTGAAGATACTGATGAGAAAAAAAAAAGTCCCTGTGGACTCCAAAAAACAGCACTTTGAGTGATAGATAAGAACTGGAAACTAAGTAGATACCTATCAGTTGGGGAATGCCTAAACAAATTGTGTTTAATGGAATATTACTGTGATGCGAAAAGCATGAAATGATTTATATGAATTGATACAGACTGAAGTAAGCAGGGCCAAGAAAACAACATACACAGCAATGTAAATGGAAAGAACTATACACCAAAAAAATCAGAAGTAAATGTAACATAATTATAAAGATTAAGTGGGACCCAAATGAAGACTTGTGAAAAGACAAACCCTTTCCTCCCTTCCCCCACGGAGGTGGGAGGTCCTCGGGTGTTAGGCACTGTATGTTTTTTGAACTCTTTCGATGCACTGATCAGTTATACTGACGTTTCCCCCCTTTCTAAAAAAGTACTATTTGCCAAATGGCATAGCTTTCTGGGAGGGAGAAGAATACTTGAGATAACAATAGTGATGTAATGAAGAGAAAGTGTCAATAAAAACTTACTAAAATTTAAAAAAACCCTCAAAAACAAAGACAACTAACCCACACCTAAGGATCTTTTGGGGGCTTCATATTGACTTAGAAAATCATATATTATCAATGTTTCACTGAATTTTTATTTATTTTGTTAAATGTTTCCCAATTACATGTGAATCTAGTTAATCACAACACTTACGCTGTGGGCTACATCTAAGGCATCAGAGTGCTGGGTCTGAAATTAGGGAGACCCAGGTTCAAATTCTGGGCTCAGAAGCTTATTAGTTATGTGACCCTGGCCAAGTCAGTTAACCTCAGTTTCCTCATCTGTAAAGCAGGGATAATAACTACACCTATCTCCTAGGGTTCCTGTTAGGATAACATGAGATATTTGGAAAGTGCGTTATAAGTCTTTAAACGCTATATAAAAGCTAATTTTTGCTATCATCATCACTACCCACCCAGCTACTCAAGCCTCACATTCCAATTCCAGGCAGGGTAACAGAATAAGAAAAGTCACCAGTCTTCAAATCCTATCCCTATTTCTACCAACAAGTCCAAGCTTCCTGTGAAGGAGCAACAGCAGCCCCTACACACCAATCTCCTGTTAAAAGGATAAAGAGACTACATGTTCTCTCCCAGGGCAGGAGCTGTGACGTGAGGACTGCCACAAATGAGTACATTTCCTTGGATAGTTTGAAAGCAGCCTGGGCCAGAGATAGAGGTATTCGACAATTCAATAAATACATTTCCTAACTCTTCAACATTTACAACGAGCTTTCTTCACAACAGCCTGCTGAGATAAATAGGGGCCGATCCTCATGGTAGCAGTAAGCCCCACATGAAATGTCCTAGCTGCCACAGGACATCAATCGTACCACAAACACTCAGCAAGCCTACAGGTCCCTCCCCTCACAGAGTCTATCTTGAGTCAAAGGTCCACATGAATTTCTCCTTTGGACTGCTGCCTGATGTCCATTAATGCCATCCTGTTATGTTTGTATTCCCTGAGTTTCCTTTATTCAACTGCGAGACTGGAAAAAAGAACACATATCTCCTTGTATTCCTTGTGACCAGACTCTCCCTTCAATTTGCTGTCCTCACCCTCCCCCAAAGTTCTCTTCCCATCCCAGAGTGAATATGGAGATGTTCTATACATTTAGGGATTTCCTGAAACCTGAGATAGTCTAGAATCTAGTGACTCTGCTTTCTTCCCACTGTTGTTATGCCAGAGGGGCATGCGGGAAAGGAAGATGGATAGACTAGGTTTTCCATTCCCAGTTCCCCAATACAATCCTAACAGATCCTTATATTGTGCCAGAGAGCAAGCTTCCTATTCCTGGTATAGATGTCACAGACATGAAGTCTTCACATCTGAACTGGAAGATGCTCAATAAACATGTACCTTGCTGCCACTCCTGCATACATATTTACTCACCTTCTCCATGTTCCCAATGTGAGGGGCAGGCTCTGCAGGGTCTGCTCCTGGGACACATGAAGAGATACCATTAAATGGCAACTCCCAAATATTATGTACTAATCCAAACACTTGCTAACATCCTCCCATCCTTCTGTGGAGGGGGAAAAAAAGGCAGCCAAGGACCAATTCTTAGGGAACACCCATTTTAAAGCGTAAAGAAGACAAGGAACCAGTAAAGGGAACAGAAAAGTGTATTATTATAAAGGTAAAAAAAGAACCAGGAAATTATGATGGAAAGGAAACCCAGTATGGAAAGGCTATTTGGGCAGAGTGATCAACGCTGGTAAAAGCTATAGTGAGATCAGGAAGGATTAGGACTTACACAGAAAAAGATATTGATTTGGAATACCAGCTGGAACCTAATGATTTCTCACTCAGAAATCCTAGGAAGTTTTACCTCTTTCCTACAAGGAACCCTCCATATGCTAGCAGAGGCTCCAAAACAACTTCAACTTCCCTAGCCATCAACAATTCACTTAATCTCTTAGAGAACTCATTTTGGTTTTTTTTTTTATTTGCAAAAAGTAGAATTAAAAATACTTCCACTATCTACTTCACATGACTACTGAGAGAAAAACTATAAAGCATGCAGTTACTACTCTTTTTTGTTTTGGTCCAAACAAGTCCAGTGATTTCACCAGTGTAGAGACCAGTCAACGAGGAAACTTAAAGCAGACAGTCAACTATTCTGAACTTACAGTCATAGAACAACTCATATCAACCACAATACTCCCGATGGTAACCCAGCAAGTACGAGATGGTGTGACATGGATGCTAGAGGTCAAAAAGTTGGGAAGACCTGGGGTCTTCCCCTGCCCCTCCTCCCTCCTGGAGTTGTAGGAACAAAAGTCTAATTATAAGTAGCTTAGAAAAAAGTGGTTAATGACAAAGTGGGAGGCAGGCAGTTTAGCCACCTTTTTCTAGTTTGGCAGAGCAAGGAAAAGAAAAAGATGAAATGGTAATTAGATGGGGTCAAAGATGTGAAAGAAGATTGCTTTTAAAGGACCCAGGAAAACTGAGGATATTCCCAGGCACCAGAAGTGGCAGGGCTTGGCTATGAGTCCAGTTCATCTATCTTTTAATTCCAGCACTTTTTCCATCTCATGGCAGTGTAGTCTCATCCCATGCTGTGACTTCCACCTTTACAATGAGCTTACAAACTCTTACACAAATTCCTGCCTCAAGGAGTCTGGATAAATCAGAAATGTTCTTTCTTTTTGATTTATAAAAAGAAATATTTCGATTCCCTACTTTAACCACCCTATCATTATCTATGTTAAACAAAATTAATAATGACATTCGCACTTTATAGCATGCTTTGTAAGCCCTTAAAGGACCTTCTTTACAACTCTATGAAGTATATCATGCAGACATTGCTATCCCCAGGCCCAACAAGTAATGAGAACAAGAAGCATCTTGCAGGGACCTGCACAAAATGTGAGATATTTGTCTCAAAGCCAAGTAACTTCCATCAAAGTACAAGGTCTCCCTGCTAGAAGGGTTTCAAGGAATATTTCTCCATTCTGCAGCCTCTCATGCTCAGATCAGTACCTATTATGTTCTGGGCACTGGAGATACAAATATAAATACAAGGAATGGAAGAATCTCTACCTATGAGGCTTACATTCTACGGATGGAGACAAATACATGAATAAGTACATATATACCAAATAAATCCATAAAGAACAAATAAATACAAAACTTTGTAACCACAAAATGGTTTGGAAGAGAGGGCATAGACAGACAAAAGGCTCAGGAAAAGTTTTGTATAGAGGGTGATACTGGAGCTGCCTCAGCAATACAGAAACAGCATTCCAGGCATGGGGGGGTCAGTCAATGCAAAGGCTCCAAGATGAGAGATGGAGTGTGTGAGGAACAGACAGAAGGCCAGTTTGGTTGAACTGCAGAGTGTGCAGAGGTAAACTAGGCATTAGGTTGTGACAGGTTTTAAAAGCTAAATCCAGAAGGTGATATTTTATCTTAGAGGCAACAGAGACACTAGAGTTTACTGTTATAGGAGCGAAATGGTCACATCTATGAGTAAGGAAAATCACTTTAGCAGTAGAGTGGAGGATGGACAGACTTGAGGTAGAGAGTCCAATTTGAAGACAGTTGCAATAATATAGATAAGAGGTGATCAGGTTCTGAATAAAGGTGATAGTCATGACTAGAGAGAAGGGCTCAGCTGTAAGCCTTGTTGTGGAGGGAATGGTAAAATACAGCAACTGAATATGTAGGATAAGGCAAAGTGAATAGTCAAGAATATTTCTCAGGCTGCAAACCTAGAAGGCTGAAGAAGGGTGACACTTGCCCCAGAAACAGGGAAGTCTGGAAGAGGTTTTGGGGAAGGAGAAATAAGGGGTTTAGTTTTAGACATCTGAATCTGAGAAGATGCTCAATTTGAAACAATTGATGATGTAGGACAGAGGCTCAGCAGAGAAACTGAGGCCAAATATGTAAATCCAAGACCATGGGAGCTGATGATGTCACTGGGACAGAATATAAAAAGAAAAAAGAGTAGGGGGCCCAGGGCAAAGCTTTGGACCTAGGATATCATAAGTTATTCTACACATATGGTGGATGAACTAGCAAAAGAGACCAAGGTGTGTGGTTAGGTAGGAAGACAATCAAAACGCAGAGAGATCATGACAGTCAACAGCAGTAAATGCAACAGAGAAATAGAAAAAGATGAGGACTGATTTAAAAATGGTACTTTTTGGTAAATGGTAGTTTGGATCTATGGTACCAATTTGGTAAAATGGTAGTTTAAGAAATCAGTAACTTTGCATAAAGTAGTTGCCACTGTGTGATGAGTCTGAAAGCCAACTACAGGGTACTGAAAAGTGACTGAAAGGAAAGAAAGTAGAGACAGCTTGTTTCTAGGACTATGTCTGAGAACGGAAGGAATGATATGGGATAAAGGCTGGAGGGTACGGTAGGGTCTAGTGAAAGTTATCTAAGGATAGAGACAACTCTGGCATGTTTGAAGGGAGGTAGGGAAGAAACTAGTGGATAGAACAAGGTTTCAGATTAGAAAGAGACAGGATGACTGAGGTTGAGACTGCAGCAGAGAACAGGAGGCGATGGGATTAAGGGTATAGGAAGAGATTGGGCTTAGCAAGATTGAGCCCCCAGACTGTCAGAGACACCAGATGATCATGCCAAGGGATTCTTGAGACGAAGAAAAGGGGAGAAGAGGCAGTACGAAAAGGACAGTGGCATCAATTTTGTTAGGAAAATTAGAAGTGGGATGCTCAGCTGAGAAAGAGGGAAAAGGGTGGGCTAAAAGACTTCAGAGAACTTCTGAAAAAAAGTTTTGTAGGGAATGAGACAGGGAATCAATTAGGAAGGACGAATAGGATTGGTTTGCTGCAGCTGAAGTTGCATTAACACGAATTTATGATGTACCCAGTCAATACAGCTGTGTGATTGCCTCTAGCTCCAAGGGCAGACGAAGGGAGTTACCCAGGGTTGAAGTTCGGCAAGAGATAAGTGGAAACAGGACAAAGGCATGAGGAATACGAGAGTGGAGAACAGTTTAATACTGAGATGGCTAACAGGTTGAAATGGAAAGAAAGGGAAGTCAGAGAACAGTTAATTGCCTGAGAAAGTATAAAGGGGTCAAGGGTTTAGTGATCTCAATGAAGTCAAAGAACAGGGAATGGATGTATTGGAAAGACTCTCAGCTCTGGAGTTAGGAGACTTGATTTCAAATCCTGTTCCAGACATTCACTGGCTGTCCAATTATGGGCAAGTCACTCAAACTCTTAAGTTTTAATTTCCTCAACTGTCAAATGGATATTTGCTGTATCTACCTCAGAGAGCTGCAAGGAAAGGATATTGCAAATACTAAAGCATAATAATGTGAGTTTTTAGGGATAGGGAAAAAGATATGACATCCCTATGACTTTAGTTGGGGAACTGGATAAGGAAATTGCTTCCACCAATGCAGATCAGCACTTTGCAACTTGGTCTTGCAAAGTTACTTAGAACATGGAAGGGTTACAGGACTAGCTCAGGAGCACAGAGCCTGCAGATCTCAGAGGTGAAACGTGAATGCAGATCTTCCTGGCTTCAATTATCAGGAGAAAAAAATGTTTCTTGAAAAAAAAAAAAAAAGCACAGGTCCCTCAACTTAAAATCGGAAGAGAATGAGGATCATCTTGATCTACTTTTAAGAAGTTGGAAGGTAAAACAATGAGAGAAGAAAAAGACCACTAAATGGTTGGAGCTATAAAATGGGCATGATGATCTTTTCCACAGAGGAGAGATCTGAAACCTCTAAGCAGGAAGCAGTTTCTGGTACTCCACAGTGCCACCAGAACAGAGATTATTCTTATCAGGGTCAGATGAAGAAAGGAGAAGAAACGGCCTGGGACTCCCTGCTGAGAAGGTAGCCCTAGAGGCTGCAGAAGAGGCTTGCTATGGTGGGCAGAGAACACTGGCCTCACCGTCTGTAAGATCCAATTCTGAATCCCAGCTGCCTCAGTTTCACTAAATTGTGTGAGTCCTGGAAAGTCACTTTTTTTCTCACCTTCAGTTTCAAATGTAAAATAGAGAGAATAATTGTACCCACTTCCGGTGCTGTTGTCAGGCTCAAATGAGGCTTGTGCTTACAAACCTTAAAGCGCTATACGATTTTTAAGCATTATTATTTTCAAGCCAACTACTTGTCACTTGACAAGAGAGATCTAATATCTCCCTGAGATGGGACAAAGAATCTCCCAAGACTTGCCAAATTAATGACTTATTACTCATTTCTAAGGATTCATGTGGAGATAAATGACAGGGATCATCAAATTTTTAATAAAAAACCTAAAACTTTAAGGGAAAAACTTTATGAGAAGGAAGAGCTGGTTAAGAGTTGGATCACACAACCATTCTGGAGAGCAATTTGGAACTATGCCCAAAGGGCTACAAAAATGTGCATACATTTTGACCCAGTAATACTGCTTCTAGGACTGTATCCCAAAGAGATCATAGAAATGGGAAAGGGAAAGGGTCCCATATGTACAAAAATATTTATAGCAGCTCTCTTTGTGGTGGCCAAAAACTAGAAATCATGAGAATGCCTATCAACTGGGGAATGGCTGAACAAGCTGTGGTAAATGAATGTAATGGAATACTATTGTGCTATAAGAAATGATGAACAGGAAGACTTCAGAGAGGCCTGGAAGGACTTATATGAACCGATGCTGAGTGAAAGGAGCAGAACCAGAAGAACTTTGTACATAGCAACAACCACAGGGTGTGAGGAATTTTTCTGGTAGACTTAGCCCTTCACAGCAATGCAAGGACCTAAAAATTCCCCACTGGACTCTTGAGGCAAATGCTTTCCACATCCAGAAAAAGAACTATGGAACTGGATCCCAGAAAGAAGCAGACCATTTTCTCTTGTGTTATGTTTTGTTTTGTTCTCATGGTTTCTCCCATTCATTTTAATTCTTCTATGAAACATGACTAAGGTGAAAATGTATTTAATAAGAATGAATGTGTAGAACCTATAAAAGATGGCATGCCATGTCAGGGAGGGAGTAGGGAGGGAAGGGGAAAAATCTAAGATACATAGAAGTGATTGTAAAAAACTGAAAACAAATAAATCAATTAATTAAAAAAAAAGAGCTGGATCACAATTTAGAATATAGCAATGATGGGCTCTTGGCTAGAAATATAATATGACTACCAAGGCCACCAAAGGGCAGTTTAAAAAATTTTATATGTGTGTGTTTGTGTATACACATATAAAAAAGCCACACAAATAGACACATACACATATATTTTTTTGCTGTTCAGTTGTGTCCAACTCTTCATGATCCTGTGAACCACAGCTTGCCAATATTGTCCATGGAATTTTCTTGGCACAGATACTGGAGAAGTTTGCCATTTCCTTCTCCAGTGAACTGAGGCAAACAGAGATGAAGTGACTTGCCCAGGGTCACACAAGTTAAGCGTCTGAGGCTGGATTTGAACTCAGGTGTTCCTGACTCCAGGCACAATGCTCTATCCACTGAGTCATCTAACTGCATGCATATGTATATATACGTATATACATACATATATACACATACACACATGTATATACATATACACATGTATATACATGTACATATGTACATATATACACATACAAATGTATATACACATATTATGTGTGTATATGAAAATTATGTATGTATATACATACGCATATAAATATATACACTTATTTGTCTGGAGTCTTGCAAATCTACTCAGTCAACAAGCTTGATTAAGTAACTTAGTGTTGCCAGTTACTGAGGAGACAAAATGAGATTTCTTAACATCAAAGAGCTTACACTCCATTTACTTAGAAGATCATAAATAATGGAATACTCAAGTCCTTCAGGTCCCAGATTACACATACACACATTGGATACAAGAGAATAGCTGCATCCTGGGAAGATGGTAGTAAAAACATCTAGTAATTCACAGACTGCAACGGAGGCTTCAGTGGTGGAAATGTGAATTAACACTGCACGTCGTGGACAAATATTTGTGAAAAAATCCAAGAGTCAGAGGGGGGAAATATGGTGAAATACATTTGGATGAACATCAATGAAAGCATAAATATATGCTTTATTGTTATGGGAATATTTTGACCTCCCAGAGAGAATGAAGAAATAAAATAAGTAGAGTTCAAGAAGCAAGACTGACACTTGGGTCTAATGTAGCAGTGATTAGAAATTTCAATATTCAAACATCTGCAGGAGCTCTTTACCAAAAACAGAACTTTCTTGCCTTATCTTGATAATAACTTCATCCTTCAAGATGAGGGAAAACCCATAAGGAAAAAATTCTGAAACCAATTCTTGTCCCGGTTGCTCTAGAAGAAATGAAGGGAACCCTTCCACCCTAGAACCAGGGCTGACCACCAATGTCCACATACTTAGGCTAGCAAAACCCTGAAGTCCTCACCAGACCAACTAATGATCAATAAATCCAATGAGAAATTACAGTAAGTGAATTTTTCTACCCCAGAATTGCCCAAAAGGTCAGCCAAAAAACCTAGTTGTTGGAAGGGTTGGGGTATTTAACAAGTAAGGTAACATCTAGGAGAGAACAGCCCCAAGCAAAACAAATTTCCTTATCTTAAAAGACGGGATTAAAAGAGGAAAAAAAGAAATGAAATGGACATCAAATGGGGAATGGTTGAACACACTATAGTATATGAATGTAATGGAATATTATTGTACCAAAAAAAATCGCAATGTAAGGCAATAAGCATGTATTTAGCATCTGCTATGTAAGACACGGTACCCAAGCCCTGTACAACTATAATCTCATCTGATCCTCGCAACAACCCTGAGAAGTATATAGAATTATTATCCCCATTTTAGAATTGAGGAAATTGAAACTGAGCTCTCTCAGTTAAATGACTTACTCAGGGTCATGAAACATCTGAGGCCACATTTGAATTCGGGTCTTCTTGACTCCAGGCCCAGCATTCTATGCATTACACCATCTAGCTATCTCATAAAACTTCAGAATATTTTGTGTAATATGAACTGACCCAGAGAGAAGTGAGCAGAACCAGTGGAACAATTTACACAGGCACGGTAACACTGTAAAGAAAAACTTTGGAAGACTTAAGAATTCTGATCAATGCCATGACCAACCGTATTACCAGAGAACTTTTGATGAAGCAAATCCTGACAGAGAGGCAATGGATACAAAGACTGCACATACATGCAAACATACGTGTCTGGACATATGATTTCATTTTTCTTGACTTTCTCATTTGCTATGAGGTTGGTTTTTTTTTAATTTCTTCTTTCCATTTTTAACTGGGGGGGTCATCAAAAAGAGGGCTACTGTAACATTTCTTACATGCAGAGAGGGAAGAAGGAGTTCAGAAAGTACAGACAAAAAGGTTTTTAAAAGTTATAGACACAATTTTATACTTCAAAAAAAATGTAGTAGGCTAATTTATGGCTTCACATAAAATTCTCTTTTTATGTTCTGTTTGTGTGTATAGAAATACTTTTTTTAGTATAAAATAGTTCAAAATTTTAAAAAGTTTAAAGAGAAAGGGAACCTTGTACATGAATGTATATTCATGATAAAAAAAGAAAAGAAAACTAGGTTGAATATGACATATACCCTAGATTTTAGCAAAGTAGATCTCACAAATAATCACAAGAACAGTAGGCACTCATGCAGACCTGGCTTCCCCTGACCCTCTCTGCAAGAGGATGAAAGAGCCCTGTTTTATCCCCATGCCTAGTTACACCTTCACTCATAGCCCCAACTCAGTGGTCCTGCAAGGGAGTCAGAAAAATCCTTATTTTCCATTGCCATATCCAGATTCTATCTCTACGTTCATTACTCAGCAACCTCATTTCTTAAGTTCACAACTATCCAAATTTTCCAGATCCTGGTGGTTGTTATGTACTGAATCCAACACATTTTTCCTCCTTCCTCAAGGAGTTCAATGCTTGGTTTACAGTTGTCCTCACCACAACTTCTGTCCTCAAACTGGATTTCACAACATATATGCTGGCGTCCCCTCAAACACACCCTTTTCCCAATTCTTCAATCTCCTCAACTCTGAGGACCTACCACTGTTCTTTTAGCAGATCACACTGTACCATTCCATCTTTTCTGACGCCTTATTCCTCTTAAATTTAGTCTTTATGCCCACCAAGATGTTCAAGCCCTCTATTCTTCTGTTATTTCTTGGATTATTATTCCGACTCTGGTTACACTTTCTTCCTTTACAAATCTCAATCCACTGATGAATCACTTCAACACTTACTTTCAAAAACTTTACTCTCTGTCCTATTAATATTCATGTCTTGCCGAATTCCATTCTGAATTATTTCCACTATTTTCCTCATTGGTTTCCATAAATATGCTGCTCAACAAAACTAGAGAAAGTTGTACAACTCTGCGTAAGGGATGACATGGTCAGACCTGAGTTTCTGGAAAATCTCTGGCTACTAGGTGGAACATAGATTGGGAAGAAAGAATACAGGGCAAAGGGATCAGTTAGGAAGCTATTGTTAATAGTCAAGGTAAGAGGTGAGGATCTTGAATTAATGAGCTTTCTGAAGTAGAGAGAGGGGGTATGGGAGAGAAGTTGTGGAGGTAGAAATCACAAGATCTGGCAACTAATTTCACATGTGAAGTGAATGTGAAGTTATGTTTTTCAACATCAAATTAAGCTCTCTCATTAGAAAGCTCTCTGAGATCAGTTTGGCTTTTACCTTTTCCCAGCACTAGTGCCACTGGTAACTTAGTCCTGACTGACTGATCCTGAGGCCTAAAATTCTACAGACTATGTCACAGTCCAAGAAGGAAGAGAAATTATCAGAAAGGAAATTCTGCAAACAAACAGAATCCCAATAAACAAAAAAAAATCTATCTAAAGGGATTTTTAAAAGATGGTGGCTGATGGAAGATGAATACTACTCCCAATACTCATGGATCTTTAAATCTCATTGATTTGGTGGTTTCCCTCAACAATGCATACTGTGACCCTCCCATGCCTGCCCATTTCATGCATTTTTGCTCACCCATATTACACTACAGGGAGTCCATCCAACATTCTGGAGACCTTCCTCATTTTCTCATGACAGTGAGAAGTACTCTGTCAAGTACTCTGACTGTCCACTTAACCTCTCATGCCCATTTTTTATTATCGTATATTTTCCTGATATCTTTTACTCCTGTTGCTCAAATTTCTCATTTATTTGTTGGAGCTTACTTATACCCACTGGGAGTCTTTCCATTGTCTTGTGTATGACTTCCACTTTTAATTCATCAGAGACCTTCCCCCCTACTTTCACTGCTGTCTAGCAACACCAAGAAAATGTTAGTATAAAAAAATAGGTCTTTACTTTCATGGGAAACTTGGGGAATCATTAAAAGAGCTTGGCAATTTTCCAAAGTCCATTTGTCTAAGTTCCTGTTCAATTCCAGGCCCAACTTGTATTCACCCATTGCTTGTTACAGATGTACCTATGGATGTTCATTTAAATAAGACATAGTCTCCACATCTTTCAGTCAATTTTAAACCAGTAAAGATATTATCTATTATTGGTTACCACTTGTCAAAATCTGGGGTTTTTTTTTCCTCATCAAGGATGTTCTCAATTCATGTACAGAAAGATGACTCAATTTTTTATAAATGGGAGAGTGGGCATATTGGTATTATACCATGAAATAATGTTAATGGCTTTTGCTACTGTTGTTGTTGTCCTTGGGCATACAACCAACTCCATCAACTCTTCTTTGCCTCTCCAAGGAATATATGTGTGCCATTCTTTCAGTTAGCTACAACTTCCTGCTCCTGGTTTTCTTTGTAACAAGAAGGTGAAGAATGAAATAATTCAGTTTTTCCAGCAGGTCTACTTGTTGGTTATTGGACTAGTTCCCAGTAATCTATACCCCTGGGTACCAAAAGAATTAATGAATATGACTGGTGGGTCAGTGAAAAATCATGGAGAATGGAAAAGATGCTAGGGTTACAAATGGCGAAGGGGACTAATTTTCAAAAAGCGTAAAGAAAGAGGATACTGTAGGAACTTGACATCAGTCCTTGGTAAAAACCTAGGTTGTTCACCTTCTCCGCTCTACATAGATACTTGCTTTCTCCTTGGCCCCATCACCTCCCAAGAGTTTAATTATCATCTCTTCGCTGATGACCCTCAGATCTATGTATACAGTTCTAGTCTCTCTCCTGAGCTCTAATCCCATGTCACAAAATGCTAATTAGACATTTCCAAATGGCTAGAGGTGGCACAGTAATATTGTACACGGAGTCAGGAGGACCTGAGTTCAGATCCCAGCTACTTGGCTGTGTGTCCACATGCAAGTTACTCTCTCAGGTTCATCTCATCTGTCAAATGGGGATAATAATAGAGTCTACCTCACAACATCCGTTGTCAGGATCAAATGAGATGATGTATGTAAAGTACTTTCCAGACCTTAAAGTATAACATAAATGCTTATTATTATCATTACTACTACAGGAATCTCAAGGTCAGCATCTCCATAACAAAGCTCTTTCCTTCAGAACTCACCCGGCTCCCTAACTTCCCTATTTCTGCTAAAACCAACACCATTCCACAATCTCTGTGTCATCCTAGACTCCTCATTCCAATTATTTGCCAGATCTCATTACTGGTACTTCCACAATAAAATGACCCTCAACTTTGCTCAAACAGCCACTACTCTAGTTCAAATCTTCATCTCCTCCTTGTGCATTCTCAGTGCCCAGCATGTGGTAGGCGCTGAATTAAATTAGGTCCAATTTGAGAACATTCTGTTTTTAAATAGCCACTGAATCTAAACTGCCTCCACAAAATCCTTACTGGGTGGTGGTGGGGCTTAGGGGCTAAAGTGCTGGATCCAGTCAGGAAGAAATGGATTCAAATAGTCCCTCAGACACTAGTTTGGTCACTTAACCAAGCCACTTAACTACTCTATGCTTCAGTTTCCTCATTTTCCTTTCCTTTCCTTTCCCAAAACCTTAAACCTACAGCTCTCTGACGCCCATAAATTGGACAACAATAGGCCCCTGCCCAAGCTCCTCTTAAGGGCTGTTTTCTGGACCCTCCTGGCTTAAGAGTGATTATCAATTGTAACTGTTGCTGTTTCCCTCCCAGCCTAATGTAGATATTTTTCTTTGCCTTATTAAAGGGGCCATCCTCTGATTACTTCTTAAACAGGCCAATTCACTCAATGGTGTTACCTTACCCTAAGTGAGTACCTGCATAAACATTTGCCAAAAGGGGCCAAGATCTCTCAGTGCATCCTAGGTCATCTCCAGTCATCCTGATGAATATCTGGTCACTGGATTCAGATGGCTCTGGAGGAGAAGTGAGGCTGGTGACCTGCATAGCCCTCCCTCACTCATAACAAAGTCAAGTACAAGTCATGTCATCATTTGTCTGATGGCATGGTCTTCTTCAGCAATGAAGGGATGAACACACACAATTTAAGGTCTAATACTGCTAAATCTGCTTCTTTACATCTTTTTTCCATTTTTTTTGACAACAATTGAGAAATTCAAATGAGTTCTATGCAAACTGTTTTTCAAAACCTTAAGAGTACTCTATTATTGTCATTATTATCACTACTTCAATATCTCAACATGGCACAGAGTCACCTTGGGTTCTGGGAAGGCCCAGACAAAACTGACTGACGGGGCGTGACACCCCCAGTGAATGAGGAGGCAACAGTGCCTCACAGTGAGGTATCAGCCCTAGACAAACTATGTGCCAGGGTTCTGAAAGTCCTAATAGATTTGATTTCTGGTCAGCTATCAGAGATCTTTAAAAACAAAAAAACACCAACAATGGAAAACAGGAAAGCTGCTCTAAGGTAGAGATGTGAAAATGTCCTGACTTTCAAAAGGAGAAAGTGAGTTCTTTTTACCTTAGGCCAGAAACACTTAGCTTCCGACAAAATTCTAGACCATATTATTAAAGGGATGGTTTACGAGCACAGAGAAAGGAAAGTGGTGATCACAAGGGAGGCAGTGCGGTTTCATTAAGAACAAGTCATGTCAGCCTAACCTCCTTCCTCCTTTGATGACAACATGACTAGACTGATATGATAGCTAAGAATGTTGTAGACAGTATGTAGCTAGATTTCAGGAAAGCATCTGATTAAGTTCCTCAGGATTTCTTTTGTGAGGGGGACAGCAAAATGAGGAGATTTGCACAAGGACTTCAGGTTCTCCAGAACAGAAAACAGCAGATTCTTGATGGGAGTCAAAAACACACACCATGACAATAGCATGATAGAATTTCATAGTTGGAAGGGACTTGAGCAACACTTAGCCCAATCTATATTCAAATAAAAATCTATAATATGACCTACTTTTAACTCATTTTCTTTCCTATGACTGAGGTCCAGTTGAATAATCTGAACTGATTAACAGATTGATACCAATCTGGAAGAAAGTATTTAGAGGATTATTGGGGGAGGGGGAGAGTTCTGTCCTTGCTCAGCTGTTTAACATTTTTCTCAATGACTTAGATGAAGGCACAGATGGCATAATTATCAAATTTATGAAGATGTAGTTGAGAAAGGTAGTAGGTAACACGTTAGATAACCAAATTGTGGTCCCATAAGATTTTTTTCGGGCTACAAACGCTGGAACTAATCTTATATGGCAACGTTTATCCTAATTAAATTTCAAGTGCTATACTTCTAGTTTAATAATCTAGAGTATAAGGAAATAATTAGATTGTAGGACTAAGAAGACAGTTTACATTAAAAAAAAAACCTGAAAGACTTTAAAGGACTACAGCTTTAATCAATTTCAATAATGTGACAAAAAAGTCCAAAAGTCAATGTAATTCTAAGCTAATAAGCTAAGTAGGACCAGGGTGGCATAGGGAGGACACTTTTAAATTAGAGTGCATTCAGGGGAGTATAAACCAGGCTGAAGACATGTTATAGCAGAGTAAATTGAAAAAAAAATAGGATGTTAAGACTGGAGAAGGAAAGAGAGGGGGATATGATAGCTAACTTCAGTATCCGTAAGAACAGAAAAGAAGGATGCAACCTGTTTATCTTGGCAAGTGATTAGACATTATAAATAAGTAGATATGGGATCAATATAAAGCAGAGGTTCTTCAACTTTTTTTGTTTGGACTTCTTTGGCATTCTGGTGGAGTCTATGGACACATTTCCAGAATAAAATTTTTAAATTAACTAAATAAAATACATAGGATTACAAAATAAACCAATTATATTGAATATAATTACCAAACTTTTTAAAAGCAAGTTCATGGACCCCAGGTTAAGAATCCCAGGATAAAAAGGAAAAATCTCTTAACTTCTAGAGAAATCAAAATGCTGAAGAAGCTGTCAGACCTCAGCTGAGGTAACCCTTTTTCTCCAGGAATGGAGAAAATAGTGAACTCCTATAAGGAAGGAAAAACACACACCATGAGGGAGAAGGGACTGAGTTACCAAACAAGAAAGAAAGAAAATTCCCAGAAGGCTCAGTTTACTAAATCATTCTCTTGGAAATCTTTCAGCAGCCCCCAGAGTTCACTATTACTGAGACAGCCAGTTAAGCTTTGAATTCCTTCCTGGACCTGTACTCAGCTCTTTTCTAGAATAGGGATGCTCTGATACCACCCACTTGGCTGCAGCTATCTTCAGAACTGTATTTATTGTGCTGACCCTTGGGAATTCACTCTTTGGGACTCAGTTTCCTCATGTGTAAAATAAGAAACTGAGGCTGATATCTTAATGTCATTTATAGCTCTGAAATATATGATCCATTTTAGAATTTTAGAGATGAGGAACTAACATCCTTGACTCTTGATTCTCTCTCCCCGCTTATATCTAATCTGTTGCCAAGGTTTGTCAATTCCCTCTTTGCAACAATGCCCTTTCCCTACTCTTGACAGTGCCACCACTCTGGAGCAGGCCCCTTATCACCTCAAGCCTGGGCTATTACAATAGCCTGTTTGTGGCTCTACCCGGCCATCTTCCCATTCAGCCACCTAAAGTGATTTTCCTAAAGCACAAATTCAAATCGTATCACCCCTCTACTCAGTAAACTCCAGTGACTCCCTATTGCCTCCAGGATCAAATATAAAATGCTCCGTTTGGTGTCCAAAATCCTCCATAACCTAGTTCCTTCCTACCTTTCCAGTCTTCTTACACCATACTCTCCAATCCATGACACTGGCCTCTGGGCCAGTTGTTCCACGAACAAGACACATCTCAGCTCTGGGCATTTTCTCTGGCAGTTTTCCTCATACCTACACTGTTCTCCCTCCTCTTCTCGGGTTCCTGGTTTTCTTTCAAGTCCCAATTAAAATTTCACATTCTACCCTCTTAATTCTAGTAGCCTTCTATTTCTTAACCATTTCATATTTATCCCACAGACAGCCTGTTTGTATTATTGTTTCCCTGTTAGATAGTGAGCTTCTTAACAGCAGGGACAGTCTTGTACTTCTTTTTATATCTCTGTTGGTTAGCATAGTATCTGGCACATAGTAGGCCCTTAATAAGTCTTTACTAATTGACTGCGAGCCAAAGAGTGATTCTACCAGGATTAATACAGCTAGTAAAACATGAGATTCAAACCCAGGTCAGTCTCCTTATTCTAAGTCACTTACTATCACCCAGCATGCTGTCTCTCAATGTTTGTTGAGATTACCTCTCAAAGTCTGAATTAATTCCAAAGGGAAATCTGCCCAGGGCTGTGAGCCAAGAACCAAGTGACAGAGCTGGTCACCTGGCAGGCTCAAAATGCACAGTGACCTGAATTGCTTGAATTCCTCAAACAATCTAGTATCACACAGAGTTAAAAGGACCCATTTAAACCCAACTATTTTGTTATTCAGATAAGAGGCTGAGGCCCAAAGAGGAGGCCTGACTTAGAAAGCTAATCAGTGGCAGCGCATGAGTTAGAAACCAGGTCTGAATCCCACACCAAGACTCTGTCCAGCACACCACACCATCTCTCATCCCACACTGAAAAAAAGTGACTTCTCAACCATTACACACACATACTACTCCCCATTTCTATCAATTCATATATTCAACTCCCAGAAGACTTACAAGTTACACCCATCATCCAAAGATCACAAACAGAGATTCAGACCAAGTGTAAGCCACTGAACTGTCTGGCTGGGCAGACCCGGAAGGGCCCAACCTCAACCCTTCAACCTATCTTATCATCACAGTGAATAAGTAAGACCTAGATTTGAATTTTACTCCACTTCCTACCCGTGTGACCTTACAGTTTGGCCTCAATTCATAATCTTTTCAATTTTCAAAATTTCTCATATATTTATCAGTTCTCACAACTCATCTGGCCCAACTTTGATGATGTCCTAAACATACTGGAGAGATAGGAGGCTTCCATCCTGAAGCTGGGAATGGTTTTGCAAACAGGAATTTCCAGAGCACTGCCAACAATACCTACTCTTTAGGGTCTAACCCCCAAGCTGCCATGGAATCCAAGTAAAATCCATATGTAACACTCCATCCTGCCTTCAGGGCCCCTCTACTCCAAACTCACCACTGGCAGCTAATAGAGAAACACTACAGCCAGAATTATATACCTGGTACAGTTCTTGGCAAAAGGCAAACCTAGTACCAGAGACCCTTTGGTAGATCATGGCAAAATCTGACTGTGTGGAAAAGTTCATCAATATTGTACGAGAGGACCACAATGGCAAACTTGCACGGATAACCAGTCATAAACAGAGAGAAGCAGAACTCTGTGCTTGCTTCCATGCCTTTCAGCATGATGTTTTCAGCAAAGTTGCAAGATTTCTTCAATGAGGATGAATACGGAATCAAGGTCAGCTACCACACTGGTAGTAAATTATTTAACTTGAAAAGGCTACAAGCCAAGACTAATGTAGAGGGAGAGTTAGCGCTCAACTTTTTGTTCTCAGAATACCGTGCACTCAACGTAGCCTCTAAGACTGAGATGCAACAGAGTATGGGTTGATTCTCTGACACGTGCTAATTCTGGCCTGACAATTAACGTCAAGAAAACACAAGTTCTCCAACAACCAGCACTGCACCAGTCACATGTGGAATCACTAGTTACAACAAATGGAGAGATTTTGAATGCTATGGATAAATTCACTTACCTTGGCAGTATACTTTTCAGGTATGTACATAACAGACAACAAGGCTGAACCACAAACTCCAGAGCTAGCTCACTATTTGGGAAGCTCCAAAGGAAAGTGTGGGGCAGAAGAGGTGTTAGACAACCTACCAAACTGAAGGTCTACATAGCTGCTGGCCTGACCTCATCGTTGTATGCCTGTGAAACCTGGACAGTCTACTATTACCATACCAGGAAACTGAGTCACCTCCATTTGAATGGTCTTAGGAAGATTCTGAAGATCACCTGGCAGGATAAGGTACCAGACACTGAGGTCTTTTCTTGAGCTGAACTGCCAAGCATTCAAACCCTACTGCAGAGAGCACAATTCCAATGGACTGGCCATGCTGTTTGAATATTAAATGTACTTTTGCCTAAAAGATTATTTTTATGGAGAACTCACACAGTGCACTCACTTGGAGGTCAAAAGTGATACAAGGACACTCTCAAGGTCTCTCTGAAGAACTCTGGAATTAATTGGGAGACATGAGAGACAATGGTACAGGCCTACCCAGCATGGCATGCCCACATCAAAGAAGATGTTATGTTCTATGAGCAAAGCAGAATTGCAGTAGCTCAAAAGTGCAAATTTAGAGACCTCTTCACTCCAAACGCTCATATGGACTATTTGTGCCCAACCTGTGGTAGAGTCTTCCTAACTCAGACTGGTCTGATCAGTCACACTATACCTTGACCCCAACACACAAGGATGGTATTTTGGTCCTCTTTGAGCATGTCAGACAACCACCACAGACCCTGGGGCCTGAGCCCAAACCTCTGTAGGAAAAAAAAAAAAAAGCCTACTTCCCTACCCACCAGGCTGTCACTGAAAGCACATGATAAAATCCAGAAGAGCATTTTGTGAACCACAAGTGAACTGTTTTTCTGACAATTATGAGATGACTCCCTCTAAGAAATGATGCATGGAATCCAGAAGTTCAGCATTTAGGTTTCTACACACAGGGTCATAGATTATAAATTCTCAAAACTGGAAGAGGCCTCAATCAAGTACCTGAATATTTCTGGGTGAGGACAAACTTATTCTCACTCTGTTATTGGATAGTTCTTAGGGTCAGGAAGTTCTTCCATCTATTGGAACTGAAATCTGCTTCTCTATAAACCCTACCCTCCACACCCCCAATTATTTCTAGTTTTGCTTTCCAGGCTCAAGCAGAACAAATCTAATCATTCTTCCACAAAAACAATTTTTTTAAAAATGAAAGCTCTCCTCAATTGTACTTCTCTCCTCAAGTCTTTGCTTCCTTAGTCTTAACATCTCCAATAACATATCCTCAGATTGCCTGATCTTGGTATCCCTATCTTAACTACCTTTCTTTGGGCATGCTCCAAGTAATCCTATTCAACCTCTTTATTCTAGGTCTCTTCACACACACACACACTCACACATTCACTCAGAAATTAGACAATGGAAGTCATCAAGTACACAAAGAAAAGACTATTTCTACAAGAAACCCATGCAGAATATTATTTCTGCTGGGAAAGGATTCTGGAGACCGTATGGAATAACTCATTCATCTTATAGAAGAAAATAAAAGCCTGGGGTAAGTAATTGTCCAAAGTCATACATGTAGTGACACAGCCAGCCAGTATTTAAATTCAAGTTATCTATACTCTAAATCAATTGCTCTTTTCACTCCACCACACGTTTCAGCTTCTCTGATCATGGTCCAAGGTCACGGCAGCTTGCTGCAAGGTCACAAGCAGCCGTCTGTGTAGATTTCCAAACAGATCTTAACCTTCTGGGCTTGCCATTACATGCCAGGACACAGTCTTGTGGGGCAAACTGTCCCCAGCAGTTCTTAACTCCATGACTTTGCTCAGACTGCTACCCTAAATGGGATACCCATTTCAAGCCAACTTTTCCCCATTCTTCAAAGCCCAACTCACCTCCTCCAGGAAGTCTTCCCAGATGCTCAGTTGTTTCCCCTATCTCCCTCTCTCCCCTCTCCCCCATTCACACCTCCCACTTTTCTGGTTTAATATACATATATAGTACAGATATATAGAGATGTGTGTATACTAACATATATATATATATATATATGGACACACACACACATATATATATTAGTACACACATACATACATATATATATACATATTAGTACACACACACACACTATGTTGCTCAGTAGGACCTCCAGGCCTAGCCCAAAGATTTAAAGAATGAAACAGAACAGGTTGTTCTCATTTCTAACACCATCACCACTCCCCCTCACCCCAAGCAGAGGCCATCCCACTCTTCATTCATTCAGTGAGCATATTCATAAGGACTACGCTAAGCATTAGGATGGTGTCAGGAGCTAGAGAGAACCAAAGTTTTGATAAGACACAGTTCTTTCACTTATGAAGCTCATGGTCACAACAGACAACACGGGGTAAGTCCTTTATGAGATCAGAGGGGGTCATCATTTCCAACATTAAGGGAAAATTGGAAAGGCGACCATCTGACGTTTTGTTGAAAGAAATGGGGAGGTTTAATCTCTTTCCTGAAGGAGGTGGCATTTGAATTAAGCTTTAAAAGATGGGCAGGAATTCAAGAGGCAGAGAAAAAGGGAATGTATTCCAGGCCAAGGAACATGTGAGCACAAGTACAAACTCAGCAGAGTTTGCTAGTTTTGAACAGAACATGGAAGACCAGGAAAATGGCGCAACACTGAAGGAAACAGTGGACAGAAGGGAGAACAAGATTAAAGGGAAAGATAAGTTTTGTTTGGGGTGCAAATGGAAAAGTATCAGAGGAAGATGAAGGTAGAAGAGAAATCAGAACTAGAGCTCTTCTGTGCAGAATTGGTAGTTGAGTTCATGGAAGTAAATGAGATTGCCAAGGCAAAGAGTGTAAAAAAAACAACCAAGAAGCTGTCTGAAAATGGACCCTTGGGGAATTCATGGGTCAGGAAGAGGATAAGGAACAGTAGAGTTCTATGAAGGTAACTACTAAGTTCAGCTAGTGCAGATTCAGACACCAGGAAAGAGTCAGCCCTTCTACCCACTTAAACAGATACATATAAAGGTTATAAATAGCAATTTTAACACAGAAGGGACTGGCAGGAATTGTCACCAAAAACCTGAGCTCCATCTTCCTGCCTCATGCTGTCAGGGCCATGGGGACAAGACAGGTGGAGCCAGGCACATAAGAAGAGGGGAAGATGGGGAGGGGGAAGGACAGGCAGAACTAAAGGTAGCAAAGGGAATGAATCCCAGAGTACAGAACGAAAGGTATATTGGCTACTGCAGGAGGGGTCCAAGTAACACTTGGGAAACTAAGAGTTAAATGGTAGGCATTTAGGGCCAGCAAGCAAATAACTTTTCCCCTAAAATATGATACTTGCATTGTAGAACATTTTACACCAAAAAGCTATAGTGCATAAAGTCTACTTCCTCCAGGAAGGCTTCCTATATAAATCCAGTCAACACTGACCTCTTCTTTCTATAACCCCAGGACTATCAGAATATATATATATGTATGTATGTATGTGTACAATGTGTGCATAATATATATGCGTACATATTATGTTTATATGTATGTGTATACATATATATGAATGTGTATATGAATATGTGTATATGTATGTGTATATATGTATACACACACACTACATATATTTTTAAGTGTCTTACACTTAATCTACTCAATCTCAAGAGGCATCCTCTAATCATGTTCATTGAATCAGGTCTCCCCAAACTATGAATACCTTGAAAAATTGCTTCTCTTTTGTCTCCCAAGGTGCCTGATCACTGGAACTGGGCCTGATTTTTTTCTGCCCCCTGTTCCTCACCCCTTTCTTTAAACTCCACAAGGGTAGGAATGGGATTAGTTTCTTCCTCCTATCTCCTCCACAGCACACTGAAATTAGATATGGTTCATTGTCTTAATTAACTCTTAATCTATCAGGGTAGGGAAAATCAGATGCACAGACAAATTTCATTCTACCTTGTGTTGTGGTCGTAAAAGAAGTGCTATAAAATAAAACAAAAATGCTTGATCTAGTCTCCAAAATAGCTCTTTCAGAGCTGAAAATAAAAGCAAAGTTCCTAGGGAGGAGCTCAGGCCCTGAAGCTCTAAGTTCCAGCCCCAAGTTCTGAGATGCTGAGGGATTGGGGAGCAAGTCAGGGCAACCCAAGGCAAATATCATCATGCTCCTGGCTAACAAGTCAGGAGACAGGGAGACTCACTCTGCTGGGGGGAGGGAAAGAACTACTAAAGGGAAAGGAGGGATGAGGGGGTGACACGGTAAACCTGAGGCCCACCCATATATGCAAACAGACTGAAAAGTATCTAACACAGAAAGCTATGGAAGAAGGGTTACACCCAAGGCTTGCCATACTGAAAGGTAGAAGTAAACTCATATTACCTGGTCCATCTGCCTCACTTTACAACAAATGGGTGAACGCAGGCATATGAGAAGGAAAGAGACTGACTGGCTCAAGGTCAAACCACTAGTATGTAACTGGGACAGCACAGACACCCTGAAACTAGGTTTTGTTTTCTAACCAAAGTCAGCAAGACACTGAGAAAGCATTAGTTGGGCCCAATCTGCCCAAGCAAATTTTGGGCAGGTAAAAAGTCCCAGTCTCATCAATGTGGCATCAAGGCCTATAGGTTAAAATTCAAAGAAGTAAGCAGAAAAAAGCCCAAATCTATCAGGCCCAGCATCCTCTAGTTTTCCCTAGGCCTATGTTTCCCGCAGTAAGGACTAGATCTGGCTATCCTCATATTTGACAAAATTTCTTCCTCAAACCAATTTTTTTTAATACATTTATAAAATCATAGAATTTTATAACTTTTTTCATAAAAAACATTTTTGTAACATAGAATCTGGAAATAGAAGAGACTTGTCTAGTCAACCACTTAATTTTACACAAGAGAAAACTGAGGCCCACAAAGAAGGAGACTGACCAAGGATACACAGTGGGCAAGCATCAGAACTGGGACCCAACCCACACGTTCTGACTTCAAATTCAATTTCTTTCCCCTAGACAATGCCCTTATCTTATGTTAACTGGCTTTGAAAATTATGACATCCCCCTTCAAATATCCCTTTACTCAATTCTCAGAAGATGAAAAGATGCTAGGGACCCCATCCACCAGCATTTCAAGACCAGTCCAACTCTCTACTGCCTGTCTACCTCACCTAGTAGAAGCCACGTGGAGCCAAGACACCCTAACTAACTTCCTACTTAAATACCAGCTCCTTGCCAGGTAAATCCCCTGGTTTGGGGTCACTGAAGAACCATGAGGTGAGGTCCACAGGGGTGGGGAAAAAACAGAAGAGGAAAAAAAAGAGTCCGCCAGCCACATTCCTCTGGCTGCTCCCTTCCCTCCACCTCTGCCAACTGTGGGCAAAAAACACATCCTAAGGTAGTGATTTTAAAACATTTTTGGCTTCATCCCAAATGCATCATGCAAGTACAGATGACAAGCTCACATAGCAAGTCTGAACGGGCCTGCTGGGATATTCAGTGCAAGGACTTCTGTTGTTTTTTTTTTTTTTTAACTGCCCTGTTTACGGTAACTATCTTTGAAGTGGGGGAGGTGCCTGCCTTAGTAGCATTCATTTCACAGGTGGCTCTCAAGCTGTTCAGTTCCTGGGATGCAATTCTCCCTGGGGCAGCACTCTTCTCTGCCCCAAACTCTACTTTGGAAAGAGTGGGAAAAATTCAAATTATCTGTCTAAAGTCCATCCCAACTATTAACGCACTGCTTTTCCCTAAGGGAGAGTGAGGGGGGAGGTCCTTAACCCCCTAGCCAAACTCCAGGGGGAACCTGATGAAGGAGAAAGAACATAATTTGAGATCAGAGCGCTAGTTGTGTGTCCCTAGATGAGTAATCTCCCTTCTCCGAGGCTCAGGTTCCTTATCTACAAAGGGAGTTGGATTAGGTTAGCCACATGGTTCCTTCCTTCCCTAAACGTTATGGTACTATGACTTCATGATTTTTCTAGAATGTGGATCAGAGATGTGGACAGTGTTTTCCGTCAAGGCAGAGGTTCACAGAAATCATAAATCTTTGGAGCAGCCTGGACTCCAGTCTCATAAGCCAGCATCACTATCAAGACTCAGATAGCTTTGACCCTTACAGGATAGAGGGCTCCCTGCTGAAATAGGGACATATGCCCAAACCTGCCCACACCATCCAAACATAACCTATGCAGGCTCTGTCCTGAATCTACACTTTCTTCCTCATTGACTCAGGAGCAGCATGGCATGGCCCACCCTGGACTGTCCCTGCTAACAAGAGGGAACTTACAGTTCTCCTCCTCATGCCACAACTAGTGCTTCTCAAAAATCCCTTAGGTACACAGCCAAGAACTGCTTCCATTTCAACCTTTATTTTGCAGCCCCAACTCACTGAATTACTGAATAAAGGGTATCCCACTGCTGGGAAATACAACAGAATCCATCTGTGTCCCTGAACTCAAGCAGGCAGGTGCTAGGAGGACTGGGGATTGAGGCACACCTGGGAGGACAAGGGTTGCTGTTTGCACCTGGTTTGGCTGAGATCTGAGCTAAACTTTAACTAAACTAACTCACTCTCTCTCTGTGTCTCACTAATTCATTCACTCTCTCTCTTTCTCTGACTATATACTCCAACCAGGGAACAAGTGTTCTGTAAAAGACAAATATCCTAGTAAAAACAGGATCAAAACAGGCACAGAAGAAAATATTGATTCATTAAGACTCTCCTGCCCTCTCTTTTTGGTGGAAGGTGAAAGGTGGAGTACAGGATAATGTAGGGTCCTCAAATAAGTACTGAATCATTAGACCTCAATTTAAATCCTATCTTTGTCCTTAAATCTATAACTTCAGTTCTCTGAACTTTAGGCACCCTGTTTGTCCAATAAGGGGTTTATCATCTCTGAGGTCTTCTCCAATTCCATCCTGTATTACAAAAATAAACTGACATCAAAAGACCCAAGTTCTAACCATATAGTCTACTCACCACATGACCATGGCCAAGGCATTTAACACGTCAGAGCTTCATATTCCTTACCTGCAAAATGGAGCTGATCATCTATGAACTAAACACAGGGTTGTTGTGGGGAAAATGCTTTATAAAACACTACAAGAATGGGAATTTAGAATTTTCAGCAGCAGCCCATTTCAGTTTGGAACACTGGGCTGACATCTACCTTTTTGAAATTCTCCCTCATTATTCCTTGTTTTGTCATCTGGGGACAAAACCAGAATAAGTTTTCTCTATCACAAATGCCTTCAAGTATCTGAAAGGTGATCATATCTTACCTATGAGATTAGGGAACATCAGAGGAAACAGTCACAAGCAGGCAGATCAGAGCTGGCTTTTCTTATAGGGTCATGTTCTGGACTTCAGAAGTCAAACTTAACTTAGGGAGAGTCCAGAGCCAAACAAATAGGCAAACTAAGCCATTCCTGAAGCCCCTCTGTCTGTGGCCTCTAAAGAATTTATAAGGGGGTAAAAAAGAAGCACTAGTTGTGGCACGAGGAGGAGAACTGTAAGTTCCCTCTTGTTAAAAAGGGGTAAAAAACAACTTCTGTCTTTTCTTCTTCTACCATGCACAGTCTATCCAGGACTCCTGAAGTCAGGGCAGAACCTTTCAGAAACCTGGCCTACCATCTTTTCTTTATAGAAGAAACAAGACATTAGACAGCAGGTTCATGACTGGCATTTAGTCTCAAAGGTCCTCATCAAAAAAAGGAAAATCACAGAAACATTAGAGACCTCAGATATCAATCAGTCCAACCCATAGATGAACAATCCATCCTACAGAAACTGCCACTCATTTCCATAAAACACAGTACCACATCATTTCCTTTCTCAGAAATCTGATGTCTCCTTCTTGTCTCCAAGCTAAAGACAAAAAACTCCTCAGGTATTCTAGGCTCTCCACAGACGGGCTGCCACCTACCTCTCAACTGCTTCTTTGCCTACACATATTTCTGTTCAGGGCTCTTGGCCATCCCCATAAAGAGTCCTTCCTTCATTCCAGCCTCCACATATTCCCTTATGTTATTCACTCTCCTTCTTTACTATGTACTCAAATCCTATCCATTTTTCCCCCCAAGGTCCAAGCTTAACAATGGAGCTACAAGCCAGGAAAGTTTTCCTTCCCATCCCATCCTACAATGACATCTCCCTTCTCTGAACACTTTTAGAATACCTTTGGCCTTTAAGACATGTCCTTTATTTTCTATTTTAGTCCTGTAAGTACCAGCTTCCATAACTAAGTCCTTAGGTGCTTCAAAAGCAAGGATTATATCTTATTCCAATGTTGAATGAATTTCACAAAAATAGCCTTGGATTTAATGAGCCTTGTCATCCAGTCCATCCCTCTGCCTTTAGGCACAGCAGGAAAAGTGGTCTATCCTGGTCTTAAACATCTATGCAGCTTCTCTTGAAAATATGTTCCAGCCTCTGAAAAGTCCCATTTCCATTGAGTATCTTGGTATCCAACCTAAATGCTGGTGTGTTGTGTTTCCCTCTAGATCAGTTAGCATTTATTTCCTCCAGACAAGTTTCTGCTGGTCCCTGGAACACCAACAAATCATCCCCTCGACTTCCAGGAGTAAAAGTGTCCAGCCCAGAACATACACACAGGAACAGAAAAATATTTCCCATCACACACGTAGTTCTGCCCCCTTATGGATACATCCCCTACATTAGGTCACATGCAAACTCCTTTCATAGACTTAGAGAAAGAGAATCTTAAAGATCTGGTTCAATCCCCTTAATTTTAAAGATAGGAAAATTAGGTCCAGAGGGCTTATTGCCCAAAGTCACTTAAGTTTAAGCAGATAGCCTAAATTTGAACCCGGCCAGGTTTTTTGACTCTAAATCTAGTATTCTTTCCACTACACCGCAGTTGCCTCTTGGGATGAGGACAGCCCCCCTGCTCTCAAGGCCAAGGATGAAGCTAATTAGCCTTAGCTGTGATCTCTTAGGCACTAGGAGTGGAAGGAGAAGCTTTAGCGAAATTAAAAGCTCCTTCAATCTCAGACCAGGTGGGCCCACTTATCCCTCCCCCATAAATAAAATACTAAATCTGATCTGGATACACAATAGGTCGGAGTAGGCCTGTAAGAACAGAACTTTTCTGGTCTAGACTAAAACCATAAAATTTCTCCAGTCTCTTCCCTAACCAGGCCTAAAAGCAACAGAGCCAGAGTCTCTGCTCCCCTCTGAAGGTTTCCCCAAAACGTACCACTCCATTCTTGCGGAAGCCACCTCATTAGACATAGAAGTTGTAAAGTTTGTGGAATATTTATCTAACACCTATAGTATGTGGAGCTCCGTGGCAGGCCTTGGCTTCAAGGACTCTAAGTAAGAGACCATCCAAGAATGCAGCGCACCAGCCAGGGCCTGGAAAGCAGCGTCTACCACCATGCCATAAAACCAACATCGACCATTATAAAGCCCTGGCACAGATTCCTAAGTCAGCCCTGGCAGCCAAGTGGGCTTGATTTATACCCCCCCTATGCCATCTCTAAAGGAGCCCAGGTGCCAGGGATATAGCTAGCCTCCTCCCCTCCCCATACACACACATGCGAGCCCTCGGATCCCACCCCACCCTTGGAGCCGCTGCCACCCCTAACTGTCGGAGGGAAGGGGCTGCCTCGGTGGCCGTGGCACAGCGCAGCGCCCCCGCCCATCTGCAATGGGTGCCGGCCCGCTCAGCCGCCCCGGAGGGCAGGGAGCCGAGCCTGGGCTCGCTCCCCTCGGCGACCCCGGGAGAGGGCACGCTTACCGGCCACGCAAACTGGAAGGGGATAACCACCCGGCCCTTGTCTCTGCTGCCCCTGCCGGGATGGCCGCTCCTGCCACCGCCGCCCAAGGAGAAAGTATTCCCACCGAGCACGGGCGTGGCTGCCTGGCCGTAGCTGCAGGGCCCCGTCGGGGTTACTTTGGTCTGGTACTCCTTGAGGCACACGCGGACGTAGGTGTCGCACTCGTCCCGCCCGCAGCTCCAGCCCGGCCCGCCGGGCCGGGAGGTCCGGTTGCTGTCGCAGCAGTCGCCGTTCTGGAGCTCCCCGTTCACGTTCTTCACCGAGCTCAGCTGCAGCTCGAAATATCCCATGGGCCGCGCCGCCTAAAAATAAGACACAAAGAGGGGAGGAGAGGGCAGATCAGATGGAGGGGCCCGGGGCCAGAGGGCGTCCGAGGTTCGCTCGGGGCAGCGGCCAGCGCCGGCCCCGGCCCCTGCGGCATCCGGGGAGGCTGCCCCGCGCGGGGCCTCGGCAGGTGGCCTTCGAGGAGAGGGGCGTCAGGGCGGGGGCGGAGGAGGGACGGCGGCCGTCCCGGGCAGCCACGGCCACCCGGCGGGGGGAGGTAACGCGCAGCTCGCCCCCCAGCCCCGATCTGGGGAGGGTAAAGGCGCGCGTCACCGGCCCCGGAGCCAACAAGCCGGGGGACGCAGCCCGGACTTGACGTCCGCAGTACGGCGCGGGGAGGCTGCCCCGAAGCCCGGCACCGCCGCGGCCGCCATCCCCCGGTGCCCCGCACGCTCCGGGGCTTTGCAAACAAACCGCGAGGGTGGTTCTGGTTTTGGTGTTTTTTTTTTTACGTCCCTGGGAAAAAACACAAGGCAGAAAAGCCTGGCTGGCTCGGCCGCCCACACCCCTGCCCAGGGGCTGGAGAAAGGTAAAGCGCAGAAGGCGCCCCCTCCACTGGGACCCCTAACTTCGCGCCCCCCCTTCTCGGGCCCCTCCCAGTAAAGGGCCAGGAAACGCTCCAGGCTGCGGGGAGAAGACGCCTCGCTCCCCTAGGCTTGCAGGCGCCCCCTCCCCTCCCCTCCCGCCGCACTGCAGTGCAGGGGGCTGCGGGATCCTTCTCCCAAGAAGTCCGCCGGGCCCCTCACCTGAACCCAAATGCTGAGGAAAAGCAGCCCCAGGCGAGCTGCCGCCATCCGCCGGCTCGGCTCCAGCATTGCAGCCGCCGCCTCAGCCTCCGGCTCCGCCGGCTCCGGGCGCCCGCCTTCTCCGCTGTTGCTGGGGCTGTTGCTACCTCCGCCGCTGCCGCGGGAGCCGCCCGCCGAACCGAGCCGCGCTTCAGTCGGGAGCGGGCGCGGAGCTCAGGGCCGCGCCGCCTCGGCTTCGGCTCCCGCTCCCCGGCCGCGAGCGCGCCGTGGGCAGGGCTCCCCGCGTTGTAGCCGCGGCGCCGGTCCGTGCGGGTGGCTGCCCGACGCCTCCCCGAGCGCAGCCTGGAGCATGAGCCGCCGGCGCCGCTGCGGGTCCCCGCTCGGGCGCTAGCTCCCGGTGCACACTGGCTGCTTAGCTGCAGCACAGCGCTTCCAGCCTCTCCCTGTGCGCCCTCACTCCCCCTTCACTGACACCCTACAAGTTCGGGAGCCCAGACTGACAGCTCGCTCACCCATTCCACGCAGCGGCCTGACACCTGCATATTCATGAGAGGGTGGGGCCTCGAGCTGGGGCAGCAGGTGGGCGGGCGGGCGGCGGGGAGCTAGGGGCTGGGCCGGGGGGCTCCAGGCTTCCCTTTAAAGAGCCGCAAGGCGATCCGGCCTGTCTGCAGGCTGGGGCGAGATGGCCGAGCTTCCAGGAGCTGCTCGGAGCCGGCTTTCTCAGCGGCACCGCGCCGAGGCCGAGGCCGCCCCGCTGTCCTCAGGCTGCGGCTTGCGGGAGCCTTGGCTGATGACTGCGTAGGGTTGAGGGGGTCTTGGGGGAGAGATGGGAAAGGTGGCTGGAGTAAAACAAGCCCCCCAGGGCTAGGACCGGAGCAGAGCTTCATAGCGGATCCCCCTCTCCCACAGTCTTTGAAAGGAAAGGATAGCGCAGGGAACCAGACCTGACTTCAAACCCAACCTCAGATGCTTACTGGTTTGTATGTCCCTGGGCGAAGCATTCAACCGCTGGCCACCTCAGTTCTCTCATTTGTAAGATAGGCATTATGATATTAGTATGTATTGTGAAGATAAAAGATATTTTTAGAGTACTTTGCAAGCCTTAAAGCACTAGAGAATGGAAACTAAGGGAGTTCCTACATATATGTAAAATAGCACTTCTGTGCTAGAAATCCCACATAAAAATTTAATGCCTTTTGAGTTCTTGGTCTTCCCCATCGCAGACTTAGATCATGTAGTCTAACCATTCTCCCCATCCTCGATTTCATGAACATCTTCCCGACCACACCACTACCACCACCACCACCATCACCATCATCATTCCCAACCTCAACATCATTCAATCCACCAATTCCATCACCATCATCACTGGCATCCCCCATTGTCACTATCACTATAATCATCAATATCACCCCCACCATCATCAATGAGCATCACCAAGTGTGCGTGATTGTCTCAAGGACTACATCTGTATATATTTACCATATAATGTACCGTTACCCATAATGTCATGTTGGTCATCTACCTCACTACGTTGTGTGCTCCATTAAGGATTATTGCAGTCTTAACTCAGCTTTGCAGAGAGGATAGAGATTAGACCTGTGATTCCTTTGAGGTAAGGAACTCTTGCATGGGGAAATTCCCTTTACCAGTAGTCATAGAGAGTTACCTAAAGTCATAAAAGGTTAAATAATTTACTTGTCCAGGTTCACATAGCCTTGAGCCTAGATTTTCCTGGCTCTGAGGCTAGTTTTCTGTTTACTATGCCATGATGCCTCAAGTACTTAATATAGATTTGTCACATTGAATTTTATTTCCTTAACATTAGAAATGTCCATTTGATAGTATGAGATTGGGTAAGGGCAGTAGCCAGGAGGACTATCCAGACAGAGAAAATTATTTCTTCAATTCTGTTGTCCCCTTCTTTGGGTAAAGAAATGTTCCCCCATAAGGATTCTCCATAAGGATTTTTAATTTGAAAAGAATTGATACACACACACTCCACTCCTCACAGCTATCCCAGGTCAAGATCTTGACTTAGATAGGTCCCAAACAGTAGGCTGATGGAGACGATGGTTGTCCTTGACTTCACAGAACAGAAGCCCAAATATCCTTAATGAATTTATCAATAAATATTTATTAAGCATCTATGCTTCAGGTACTAGGGATACAAAAGAAAGAGTTTCTATCCTCACAGAGCTTATATTCCACTGGAAGGAAACAACATGCATGCTTATAAGAAAATATGAAACATGCAAAGTCAAAGAAAACATAGGAGACAGAAGCTGAAAGGATCAGGAATGACCTCATGTAGGAGATAGCACTTGAACTGAGTTCTGAGTGCCTTATCTGAATGCCAGATGTAGTCTGGCTAAGGCAAAAGATAGGACTGATATCTATCTCATTATGGATACTATGCCTCTATATTACTTATTAGTTCTGTGACATTGGGTAAAAACCTTAAATGATCATCCTCAATTTATTACAAAGTGAATATGCTAGATGATCTCTAAGATTTCTTCTAACTCTAAATTGTTCTAAAAAGTTCTTCTGACTTTTCTAGGAATAGAGATGGCTTAGAATTCCTCATCTGTGTTCTTCCTCTCATGGGTACTGATCATCCATGGACCACAGCCCTAGTCCTACATCTCACAATCCCCACCCTATATTATGCAACATGTACAGAAAAGAGATGAGTAGCACTCAATATGAAAGAAAGACATGGACAAAGTAGAGATTTCCAGAGCTATACCAAAGAAGTATGGAACGAAGACCGAGAACAGGATAGAGCAAAGAAAGTGCACCTAAATTCTGCTGCTATGCTGAGACACTGCAGTGAGGAAACTGATGCTATATATTAGTTACACAAATGTACCCAAGGTTGAGAAGAGACACCAGTTAAGAAGGCTTCAACCGGCCTCAAGATCAATAATTCTATTTGTGCAAAGACTTTAATATTAATTGATGCTTCAGGTTAGCTTGGACTATGAGCTGAAAGTCTATATATGGACATTGTTCAGGGAGACATTTTCCCAAATGCTTTCCATTTTGCTCAAATATGAGTTTTTTCTCTGATCCTTGAAGTCTTAAATAAACATGTTGTTAGTCAATAAGTATTTATTAAGCACCAACCAAATGCCAGGCACTGAGCTAAATTCTGGGGATACAAAGAAAGGAAACAAAAACAAAAATCAAACCAGTCCTTGCCCCCTGCCCCCAGGAACTTACAATCTAGTGAGACATTATGCAAACAAATAGATAGAAACAAGTTGTCTACAGTATAAATAAGAAATAATCACCAGAAAGATAAAACCAGAATCAAGAGGAATTGGAAAAGGCTTCTTGTAAAAGATAGAATTTTAGCTGGATTTTGAAGGAAACCAGAGAAGTCAGGAGACAGAGATGAACAGGGAGAGCATTCCAAGCATGGGGACACAACCACTGAAAATACTTAATGCTAAGAGATGGAGTATGTGGTTTGGGGAACCTCAAGGAGGCCAGTGTTATTGGATCACAGGGTACATGGGAGTTACGAAGACTGGAAAGGGGTGAGGGGTGGCACTAGGTTATGAAGGTCTTTGAACACCAAACAGAAGATTTTTGTGTTGAACCCAGGAACTGATAGGGATAAGTTCTTTGTTAATTTTATTAGAAGGGGAGCTAAAGGTTCTTTGAGAGACTCAAGCTAGATTTGGATGTTACTAGCGGGGATAACCTTCAAGATTATTATTAAAGACCTCCAGGATTCACCTTGGTCTGTCTTGTCCCCAAGCTTCAACTTAGTCTGTCTTGTCAGTGTTTCAGGTTAGATGGCTGAGTTATACTTTAAGGTAGGTAGTAAAAATAATATCCCTATGTGACAAATAAGGAAACTGATACTCAAGGGGTAAAGGGATACACAACTAGTCAATATCTGAATCAGTACAACCTATGTAGTCCCTGAGGATATAATGTCATTCCCACTAAGTCTTCTTGGAACTAGGCTGGCTATATTTCCCCTCCAGAGTTCTAAGGGTCAAACCTGATTCTCTAAAGCCCTACCAGTGGAGAATCATTTAACCAGTTTACCTTGTGTGTGTATATCTGTGTTTCTTTAAGAAAAGGATATTTACTAAGCTGGTGTAGGATCAGTTGGTATAAAGCAGTCCTCCAAGTCCATGATACTTTCTCTTTAGTACACCCAAGGTCCTGTACACAC
This sequence comes from Bettongia penicillata ogilbyi, assembly GCA_023548195.1. Classification (NCBI taxonomy): domain Eukaryota; kingdom Metazoa; phylum Chordata; class Mammalia; order Diprotodontia; family Potoroidae; genus Bettongia; species Bettongia penicillata. Next base: position 23,806,233 of record JAJHZJ010000014.1, on the reverse strand, counting down.
TAGGCTCAAACTCATAGAACACATCAAGTAGAAGAAAATCCTTTTCTTGCATTCCTGGGGTGCTCAAGAAGATCATTCACCTTAGATTTAATGTGGTATCTATGATGAACTCCTTGTAGAGTCTTAAATCCAATCTGTCCCAAGCTCCCACCAATGCAGATATTGCTACCAGTTGAGACACCAATGGGAAGATGGAGCCAAGTTGTAGTTACTAGGACGTTGAGATGAAACATCTTCGGTAGCCTTCAAAGCTAGCAAGATACCTCTCTCATCAAAAGTAGGGTGTGAGGGGTGGGGATATTAGGGGACTTGAGTGAGCTAAAGCTGCGGCTTCCCTTATCTACCCTTGTCCCCAGGCAGCTGTGTTTCAAAGGGTTCAACTAAAACTCCACACTCACTCCAAATTCTAATGTTGTCCCCTTCTAAACTCAAATGGTTAACTTACACCAGGATAGAACAGGCAGGAATGGATGAAGCAGAGTAGAGCAAAGGAATTTCTAGTGAAGAGAAAGAGATGTGCAAGTGAAGCTGAAAACCATGTTAGATTCTAAAAATTAGATTCTAAAATACATGGTTGGGGATGTTGGCATGTGAAAGAGAAAAAGAGAAAAGTCAAGGGGGGGGGGTCATAATGTGGAGGTCCTTCAATGCTAGACTAAGGAGTGTAGATTAACTTTGCTGAAGTTAAATGTCATGTACTCTAGGTATCCGTATTTGTGTCTAACAAACTGTGAGTTTCATTAGTTCAGAGGCTCAATTTATCAATCTTTACCTTCCCTTTCAATACTCAGCATGGGCTCTGAATGCAGTCGATGCCTAATAAATGTGTTTTTAAAAAACTGAATTAAATAGGGAGTCACTAGAGCAAGAGTTCTTCACCTTTTTGTGGCATGCATCCTTTTAGTATTCTGCACCCTTTCTCAGAATAATGTTTTTAAATGCATGAAATAAAATACAAAGAATTACAAATGAAAGTACATTGATACACTGAAAGCATCAAAATAGTTTTAAAAAAAGTCCATGGACCTCAAGTGTAGAATCCTGGCAGTAAATGTTTTTGAGGAAACTTGCACATTAGGAAGACAAATTTTGCAGTGGTGTGCAAAATTAATTGGAAAAGGGAGAAACTGAAAACAGTTCAGGTGTGAGAGGGAATGAAGTCTTCAATTAGGGGTTTTGGCTGTGGAGATGGGGAGAATGGATGAAACCATCTCGTCCAACTCATTTTACAGAGGGTCAGAAGGGGGATTCTGTGACTCACTAACAGAGCTAGTCTTCTGACTTCAGATCCAATGGTCTATTATACCATGGCGTTTCTTAGCCAAGAGGACTTTGAGACAGATTGCATTTGGGAAAAAGAGCAACATATCAAAGAAGATGCTAAATTTTCAAGCCTAGGGCTTGGAATTCCCATGTCTTTGATTCCAGTTCTTTTCCCTTAAGATGATGAACCAAACTCTAGATTCCTGTTGCTTAGTAATTAGATTCAGCTCTTGACCCAACCTGAAGGAGGTCTGTCTTCTGGGTCAATAATAACTAAGGCTGGACAGCATAGTGGAAAGAGCCCTGAATGGGAGATCAACAAACTTTGGATTTAAATCCTAGTTTTTTCATTAACTCTTATTTACCCTGGAGTCACTTTCCTATCTCTGGGCCTCAATTTCCTCATCTCTACAGCAGAGACTTTAGAATACCTAACTGGAATATCAAACCCAAATTAACACATGTCCTCCAGCAGCAAAAGCAACTGAGTTTAGCCCCTAGTTAGCAAACCCTAACCTCCCTCCTGAACTCCAGTCTCACATCTTCAACTACCTGTTGAATATTCTCCATAGCCTCCAATGGACCTTATGCAGATATCTCAAAATTGATGTTTCCAAAAAACAAGTCATTATCTTCCTCCCTAAACTTGTGCCATCTCCAAACATCTATAATTCTGTTGTGAGTACCACCATCTTTTCAGTAACAGAAGTTGAAAATCTTAGACCCATCTTTGACTCTTCTCATTCACTTCCCATACTGAATCAAGTGTTATAGATTTTATGTGTTCATCTCCCCAGTCTTTTTCCTTTGCTCCACTCACACAGCTGCAGGCCCTACTACAGGCCTGAATCACCTTTCACCTGGGCTTTTACAATAACCTTCAAATTGGTCTCTCTACTTTTGGTCTCTCCTTTCTTCTATCCAGCCTTCAAGCATGTAGCAAAATAATCTTATGAAAGCACAGCCCTGACCATGGTCCTCCCCAATCAAGAAATCTCAAAAAAGCAGATTTGGCCTTAATATAAGGAAAAACTTCCTAATAATTAAAACTTTCCAAGAGTAGAATGCACTATCCTAAAAAGTAGTAATCTCCCCATTGCAGTTAACGGCTGATATTCCTTCTCAAATAGAGGAGGAACTAGAGAATTACTTAAAGGTGTTGGTATGAAATTTGAGACTGATTAGAGGACTGAACTGAAGGTGCCAGTTCTACAAATCAATGATTCTGGCCACTGAGTTTCTTAGCAGGAAGTGATTATGGATCCCTCAAAGATATAAACACTATCAATTATCTATGTCTGAATAATTTTTGCTAGCTAAAGATAGAATTAGGATGGAACATGAGGAACCAAAATTCAAATTAACACAAGTACTCCAGCAGCAAAAACAACTAAGTTTAGCCCCTAGTTAGCAAATATAATTAGTTAAAATAAGAAACTGCAGGATGATGGCTATTCTTTGCAACTTGCATATGTAAGCGATTATAGTAACTAAATTCCCCCTCACTAAATAGAATTTATCTTGCTTGTATTTGTAAAACCTGAGGCCCAAAAGGTTCCTTATCTAGACTTACATGGACTGAGTTCAGTCTTGAGGGAACCTCACTGCAAAGAGAGACAATCTTCTCTCTGTCTCTGTCTGTCTCTCTCTGTGTCTCTCTGTCTCTCTCTGTGTCTCTCTGTGTCTGGCTCTCTGGCTCTCTCTGTGTCTGTCTCTCTCTTTGTCTCTCTGTCTCTTTCTCTCCGTGTCTCTCTCTGTGTCTCTCTGTCTCTCTCTGTGTCTCTCTGTGTCTGGCTCTCTGGCTCTCTCTGTGTCTGTCTGTCTCTTTGTCTCTCTGGGTCTCTTTCCCTTTTTCCCTCTCTTTCACTCTTTCTGTCTCTTATAATGTCCCCACCTAGAGATATTTCAAGAAAACTTCCTTTACCAAAGCTTAGTTTTGGCTCATGTCTAAAGTCTTCCCCTAAAGAGAAATTAAACTAAACTAAAAGTTTCTCAAGGTACAAAGTAGTAGGCTATCAATTTTAGGACAGCTATTTATTTCTTCTACTCCAGAAGAAATGCTAAAAACAAAAAAGATACACAAGCACACGGAGATAAATACTTAAATGAAATAATAAGCCATAACAAAAGAGGAGCCAAAAAAAGAGACCCAAGAGACTTGTGTGGTTGCCCAGCAGATTTCACTTTTATGTTACTCTGCATATCTGGGCAGCTACACGCTCAAGGTCCATAGTTTCTGACCAACCAGGCATACAAGACTTATTATCCTACTGGTGGTGGTTTCCTCAGAGAAAGATATACTTGCAAGTAAGCACCTCCCACTGAGATACCAGCTTCTGGACATCTCAGGTACTCCAGGTCGCTTAAGGTCATAAAGGTGGAAATATCCATCTCTTGGAAATTTCTGTTCAATCACCTATGCACAGAGAAACATAAAGCAGAAGAATCAGCTAGAAATTTTGAGATTCAGTCTCTGGCAAGCACATATGCTCTCTACCAACTGTTTATAGTGGCTATAGTTGCTGCTAAAGAAGACAGAAGAGAGAGAGAGAGAGATCACTTTCCCTCAATCACTAGAAATCCAAAGGAGAGTTGGCAGTCTCAATATTCTCAAAAAAAAAAAAGGGGAATAAAGGCAGAGATTTTCTACTCTCTTTTTTAAATACTAATAAATGGACAGCTCTTCCTTACTTGCTAATCTACTGGGCACCAAGTTGGCTCAGTGCCAGTCCTAGTGTCAGGAAGACCTGAATTTAAATCTAGCCTCAGACACTTATAAGTTGTGTGACCTTGGGCAAGTCACTTAACACTGTCTCAGTTCCCCATCTATAAAATGAACTGGAGAAAGAATGGCAAACCACTCCAGTATTTTTGTCAAGAAAACCCCAAATGGGGTCATAAAGACTTAGACCTGACTAAAATGACCAAACAGCCACAAAATCTTCTCACACAGTCTCAACCCCAATCACAAAGAGTAAAAAAACCAACCAATGAATGTCTTTTAGCAAGGAGTTGGAGCATGGGTCCATTCCAATACTTGCTGCCTGAGATAGACTTTCCATTCCAAAGCACAAGTTCATGTGAGATTGCTGTATTGTCCCCAAACTCAAGTACTTTATCACTAAACCAGACCACATCTACACTTAGAGCACACTTGCTCATAGTGGATAGTGTAGATAGCTCAGATCAGCAGAAAATTTCTGTTACATATTATTTTCAAATCATGAGTTATAAGGGTTTTTTTTTAAACCCCTTTCTTTCTGCTTGCTGAAAACAAGTATTAAAATTGTTGCTTTGAGCTCTACTAAAATAATGTTTCTAGGACTTGGCAGCTATAAAAATTAGCAAAAAAACTTTGCTATCTTTGCTAAGGATCTCAACAGTCTCACTCATGGGTATGAGAATGATAAGAACAGGAAACTAATGGTCAAGAGATTTGGCAATCTTTTTTTGAACCTTCTGGTACCATTTGGAGTTTGATGAAGTTTGATTACACATGTGAATAGCCTTTCAAGTATTTGATCAAGTCAGTCAACAAATATTTATTAAGTGGCTACATGCTAGGCAATCTGCTAAGCACTGGGGATACAAAAAAAGCCAAAAACACTTTACCTGCCCTCAAGAAATTCACATTCTCCTGAGAATGACAGCATACAAACAACTATAGAGAAACAAAATCCATACAGTATAAATGGAAGGTAATCTTAGAGAAAAGGCAATAATAGTGTGGAAAGGGGGAACCTGGAAAAGGCCTCTTGCAGAAGGTAGGATTTTGTTTGAGTCTTGAAGGAGGTCAGGGAAGCCGGGAAGTGGAGCAAACCAGGCGTAGGGAAAGAGACACAGGAAGATAAAGTGGGTCATGAGAAGAACATCAAGGAAGCAAGTGAAATGATATTGTAGACTATGTAGAGGGGAATAAAGTTTGAGAAGACTGGAAATGCAGGAAGGGGCCAGGTTGTGAAGGGCTTTAAATGTTTAACAAAGTATTTTCTATTTAATCTTGGAGGTAATAGGGAGCTATAGCAGTTTATGGAGTAGGGGAGTGAAATGGTCAGACTTACATGTTAGGAAGATGAATGGCAACTGAATAAAGCATAAATTAGAGTGAGGAGACATTTTAAGCAGGAAGACAAATGAAAAGGCCAAATGTGAGGTGATGAGGGTCTACACCAATGTAGAAGCTATATGAGTGGAGAGAAGGGCATATATGTAAGCAATATTGTGAAGGTAGAATATGATAAGACTTGGCCACTGGTTGGCTATGTGGGGGTTATTGTGAATGAGTAGTTGACTATGACACCAAAGTTGTGAGCCTGGGTACCTGAGAGGATGTTGGTTCCCTCAACAGTAATAGGAAGTAATAGCAAATTTGGAAGTGGAAGAGGAAAAGGGTTGGGTGAAAGATAAGGAGTTCAGTTTTGGATATGTTGAGTTTGAGATATCTACTGGATGTCCTTTTCTGTATGTCCAGGATAGTAGTTAGTGATTCAACATTGGAGCTCAGGAGAGTGCTTAAGGCTGGATATGTAGATCTCAATCATCTGGATAGAGATAAAAATTGAACCCATAGGAACTAATGAGCTCACCAAGCAAGACTGTATAACAGGAAAAGGCTCAGGACACACACTTGGGTGGTACCCACATTAGTAGATATGAACTACATAAAGATTCAGAAAAGGAGATGGAGAAAGAGGTGGAAGATAGGTAGGATAACTAGGAGAAAACTTCCAGAAGGATACGGGAGTCCACAATGTCAAAGGTTACAGAGAAGTCATGAAGAATGAGGATTGAGAAAAGGTCATTATTTGCAACTAAGAAATCATTGATAACTTAGATGAGAGTAATTTCAGTTGAATGAGAAGGTTGAAAGCCAGATTGTAGAAGATGTGAGTGAAAAGAGAGGAAATGGAAGTGCTTAGTATAGAAAATTTTCTCATCTATCAAAAAATAAAAATTTTAAAAATTAAAAAAAAAATTTGTTTTTTTTTAGCTAAACTTTATTCCTTCAATTTCTGTTTTTCGTCTTGTTTCTATAACTGTTTGTCCTTCATTTCAAAGAGTACCAATGAAATCATGGAGTGAAGTATTGATTAACCCATGAATTGGATTTAAGTGAGGCAGAGCTGCACAAAGTCATCAGTCTCGTTGTCTCTTCCAGAGTTATCCAAGTTCAGTGACAAGACAAATATCAGGATGACTGGGATGGGTGACCCTGGAGTCTTCAATGTTTGACCACCTTCATGGCTATTGGAACAAATTGTTCTCATCCATCCATTCCACCAGGGGGAAGTCTTCAAATCCTTGCTGCATAGACATACCCTTAACTTACCAATGGATTTGAGGCTTGTCAGTCACCCAGGCTAAAACTGGTTTAGCCAACCTGCAGAGATGGTTTTAACATGGTGTTGCTACCGCACATATTACAGCTTCTTGGAGCTACAGGTGAGAGATGGGTAAAGCTGAGCACCAAAGGTGGATGGGCAATCCTTGAAAACCACCATAGGTACTAGTCCTCCCTGAATACCCCATATACCCCCTTGTTGCTATAGCTAACATTTGAAGAATTACATCCAATAACAGTGATGACAATGGATGTCCTTGTCTTACCCCAAACCTTCATTAAGGACCACTAGCATTTCTTTACTATAGAAAATACTATGTGGTTTTAGGTAGATATCATTGACTATTTTGATGAAAGACCTATTTATTTCTGTGCTTTGCATTTTTTAAATGTAGTTTGTCAAAAAAACTTCTCCTGTATTAATTGATGTCATCATATAATTTCTATTGTTTTATATGGTCCATTAGGTTTATAGTTTTCTAAATATTAAATTAAGCCTGCATTCCTGATGTAAATCCTCCCTCCCATCATACTACCTCCACACTCTGTGCCCCCTCAAAAAAAAAAAAACTGAGAGAAAAGAAAAACAAAACCTTTTTAACAAATAGAAAAGTTCAAAACATTGGCTGCCTCAAAATATGTCTTGTTCTGAACATTGAGTCCTTCACCTTTATTTCAAGAGGTGGATTGCATACTTCATCACTAGTCCTCTGAAATTGTGGCCGGTCATTGCATATATCAGAGTTCTTAAGTATCTTAAAGCTATTTGTCTTTATAACGTCATTGTAAATTGTTTGTCTTTAAAATGTTGTCATTGTTATAAAATATCCTACGGGCTCTGCTCACTTCATGCTACATTAGTTCACACAAATCTTCTGAGGTCTCTTCGAAACCATCCTTTTCATCATTTCTTTTTTTTGTGCAATAATATTCTGTTACTTTCTACCATAATTTGTTCAGCCATTCTCTAATTCATGGGTTCCCCTTTAGTTTTCAGTTCTTCACTTAACTTTCAATTCTTCAATTTTACAAAGAAATCTAGGATTATTTTCTCATTCTCACTCTTTGGAGTATAGATTGACTATTGGTTATCATGGAGTTAAAGGATATACACATTTTAGTGATTTTGAGGGGTTATAGTTCCAAATTGCTCTCTGGAATAGTTGGATCCCCTCACAGGTCCATCCATAGGGTATCAATATTCCTGTCTTCCCATAGCCCCTCCAACAGCTATTATTTTCATTTTTTCTCATCTTTACTAATCTGATACATGTGAGAAAATCTCAGAGTTATTGTAATTTGCATTTCTGTAATTATTAGTGATTTAGAGCTTTTTTCTTATGGTTCTTGCTAGATTAGATTTCTTCCTCTGAAAACTTATTCATATACTTAGATTATTTAACTATTAAGTAATTACGCTTATAAATGTAAGATATTTTCTCCATTTCAGCTATTCATGTCCATTTGAGTTGTCTAAGCATTGCTTATAGGAGGCATTGATAAGTATCTCTGGAGGCTTGTATACCCCTTTCCAAGGAAAATTGCAATTCTTACCTTGAGAGGAGCCTGAGAAAGTACCTTGAAGCTGGCTGCTCTGGTATCTTGTCTTTGAGAAAGTCGTGTTAGACTAGTATTATCTCTATCTTCCCCCCCACCCAACCCTTCCCCTATATAACTATTACAGAGGCATGATTTGGATTCAAAACAACTAGGTGAGGCAGCTAGGTGAAGCAGTGGGCTTCAAGTCAAGAAGACCTGAATTCAAATGTCTCCTCATATAGTAACTAGATGCATATATCTTGGGTAAGTCACTTAACCTCTCTTTTCCTCAACTGTATAATAATGGTACCTACCTCCCAGTGTTGCTGTGGAGATCAAACGAGATAATATTTGCAAAGCACTTAGCGCAGTACCTGGCACATAGTAGGTGCTATAGAAATGCTAGTTATTATTTACTTTTTTTAAAAAAAAAACCTTCCTTACCTACTAAAGGAGAAGGGGACCCCAAGCTTATACAAAACAGAAATGAGAAAAGAATGAATGAGATCTTTAGATGGGAAGAAAATGAGTTGCTGTCTCAGCAAAGAGATGCTCCAAACTACTTACTCTCTCTCTCTTTTTTTTTTGTTTCTTCTTTCTTGTGGTTCATTCCTTTAGTTATAATTCTTCTTTGCAACATGACTAATGTGAAAATATCTTTAATATGAATGTATATGTAAAGCCTATATCAGATTATATTGCTATCTTGGGAAGGGTGGAGGGTAGAGAGAGGGAGAAAATTTAAAACTCAAAAGCTTGTGGAACTGTATGCTGTAAAGTAAAACAAACAAATGAACTAACAAAGGAATGAATGAATGAGTGAATGAATGTATTTGAAAAAAAAAGTTCCAATCTCACCCAAGTGAGCTTCTCCCCAGGTAGATGAGGCAAGCTGACAATCAGTGACATACTGAAAAGCTAGATTCCCCTCCATGTCTGTCATTTCCAAAATTCATCTCCTCTATACATGTTTGTCACTCATCCTAAAGAGAAAGTCTGGAATCATATCCCCATCTCTCTGTCTATCTCTCTCTCCTTCCTTTCCCAATCTCTCTTACTAACTCCATTCCCCACACAGGTATGCCTAGAGCTGTATCAACATTATAATAATTAAGGAAGGTGCATAAAAAATATCCCAGGCATAGCTAAAAAACAGGGTCAAATTTTAATCAGTTCTCTATATATTGGATGTGAGAAATTTATCAGAGAAACATTCTGTAAAAATCCCCCCCTTTTAACTGTTTCTCTTTTAATTTTAACCGCTTTAGTTTTGTTTGTGAAAATTTATTTTAGCTTTTTGATATTGAAGTTGTCTGTTTTATCTCTTATAATACTCTGTTTCCCTTATTTGATCATGAATTATTCCCCTACATAGAGCTGCAAAAAGTGTTTTCTGCCTTCTCTTCTAATTTGGCTATTATGAGATCTTTTATATAGAAACTGTGTATTGTTTTTCTGCTTGTCTTGGTATGCGTTCCATAACTAACTTCTGCCAGGCTTCTTTCAGTGACATCCCTGCATTATCCTTTGTTTTTTGAAAAGACTTTGAGTCTTTCCCTATTACATATAATATTGACTTTTGGTTTTGGATAGATTCTACTAACCATATTACTTAAAATATTATCAAATGAGATATTTGTGAAGTGCTTAGCACACTGTTAGGCACATAGTAGATAATAAATGCGTATTCTAATCATTCCTATTCCACCCATATTAAGGAAAGTCTATTCTTATTTTTTGGTATTTTAAACATGAAATGGTATTAGATTTTGTCAAAAGTTTTTTTTCAACATCTATTGATATTGTCATATGGTTTTAATTACTTTTACTATATAAGAGGGAGGTGTTCTACTGAAATGTCAGAGAAAAAAGCTGTTAAAGAAGTACTGGGGAGTAAAGAAGAAAGTCTTCAGATAAATAGACATTTACTACCTTAGAAATAGTTTGGGGCTTGAATAGCTCAGTTGCATGTGAAGAGTCCAAGAATACAACTTTTCCTCAGGGCACACATTGCTTTCATACCTTTGGCCCTAATCACTTCTTTAACAAGTTTCCCAAAGGAGTCTGGGAGGTGGAACAAACTGACTTGAAACCAATCATTCCAAGACTCCTTAAGTGGCTCCCTGAAGGAACAGGTTTTTGAATCAGAAGGATTTATCCAAACGAGAGGCTTGCTTTTTCTACCCTGGAGCCATCAAACTGGGACAAGCTCAGACTCTGACGGAGTCAAAAGTGAAAGGCTTGTGCTGATCCTTCTTTGAGTCATTGCACTAGCCAAAGGAGTGAGGGGTCTACAAACTGTAGCCCTTGGGCCAAATTCAAAGATTTATTTAAAATTGTAAAAATTGTTTTTAGTTCAGTCTGTAATCATAAATCATTTGCTGATTAGAAAAGACCACAACTGCCTATTCAAGAGCAAATCCAGGCCAGTGCATGGATCTGTCCAGCAGAGACTGTGCTCTGAGAAGTGCTCAAAAGCCAAGCAATGTGCCTGCTCCAGGGATGATGGGCCTATTCAGTTCAGCAGAAGATGGGCCCATGCACTAAAGACTAACAGGAACAAGACCATCTGAGCTTCTAGTCCCATGAAGACATCATGATTTATCAAAAACTAGCCCAACTGAACAGCAACATGACTCCTCTGTCATGGGCACATCATCTTGATGTCATGGTCCTCTTTGAGAATGAAGGATGAACACAGCCTGTCTCATCCCTTGAGTAACTACTTAAAGAAGCTTATTCCTTGAATGGGTGTATCTTAACTCAAAGTAAGAATGTGATAAGACCTTAGCCTGAAAGGACCAGGGTTTCACATTGCATCCTGGGCCATCTCCAGTCATCCTGATGAATATCAGGCCACTGGACTCAGATGGCTCAGGAGAAGAAAGTAGGATGGTGACCTTGCACAAGTCTCCCTTACTCAAATCAAAGTCAACTGAAAGTCATGTCATCATCCTGATGTCATGATCCTCTTCGAGAATGAAGGACAAACACTCCAACAACAGCCCTGTAATAGTAAATGTTTTGATAATTATCTGAAAAGGGAAAAGATACAGAAACCCTGCTGCTCTGGAGAAGGAAGCTAGATGGCTCAGTGGATAGAGCACTAGCCTTGGAGTCAGGAAGACCTGAGTTCAAATACAACTTCAGAAACTTACTAGCTGTGTGACCTTGGGCAAGTCACTTAACCTCCGTTAATCCTCTGTCTTAATCCACTGGAAAAGAAAACAGAAAACCACTCCAGTATCTTTGCCAAGAAGAACCCATGGAAAGTACTGGCATGCTCATGAAGAATTGGACATGACTAAATGATTGAAGGACATCAAAAAACTGCTGTGAATTGCCTTGGTCATTTGTATCACCTATATATGTGCCTCAGTTCCACCCCTCTTTGTTCCTGTTCTTCTCCTCACCATCACTCTGGGTTTATTTGTTGACAATGAGAGAGAAGAGATCTGCTCTCTTCAGGAGGGGAGGGGTGGAATTGAGCAAGTGAAAGACAGACAGACAGACACGAGATGATGATGATGATGATGATGATGATGATTCACTATGCCAACCTCTCTTCTTCTGGTTGCTGAAGCAAGAGAAAGAAACTGGTATGAAAGGAGGTGGCATATTTCTATCCCAAACTTGCTACACTAGAGGCTTTGAGAATTTCCCCTTGTATGAGATCTGGGACTCTGACTCTTGGTTAAGCTAAGTCATCTTACTCCCAATAGGAGAGCTCCTTTGTTCTGTATTGTCTGGCGTATATTTTGGTATGTATACTTTTTCTAATTTCTATTTTGCTAACCATGTGTATGAACGGATTTATTTGCCATTTGCTACCTGTATTCATTGTAAAACTGGCATCTGACGGAAAGGGAGTCAAGTGCTGGATATAAAATTTTGGACCTTCCTTTTCCCCTTTAGGAAAGAGCAATCGGAATTTTAGCTTTAATCTAAAAATTACTTGACCTAGACTAATAATATTTAAGGGAGCTGGTAGATATCATTATAGCCTAGAACTTCTTCTCTCTGAGAAGAGCAGAACGGCTAGCCTTTGGTCACAATCTCCTACATCCCCTCTTGACCAGAATCAAACTGTCTCTGAAAAGTGGAGGCTCTGTGAAGAGTTGTTAGATATATATCTATTCTTGCACCACAGAGAGCCACACACAGCATCCCATTCTACATAGTATTTTCTTATATTGAACTACAACTACATTGCTGGTATAAATCCAAACTCGTTACAGCCTAGAAGCCTTTAAATATGTTGTTGTAGCCTTCTTGCTTATATTTTCTTAAATATTTTTGCCTGAGTGTTCTGTAGGGCTGTTGGTCTATGGTTTTCTTTTCCTGCTTTGTTTCATATTAGTTTAGGTAGCAATACCATATTTGTATCATAGAAAGCTTTTAGAAGCCTTAGTTTCTATATTTTTGCAAATTATATAATAATGGAATTAAATATTTGAATGTTTGATAGATTTAACTGGTAAGTTCAAACTGGTTCTGGTGTAGTATTTTTCCTTTGGGAGTTCATTTATGATTTGTTTGAAATATTGTATAGTGTTGGCTTATAAACCATTATAATATAGAATAAATCTATTCCTTGATTCTAGATATTTATTTTTGTAAGAACTCAATTTCTTTTAAGTTATTGACACACAATTGATAAAAATATGTAGGATAATTTCTTTTATTTCATCTTTATTTTTTGTGAATTCATCTTTTCATTATTTGGTAACTGAAATTTTATAATATTGTTTGAGATCTGGAAGTGTTATTCTCCCTTTATCCCTACTTCTTTTCATTATTTTGCTTGACATTCTAGATCTTTTATCTTCCTAAAGGAATTTTGTTGTTATTCTTACAAGTTTTTGTAAAGTATCCTTTAATCATTTGATTGATATAGCATTAAAACTGTAAATTCACTTTAGTGATATTGTAATTTTTACTATTTTGGCATGGCCCAGAAATGAGCAATTAATATTCCTCTAGCTATTTAAGTTGTTCTTTATTGCTTTAAGGGGCGTTGTGTAATTGAATCTACATAAGCATTTTGTGTACTTTGGAAGATTGATTCCCCACTTATTTTAAATATTTTATAGTTAGTTGTAGTGAAATTTCCCTTTCTATTATTGCTTCTTTGGTTTTGCTATTATATAGAAATGCAAGAGCTTTTGCTTTGGTGGTCCCTTTATAGCTATATTTCTTTTTCTGAGATTAGATTATATAATATTTCTGTTTAGTCTTCTGTTAATCTGGGTGTTTACGTTTTGGGTGGCATTCATCTTTTTCTTTTGTTATCTAAATTATTTAACATATAACATTTAACATATATAACATATAGCATATTTTTTATGTTTTGTTTAGTTATATCAGTCATGTCCAACTCCTCATGACCCTGTTTGGAATTTTCTTGGCAAAGATACTGGAGTGGTTTGCCATTCCCTTCTCCAGCTCATTTTACAGATGAGGAAACTGAGGCAAACAGATCTGAGTGATTTCCCAAAGTCACTTACAACTAGTAAGTGTCTGAGGCTAGATTTAAACTTCCTGACTCCAGGCCCTTCACTCTAGAAGGATGTACTACATAGCTGCCCCATAATTGCATACTAAGTTCTAATAAATCTTTTTATTTCTTCTGGTTTTGTTGTGATTTCATCTTGTTCATTTTCTATTTTATTTTCTGTCCTTTTTTCATCAAATTGGCTGAAGGTTTATCAGCTTTGATAGATAGGATAGAAATATTTCCCCACAATATGAGTTTTCCTATACCCCTGATTGTGTAGTTCATTTCCACTACTCCTTACTCTCCCCATGATCCCCTTTTTCCCCATTTGCCATAAAATAGCTTATCCAGACACAGAAACCCCAAGTCTTCTGGGTTTCAGTTGTCTCCAGGAACTCTGATTCCCTTTCTTCTGAGTCAGGAAGAGTGCTCTCTCTATGCACCAAATACCTACAGATTATACCCATTGTTAGGTCCCCATTTATCATTATATGATAAATCTTTCTCTTCCTCCATAGGAGCATTCTTCAGTGGGACCTCCTCCCAACATTGCTAGATTTCCTACTCCTTTCCTCCTTTTCAATACCTTCTTTTGCCTCATTCCCCAATTTTCCTGTAGACCCTCTTTTGCCTGAGAGGCTACAGGTTTTATTTTCCCTTCATTATTAATCTGTAACTTCATTATAGCAAATCACATATTCCTCTCTATCTTCATCCTCCTTTCTTCTTTCTTATATGCCCTCCCATTCTTTAGTTTAGCTGCACAAAACAAACAAGCAAATACAAATATTGATTCACTTAGAGGTGGAATATTATGAGGTTTTAGTCCTTGCTGCTAGAGAATGGTTTTCTTATATTTGATTTCTGATTTCACATTTGTTTCCTCGTATACTTTTAGAAATTTCTTAAAGAGCTCTTTTTTATTTTTTGCTGTTGTTTTTGTTTTCACTATAGATGTCTTTGTCTTTTAAGTCTCCCTTTATTTTCCTTATTATTTTATATCTTCCTTGGTGGCTGCATTTGTCTTTCTTGTATTTCTATTGTCTGAAGTTTTTTAAAGCAAATAATTCGATGAGTTCTCATTTCCTTTGTAAAAATGTTATAAAATTTCTCTTTTTATTTTATGTTCGTTTTTGTTGATGATTAGGTTCAATTTTGCAAGATATATTGCTTTGGGCCCTACCTTGAGCTTCTGTCCTATGTAATACACACTTTTCGAATCTCCCTTTCAATTTGTAGTGGGTTCAGAGTATTTTTGTGTTATCTAAATTTCCTTCCCTTCATTTTCAAAAGTCTTTCTCCTTCAGCTGATTGCAGAATATGATGTTCTTCAAATTGTTGAATCTAACCATTGTGTATCTTGGAGTTTGAAGCAGAGTATATTTTTCTGGAGGTGATCTATGTTTTCTTTGATTGGCAGTTTATTTTCTGTGTTGAGAAGTTCTAGGCAATTTTCTTTCTTTCTTTCTTTTTTTAATATAAATTTATTTATTTAACTTTTTACATTCATTTTCACAAAATTTTGGGTTCCAAATTTTCTCCCCATTTATCCCCTCCCCCCACCTCAATACACCAAGCATTCTAATTTTCCCTATCACCAGTCTGCCCTCTCTTCTATCCTCCCTCCCTTTTCTTGTCCCCATCTTCTCTTTTCTCCTGTAGGGCCAGATGACTTTCTATTCCCCATTAACTGTATGTCTTATTTCCTAGTAGCAAGAACAATACTCAACAGTTGTTCTGAGAACTTTGAGTTCCAAATTCTCCCCATCTCTCCCTCCCCACCCATTCCCTTTGGGAAGGCAGGCAATTCAATATAGGCCATATCTGTGTAGTTTTGCAAATGACTTCGGTAACAGTTGTGTTGTGTAAGACTAACTGTATTTCCCTCCATCCTATCCTGCCCCCCATTGCTTCTATTCTCTCTTTTGATCCTGTCCCTCCCCAAGAGTTTTGACTTCAAATTGCTCCCTCCTGCCATTGCCCTCCCTTCCATCATCCCCCCACCCTGTTTATCTCCTTCTCCCCCACTTTCCTGTATTGTAAGATAGGTTTTCATATCAAAATGAGTGTGCATTTTATTCCTTCCTTTAGTCGAATGTGAGGAGGGTAAACTTCATGTTTTTTTGTCAGCTCTCCTCTTTTTCCCTCCACTAAAAAGTCATCTGCTTGCCTCTTGAATGAAAGATAATTTACCCCATTCCATTTCATACTCTCTCCTCCCACTACATTTCTCTCTCACCATTTACCTTAATTTCTTTTAACATATGGTCCCATCCTATTCAATTCACTCTGTGCTGTCTGTCTCTGTATGTGTGTGCCTGTGTGTATGAGTGTGTGCGCACATGTGTACATGTGTGTGTGTTTGTGCGTGTGTGTATGTGTGTGTGATCCTACCAACTACGCAGATACTGAAAAGTTTTAAGAGTTACAAATGTTGTCTTTCCATATAGGAATATAAACAGTTCACCTTTGGTAAGTCCCTTATGACTTCTCTTTGCTGTTTACTTTTCCATGCTTCTTCTCATTCTTGTGTTTGAAAGTCAAATTTTCTTTTCAGCTCTGGTCTTTTCATCAAGAATGCTTGAAAGTCCTCTGTTTCATTGAAAGACCATATTTTCCCCTGAAGTATTATACACAGTTTTGCTGGTTAGGTGATTCTTGGTTTGAGTCCTAGTTCCTTTGACTTCTGGAATATCCTATTCCATGCCCTTTGATCCCTTAATGTAGAAGCTGCTAGATCTTGTGTTATCCTGATTGTATTTCCACAATACTGGAATTGTTTCTTTCTAGCTGCTTGCAATATTTTCTCCTTGACCTGGGAGTTCTGGAATTTGGCCACAATGTTCCTAGGAGTTTCTCTTTTTGGATCTCTTTCAGGCAGGGATCTATGGATTCCTTCAATACTTATTTTGCCCTCTGGTTCTAGAATCTCAGGACAGTTTTCCTTGATCATTTCATGAAAGATGATGTCTAGGCTCTTTTCTTGATCATGGCTTTCAGGTAGTCCCATAATTTTTAAATTGTCTCTCCTGGATATAATTTCCAGGTCAGTTGTTTTTCCAAAGAGATATTTCACATTATCTTCCATTTTTTCATTCTTTTGGTTTTGTTTTGTGATTTCTTGGTTTCTCATAAAGTCATTAGCCTCCATCTATTCCATTCTAATTTTGAGAGAACTATTCTCTTCAGTGAGCTTTTGAACCTCCTTTTCCATTTGGCTAATTCTGCTTTTGAAAGCATTGTTCTCCTCATTGACTTTTTGAACCTCTTTTGCCAATTGAGTGAGCCTATTTTTCAAGGTGTTATTTTCTTCAGCATTTTTTTGGGTCTCCTTTAGCAAGGTATTGATCTGTTTATCATGCTTTTCTTGCATCTCTCTCATTTCTCTTCCCAGTTTTTCCTCCACCCGTCTAACTTGATTTTCAAAATCCTTTTTGAGCTCTTCCATGGCCTGATCCCACTGGACATCCACCTTGGATGTCTGGGATAGAGAGGCCCCGACCTCCACGTCTTTCCCTGATGGCAAGCATTGTACTTTGTCATCAGAAATGAAAGGAGGAAGGAACATCTCTTCCCCAATAAAGTAGCTCTCTATGGTCTTATTTTTCTTCCTTTTTCTGGGCATTTTCCCAGCCAGTTACTTGACTTCTGAAATTCCTGTCCACCCCCGCCTAGATCCGCTCAGCTAGTGCTTCGGGTCTGAGATTCAAATGCTGCTCCCCAGCCTCGGGGCTTTCAGTGGCAGGCGGGGCTGCTATTCAATGTGAGCTTAAGTTCTGGTGCTCAGGTGGGGGCAGGGCCACCTCCCAGGCTCAGTTCCCTCAGGTGGTTTATGGGGAGATCTTCAGTAATGGAGCGGAGCTGCTGTCTACTCTGGGAGTCCCAGGCTCTCACCTTTCCTGCTGCCTCCTGAGGGGGTCCGAGTCACGGAGACACCCTGCTCCCCTCTCGGCTAGCCTAGAAGGCTCTCTCACTGACCTGTAGCTCCTGTGGGCAGAGGGACCTTCGCGGCCACCAGAAGCTCCATCCCTGAAGCCTGCTCGGATCTGCTCCTCTCGGCCACGCCTCTGCTGTCCAGTGCATGACGGATCTTTGGGGTCAGTTTTTCAGGGCTCTCTGGAATGGAAATCTCCTCCCCTCTGTTGCTGCGTGGGTTCCACTGCTCCAGAATTTGTGGGGAGTTTTTTTTACAGGAAATTTATGGGCTGTGGGTTCCGGAGCTAGAATATGTGAGTCTTTCTACTTTGCCATCTTGGCTCCTCTCCCCAATTTTCTTATTATTCATTAGATTATTCCTTGTAATGAGGTGTTTGAGTTTTTTGGTGTGTTCTTCTAAGAAAACTATAACCCTGAAATTGCATCTTGTCTTTGAAATCAAAATTTCCTGGTATAGCGATTATGTCAATAAGTATCTTTCTCTCATCTTTGGCGCAGTTTGCCAATGTATATTTAAATTTTCCTGTCCTGCTGATTATTTCTGCTTTCCTGATTCTTATTTCTCTCAAGTCATTTGGGAACATCCTGCTGTGTTTCCATGTTCTCTCATGAATACACAAATTCTTCTGCCTCATTGGGTATTAATTTATTTTCCTTTGTCTTGAAATATTTATTCATGTATATCAATATCTATCTATCTATATCTATCTATCTATCTATCTATCTGTCTGTCTGTCTGTCTGTCTATCTATCTATCTTGTCTGTCTTCTTGTTTACATGATCTTTAGGCCACATTCTCTTTTGTTATTTATTAAGCTCTTCCCTAGTAGTTCATCCATTTGTGCTTAGCCTTTTTAACTGATATCCTAAGAGATTTTGTAATTTTGATCTTTCCACCCTTGTATTCCCCTATCACTCACTCACTGATTTCTTTCCCTTTGATAGCAGGTTTCCCAGGGCCTGTACCTCAGAATCTGTCTTAGCTTTCTCCAGTGTTGGGGAATTCTTATTTCACTGGCCTAAGTCTCTGTTCCAAGTGATGTTTAGCAGGACAGAAATGGCCTTAGCTAGATGCCAGTAGCTCTTTTATTAGGTTTATGAAGCCACATACATATAGTAGAATCCTTCTATCAGTTTTCTGGTGGAACACTGTCACAGTATAATGTGCTGCCATGCTACAGGCCTTGCCAGAACAATCTTCTAACTTTTGAAGTTTTCAGGGAGACAAGGACAAAATTGAATTGGATGGTGCAGCCGTATCAAACTGTAGATATCAGTGGGGCAGAGGGTGTTGAATGAGTGCAATTAGGCATTAGGGATTAGTCTTTTCTAAGATTAGGATTATCAAGTTATTATCTCAGTAAGATTCTTGGTACCTTAGGCCATGAAGGGAACTGAAATGTCTTTATCTCATGTCTGTAATTCCTATTTTAGAGATATTTGAGAGGTCATGAGAATTGGAGACAGCATCTAGTCATTTATCTTGTTCTCTTTAAAAAAATATTTAATACAATTTATTTTTTTCTCTCTTTAAAAAATCTGACTAGCTTATAGTCTATTAGAGTTTTTTTTTCCTTCTTTCCAAAAAACAGTTTCTGATTTTAATTATCAGTTCAGGAGTTTGAGTTTTTTTTTTCCTTTTTGGCTTTAAATATTGTTAATTTCTTTTTATTTTTTAGGATTTTTATTCTGGTGTTAAGTTTCTTGATTTGTTATTTTTCTAGTTTATATCATTGTTATTATTGCATCTGCAATTTGTTGATCTACTCTTTATTTCTTTTATTGATGAGTGCACTTAGAGATACAAACTTCTCTCTTAAGGGCTGATTTAGTGGCATTCCAAAAGTTTTAAAGTATTGTCTCATTATTATTTTATTTGATTAATTTTTCTATTATTTCATGACTCATTTTTTGTCCTACCAATTATTTTTTAAAAATAAGTTGTATTTTATTTTCACTTTCATATCTTTTCCCTTTCTCCATCACCTTTCTCATCCATTGAGAAGGTAAGAAACACAAAACTCATTGCAAATACAGTCATGCAAAACAAATTTCCACATTAGTCATGTTCTGAAAAAGAAAAAGAAAGAGGAGAAAATATACTTGTCTACTCTCTGAATCCTTCAGTTCTCTTTTGATTCCTGCGTAAATTGGATTTAAGTGAGGTACAGTTGCACGTAGTCGTCAACCTTACTCTCTCCTCCAGTGTCACCATAGTCCAGTGGCAGGACAGAGTCAAGACAGCTGGCAATGGCTCAGGCTGCAGTGGATGACCTTGATGACTTCGGTGTCTAAGCAAACTCTAAGTGATCCACATCACCTGCTTCAGCTCCCATCATGGCCATTGGAACAAATTGTTCTCAACTGCCCGTTCCACCAGAGGAAGTCTTCACCTGCTTGGGGTAGACACCCCCCTAACTCACCAGTGGTTTTGAGACCCCTTGATTATCCTCAACCTGGTTTGACCAGTCTGCCAAAATGGTTTACCGGAGTGTGACCTCTGCATATGCTGCAGCTTCTTGGAACCACAGCTGAGAGCTGGGTGGAACAGGTGAACAGCAAAGGTGAAAAGGTCCCCAAAAAAGGGCTTGGCAGCCATCACACAAAGGTACTGCTCCTCCCTGAATGCACCCTACATATTGGCTGCTTAGCTCAGTTGGTTAAAGTGTGGTGCTAATAAAGCCAAGATCAAGGTTTCCATCCCCATAAGGGTCATTGCTTTACCTTCAGTTCTCTATCTGGAGATGGATAGTATTTTTCATCATGAATTCTCTGGAAATGCGGTAGATCATTGTATCAATCAGAGTAACTGTCTTTCACAGTTGATTATCTTATAAGATTGTGGTCACTTTACACATTGTTGTCAAGGTTCTACTTACTTCACATTGCATCAGTTCACATAAATGTCCTTTTGAAATCACCACTTCACCATTTCTTGTAGTACAATATATTACATCACATTCACACACTATAATTTGTTCAACCTTTCCCTAGTCGATGGGCATCCCCTCAGTTTCCAATTCTTTGACACCATGCAAAGAGCTGCTATAGGTCCTTTTCCTATTCCTTTCATCTCTTTGGAGTATAGACCTAGCAATAATGTTGCTAAGTCAAAGGGTATGCACAATTTAATAGCTTTTGGGGAATAATTCCAAAGAGCTTTCCAGAATGGTTGGACTAGTTTAAAGTTTCACCAACAGTGCATTAGTCTATCTTATTTTTACATATCCCCTATAAGAATTTTCATTTTCTGTTATCTTAGCCAATCTGATCGATGTGAATTGATATTTCAGAGTTATTTTGTTTTGCATTTCTCTAGTGATAGAGAGCATTTTCTCATGTGATTATTGATAGTTTTGATTTCTTCTTATGGAAACTACCTATTTTCAATTGCTCTTATTCTTATTGTCTCAGTTCCCTACATATTTGAGAAATGAGATCTTTATCAGAGAAATTCCCTGCAGAGATTTTTTAAACCTAGTGTCCTGTTTTTCTTTTAATTTTAGCTTCATTGGTCATGTTTGTGTAAAAGCATTTACATTTTATGTAATTAATTTTTTATTTTATCTTTTCTGAAACTCTATATTTCTTGTTTGGTTACAAACTTCTATCAAGAGATCTGACAGGTAATTTCTTCTATGCTCCACTAATTAGCTTGTGCTATCACCCTTTATGTCTAAATTATATACCCATTTTGAATTTATCTTGGTATATGATATGAGATGTTGGTCTATGCCTAATTTCTGCCAGACTGTTTTCCAGTTTTCCCATCCATGTTTGTCAAATAATTAGTTCTTGCCTCAGTAGCTGGAATCATTGGATTTATGAAACACTTTATTTTACTTTGATTTGATTCTATATATTGTATACAAATCTGTTCCATTGGTCAACCTCTCTATCTCTTACCCAGGTACCAAATTGTTTTGATGATTAAAACTTTGTTGTATAGTTAATGAAAAACAAGTGGAAAGGAAGGCAACCCAACCCAGTAGTACCACTTGTTTTTCATTAACTTTTTATATTTTTGACCTTTTATTTTTTCAGATGAATTTTGTTAGTATTTTTTCCAGCTTTATTAAGTAATTTTTTGGTAGTTTGGTTGGCATGACATTGAATAAGTTAATTTAGGTAGGTGGTACTGTGATTTTTATTGTATTGGTTTGGCTAACTCATGAACAATTAATATTTCTCCACTTATTTAGATTTGTTTTTATTTGTGTGAAGAGTGTTTTATAATTGTGCAAATGTAATTCCTGTGTGTGTGTGTATGTGTGTGTGTGTGTATCTTGTCAGGTATACTCCAAAGTTTTTATATGGTCTGTTTTTATTTTAAATGGAATTTTTACTTTTATTTCTTCTTGATGAGTATTGTTGGTAGTATACAGAAGTGCTGATGATTTGTGTAGATTTATTTTAAATCCTGCAACTCTGTTGAAGTTGCTAATTTTATTGATAATTTTTTTTTGTTGACTGACTGGGGTTCTTTAGGAAAACCATTATCATCTGTACAACATGATGATTTCATTTCCTTGTTGCCTATACTTAGTCCTTCAATTTCTTTTTCTTGCCCTATTGCTATAGCTAGTGTTTCTAGTACAATGTGCATCATAATCATGATGATGGACATTTGTGCTCACATCTGATCTTACTGGAAAGACAACTAGCTTATTCCCATGACATATAACATATGCTCTTGGTTTTAGATAAATTCTATTTATCACTTAAAACAAAACTGTTTATTCCCATGCTTTCCAGGGTTGTTTTTTTTTTTAAACCGAAATAGATGTTGTATTTTGTCAAAAGATTTTTCTGAATCTATTAAAATAATCATGTTATGTCTATTTTTGTTATTGATATAGCCAGTTGTGTTTATAGTTTTCCTAATATTGAACCAGCCTTGTATTCTTAATATAAATCCAACCTTGTTATGATATATGATATTTGTAATATATTGTAATCTCCTTGAGAGGATTTTATTAGAATTTTTTTGCATTAAGAGTTGTTAGGAAAATTGGTCTATAGGTTCCCCCCTCCCTCTGTTTTGACTCTTAATGGTTTAGGTAGTAAGACCATATTTGTGTCATGGAAGGAATTTTGGTAGGAGTCTTTCTTTTTCTTCAAACAGTTTATGTAGTATTGGAGTTAGTTGTTCTTAAAATATGTGGTAGAATTCATTTGTAAATCCATCTGGTCTTTGAGTTTTTTCTTAAGGAGATAATTTATGCCTTATTCAATGTCTTTTTATAACATAGGATTGTCTAAGTATTGCATTTCTTGTTCTATTTGTCCAGAAAATTTATGTTTTTATAAATATTCATCTATTTTATTTAGGTTGCCATTTTTATTTATCACAGCTATTGTATGTAGTTGGACAAATAGCTTCTAATAATTGCTTTTATTTTAATTTCATTATTTATGAATTCATTCTTTTCTTTTTTGATACTGGTAATTTGATTTTCTCCTTAAAAAATAAAAAAATCAAATTACCCAATGATTTATCTATTTTTTTTTGCTTTAAAAATCATCTCCTAGTTTTTGTTTAAAGTTTTATGTTTTGTTATTTTCAGTTTCTATTTTGGTGCTTCATTGGGGGCTTTAAATTTTTTCTTTTTCTAGTTTTTTGAATTGCATATCCAACCCTTTCATATTGATGGAAGCATTTAGAGATAGAAAATTTTTACTAAGTATTGCTTTGGCCGCATCCCACCAATTTTGATTTATTGTCTTACTGTTATCATTATCTTTAATGAAATTATTGATTGTTCTTATGATTTACCCTTTGACCCACTCATTCTTTAAGATTAGGTTATTTAATTCCCAATTAACTTTTAATCTATGCTTTAAAGGAAAATGAAGATAATTTCATTGCATAAAGGCCAGAAAGGTGCATTTGACATTTCTTCTTTTCTGCATTTGTTTGTGATGTATTTAATGGCCTAATATATGACTGATTTCAGTGGAGATGCTTTCCTTTCTATTCCCATCTATTGTTTTACAGAGATCTAGCATATCTAACTTTTTAAAACACTATTTTCATTTACTTCACATCATTCTTGGTTAGATATATCTATTTTTGAGAGGGGAAGATTCAGGTACACCAATTTTACTCTTTGTTTTCTTCTATAATTCATTTAATTTTTCCTTCAAGAATTTGGATGCCACTTGTTGCTTATGTATTCACTATTGATATACGTCATTGCCTATGTTAACTTTCTGCAAAATGTATTTTCCCTGATAATCTCCTTTAATTAGGTTTGATTTTGCTTTTGCCTTGTCTGAGATCACAATTGACACCCTTGCCTTTTTTTTCTTCAACTGAAGCACAATTTTTCTGTTCCAACTTCTTATTTTAATCTATGTATATCTCTCTATTTCAAGGGTGTTTCTTGTAAATAATTTCTTATTGGATTCTTTTTTCTAATCTGTTTTGCTATCCTTTTCCATTTTATGGGTAAGTTTATACTACTTACATTCATAGTTATAACTGTTAATTATGTATTTTCCTCCATTTTATTATCTTATGCTTACTTTTATCTTTTTTCCCTTGTCCTCTCCTTAAAAGCATGTTTTGCTTCTGATCATTACTTTCCTTAATCTACTATCCCTTTCCATCACCATTCCTACCATTCTCTTAAACCCATTCTTTCCTACTTCACTTAGGGTAAGATTAATTTCTGGACCTAACTGTGTATGTATATATCCACTAATTACCACCTAAAAGAGACTGCCATGATGAAAACCCACAGGAATATTATAGCTAAATTTTGAAGCTCCCAGGTCAAGGAGAAAATACTACAAATAGCTAGAAAGAAACAGTGTAAATACTATGTAGATACAGTCAGGATAAACAGAAGATTTAGCAGCTTCTATGTTAAAAGACTGAATGATAAATTGATCATATATTAGGAGCATAAACATTTTATAGTTAAATACAGAAAAGTAGAAATATTAAATGCATCCTTTCCAGATAATGATACAATAAAATTATATTTAATAAAGGACTATGGAAACAGATGAAAAATCAATTGGAGACTTAAAAACCTAATATTAAAGAATGAGTAGATTAAAGAACAAGTCATAGAAGCAATAAATAAGTTTATTAAAGAGAATAATGGTAAAGAGACAATATACTGAAATGTGTGGGATGCAACAAAAGCAGTATTCAGAGGAAAATTCATATCTTTAAATGCTCACATCAATAAAATAGACAAAGAGCAGACCAATGAATTGGGTATGTAATTAAAAAAACTAGAAAAAGAACAAATTTAAATCCCCAGGTAAACATCAAAGTGGAAATCCTAAAAATTAATTAAATATAAGAAAAAGCAGTGAATTAATAAATAAAACTTGGAGTTGGTTTTATGAAAAAAATCAATAAAACAGACAAATCATTGATTAATATAATAAAAAAGAGAAGAAAATAAAATCACTCCTATAAAAAATGAACAGGGTAAATATACTATTAATCAAGATGAAATCAAAACAATTGTTAGGAGTTTTGCCCAATCATATCCCAATAAATTTAACAATTTAAGTTATATGGAAGAGTACTTGCAAAAATATATCTAATTAACAAAAGAGGAAATAAATCAACCTATTTTTAAAAAAGAAATTGAGCAAGCCGTAAATGTTTCCTAAGGAAAAGGACTAGATGGATTTACAAGTGAATTCTACCAAACATTTTAAAATCAACTAATTCTAATACTAAATAAATTATTTGGAATAATAGGCAAAGGAAGAATCCCACCAAACTCCTTTTATTAAATATGTATGGTGCTGATACCTAAACCAGGAAGAACAAAAACAGAGAAAAAAACTTAGAGACTAATTCCACTAATGAATACGGATGCAAAAATTCTAAATAAAATACTACCTAGGAGTCTACAATATATCACAAAGATTATACATTGTGACCAAGTAAGATTTATACCAGGAATTCAGGGATGGTTTAGAATAAGAAAAAATATTAACATAATTGATTATGTCAGTAACAAAAGTAAGAAAAATCATATGATTATATCAATAGATGCAGAAAAAGCTTTCGACAAAATATAACATTCATTCCTCTTTAAAAAAAAAACACTTGAAAACACAGGTATAAGAAGATTTTTTCTTAAAATGATAACAAGCATCTGCCTAAAGCCACCAGCAAGCTTTATTTGTAATGGGGATAAGCTAGAAGCCTTCCCAGTGAGATAAAGAATGAAACAGAAATTCCCACTATCACCAATATTATTCAATATTGCATTAGAAATGCTAGCAATAAGAGGAGAAGAAATTGGAGAAATCACAATGTGCAATGAGGTAATAATCCTCCTTTTGCAAACAATATGATGACATACTTGGAAAATCCTAAATAAAAAGTCAATTAAAACAGTTAATAATTTTAGCAAAGTAGCAGTATATAAAATAAACCTACACAAAAAAAATCATCATTTCTATATTTCAGCAACAAAACCCAACAAGAAGAGAAAGTAAAAGATACTCTATTTAAAATAATCATAGACCGGAGAAAATACCTGGGAGTATAGCCAAAAGCCAAACCCAGAAAGTGCATGAACATAATCATAAAAACACTTTTTATGCAAATACAGTCAGATTTAAATAATTGGAGAAAGAGTAAGTGTACATGAGTGGGCAGAGCCAATAAAATAAAAATGACTAATCTACTTACTCAATGCCATCCCAATTAAATTACACAAAAAATCTTTTATTGAGCTAGTAAAAGCAATAACAGAATTCATTTGGAAGAACA
The DNA here is from genome assembly GCA_023548195.1 of Bettongia penicillata ogilbyi. Lineage (NCBI taxonomy): Eukaryota > Metazoa > Chordata > Mammalia > Diprotodontia > Potoroidae > Bettongia > Bettongia penicillata. The sequence continues at coordinate 23,779,902 of JAJHZJ010000014.1, read as the reverse complement.
AAAGGTCAAGAATGTAAGAGGAATTAATGAAAGAATGTAAAGGAAGGATATTTAGCAATACCAGCTCTTAAACTGTATTATAAGGTGGTAATTATCAAAACTATCTGGTACTGACTAAGAAATAGAAAGGTGGATCAGTGAAACAGAGTAAACATAAAATACATAGTAGTAAATTATTATTATTTAGTCTTCTGTTTGACAAATCTAAAGATTGTGGAATAAGAATTCACTATTTGGTAAAAATTGTTGGGAAAAATGGAAAGCAGTCTGGCATAAATTGTACATAGACTAATACCTGACACCATTTACTAAGATAAAGTCAAAATAGATACATGACCTCGCTAGAAAGGGAATGATTACAAGAAAATTAGAAGAGCATGGAACATATTATGTATCAGATTTATGGGTAGAAGAATTTATGAATAAACAAAAGATAGAGATGTAAAATGGATAATTTTGTTTACATCAAATTGAAATGTTTTTGTAGAAATAAAATCAATCTAGCCAATATTAAAAAGAAGGCAGAAAACGGGGGGAAATTTTATAGACAGTTTCTCAGAAAAAAGTTTCATATCTCAGATATATGGAGAACTTCATCAAATTTATGAGAGTATAAGTCATTCCACCATTCATAAATAGTCAAAGGATGTGAACCAGCGGTTTTTCAGTGAAGAAATCAAAATTATGCATAATCATGAAAAAAATGCTCAAGATTGTTGTTGATTGGAAAAATGAAAATTAAAACAACCTATCATCTCATACCTATCAGATTGACTGAAATGATAGAAAGGTAGAGAGTTAGAGAGAGGAGACGTAGAAACATTGGAACATTAATACACTGTTGTACTGTGAACTGATCCATCCATTTTGGAGAGCAATCTGGAATTATGGCCAAAGAGTTATAAAACTGTGTTACGCTTTGACTTAGCAATTAGGTCTGTTTCACAAGATCAGATAAAAAAGAAAGGAACCTATATGTTCTAAAAGATTTAAGCAGTAACCTTTATGGTGACAAAGAACTGGAAACTGAGGGGATACCCATCAATTGTGGAATGATTGAATACGTTGTGGCATATGATTGTGATGGAATACTACTGTGCTGTAAAAAATGATGAGCAGGTTGGTTCTGGGAGAACATGGAAAGACTTGCATGAAATAATGAGTGGAGAAATGAGCAAAACCAAGAAAAATTTGTATACGGTAACAGCAATAGTGTTCAAAGGAGAACTGTTAATGACTAAGCTTTTCTGAGAATTAGAAACACTCAAATCACCCACAAGAGACCTATGAAGAAAGATGCTATCTACGTATAGAGAAAGAACTGGTAGAAGTATACATAATATAGATGTGTGTGTGTGTGTGTGTGTGTATGTGTGTGTCTATGTGTGAAATGATTTTCTTCTCTAGTGTGGGGTGGGGAGGAAAGGAGAGAGATAGTTTGAGGCTGGAAATGCAACCAAAAAGGGGGATTAAATTTAAAAAATAAGAGAGACATACTTTTTTTTAGATATGACCAGTTGAGGAAAATTTTTTGGAGGAATAGTTTTGTAAACTATTTATTTCTTAAGGAGAATTTAATTTCTTATTTGGTGAATTGGATTGAGATGGGGGTATGAAGTGAAAGGCTTAGATTATAAATGTTTGTAACTAAAATGAATAAATTTAGTTAAAAGTTTTCTGAGATCAGTTATTTTTTTATGAGACATCATGTTTTCTTCTACTTTTTTAGTCTTTTGACTTTGATTTTGCTTTATCGTTTTTTGATGTCTCATTGAGTCATTACCTTCCACATGGTCAATTCTGCTTTTTAAAGTTATTTTCTTCAGTTTTTAAAAAAATATTTTACTGGGGCAGGTAAGTGGCATGGTGAATAGAGCACCCATCCTGGAGTCAGGAGGACCTGTGTGGTGTCAGGCACTTGATGTTTACCAGTTGTGTGACCTTGGGGAAGTTATTTAGCTCCAATTGCCTTGGCTTCCCCTTTCTACACACACACACACACACACACACACACACACACACACACACATACACACACAAATCTTATAATTCTGTTAATTTTCATCATAACTTTCTTGTTCTCATTTATTTACCTAATTTATCCCCTACCAACCTTATTTTATTAAAAACTATTCCTCATATTAAAAAAAATCTTTTAGTTAATACTTCTAGGAATTCTTGTTGGGCTTTTTTCCAACATGCATTTTTCCTTTGAAGCTTTGCTTGTAGGTGTTTGTAACCCATTGTCTTCTTCTGGGTTTATGACTTGAATTTCCATGTTACTGTATAGCTTTTTATTGTTTGGTTCTTTTTTTTTTTTCATTTGCTCATTTTCACAGCCTACTTCTTGACTTTGGACTTTTTGTCATATTGGGTTCTGCTTACCTTGGAGGCACAGGGGATATCTGGTGTGTACATCTGTCTTTTATGTCCTGCTGGTTTCACAAATCAGTCTGGCGATCTGTAAGTTTTCCATGCTTCCAAAGTGATAAAATCCAGGGAAATGTTTCTTTACTGACCTGGTTTGTGCTCTGCAAATCCCTGGCCCAGTTTTGGTCTATTGATCTGTGTATGGTTGAATTTCAGCGGACTATTGCTGGCCTCAGTTGCTGTTAGCCCACCTGAAAGTTCTGCAGGTTTAGAACTGAACTACTGCCTTTTCTTTGGTGTTGGTCTCCTATCCTGGCCATTCTTCTATAGGAGTGTGTGAAGGGATAGAAGGTAGAGGCTTAGTCACTGCACTGCTCCTGTGCTCATAGCCACACAGCTAAGTTTCTACAATTTGTTTTGTGCTCAATACTCAGTCAAAGCCCTGTGATTTGTAGTTCATCTCCACTCCGGATCTGTGTCTTGTAACTGTCTATTGGGTCACAGGCCTGCCAAGTGACACCTGTTCCTGCTCCAAGCACTACTTCAGGGATCCCCTAGGACCTCTTTCTGTCTTGGTGATTGCTCTAGACTCTCAGCCATTGCTGACACAACTTCCACAGTGCATTGCTGGCTTATCTCTAGCCCAGTGTCCACAGACCTATCTATCTGCCTTCCTAAGTTGCCCTGGACTGGAAACATTATTCTCTATCACTTTTTCTCAGCTTTCCTACTCCTAATTGAATCTGGTGCATTTTCTAGGTTATGGAAAAGGTGTGTTGGGAGAGCAAGGTAAAAATGCTAACTCTCCCTCTGCCATCGGTACTCTGCTCTTTCACTCTTTTCCATGTTACTAATTTTTAATAGTAAATGCCTTACATTTTCTTCTTTTTTTTTTTTGGCAATGTTTTGATTTTAGCATTTGTTTTATGGAGTCATTGTTTTCACTTGTCCTATTCTAATTTTCAGGGAATTCACTTTTGGGTTAAAGCTTACCACCATTCATTTTAAGCTATTAATTCCCCTGGTCTTTCTTTGCTCCCTAGCTCACATTCCCTTTTTCATTTTTTTGTCTTTTACCTCATTTCTTTCAGGTACTCTTGTGGTCCTTGTGGCCAGGATGTTGTTCTCTCTTTTCTCTCCTTGGACTTATACTAGAGTTTCTGGGTTTATCGCTTGGTCTTTTCAGTCATTATGTTCAGCATATTTTTCCTGTATCCTGCAATGGTTCGGTAAGAACTGGTCCTGTACTGGGCACTGGTCTGGCCTTGTCTGTCTCTTTCTATAGGACCTGGCTGTTTGTACACTTTACCTTTCACATACTTTGATTTATCTCTGCATGGGGCTTCCACAATCTTTTATGCAGAACTGGGCAGGATGAAAGAGTTTATAGCTTTTCTATCATTAGAAGTTATTTTTGATATTGTTTCTTTTGGTACTTTTTCTAGAATTTTACTGGGGTTTTTATAGAGGTTCTGGGCCCCTCTGAGTCCTCCCCTTCCCCTGTTTTCCCATAATCTCTTAAATTCATTCATTCTTAAATTATCTTTCTTTGACCTGTTTTCAATGTCAATTATTTTTGATAGATCTCTTATCTTTTCTTCTATCCTTTGAATCTTTTTAGTTTATTTTAATATTTCTTCTATTCTCATGGAGTTATTGAGCTTTGACTGGTTCATTCTGTTTTTCTTGTATCTGCTACTTTTATGTGACTTTTGTTCTCTTCCAAATTTTTGGCTTCAGAGCTCTTATTCCATTTTTTTAATATATTGCCTCATTTTTTTCCAAGTTCTCTTGGAGTCTTTGTGGCCAAGCCATTCTTTTCTCTGAAACTCTATTTGGACTCATGGACTTCTCAACCACAGCATTTGTTTACTTCACACTTTCTTCTGTTTAATCATATAAATCACCTTAGTTTCTGGATTGGAACCTTGTGCTTAAATTCAATTCCACTCTTTCTCATGTCCTAGGAAAGGGTGGTTAGTCCCTGCTTGATAATGCCCCTTCTAGAGCACGGATACTACTGTTTCTTCATTCTGGATATGGTGGCTAACCTTCCTATCCTTTACCCTACCCTTACCTCTGCTTGAATCCTTGACTTCTGTGTCAGATTCATGAGCTAGGTTTTCATTTTATCCTCTTCTTTGTCTTGCTTACCTCAGATAGTCCCCAAATAGGATTTGAGTCAGTTCTTTCCTGTGACCCTGACAAATCCCAATCAGATACTGTCAATAGTGCCAGTGTTCTATGTCTCTCAAGTCCATAGGTGCTTTGCTGACCTACTCTCCTATGAAAACTCTGAGACCTGCCAGGTAGACCTCAGTAGATGTACTGGCTCTGTTTTTTCTGTGGCTGAGGAGGACACCTTCTGGGCTTTCACCTGTCCTGTTTCCATTCACCTTGGCCAGCTAGGTGGTGCAGTGGATATCACCAGTGCAGGAGTCAGGAGGACCTGAGTTCAAATCTCACCTCAGACATTTGACACTCACTAGCTGTGTGACCTTAGGCAAGTCACTTATCCCTAATTGCTTCATCCTGGGTCACCTCCAATCGTCCTGATGAATACCTGGTCACTAGATTCAGATGACTCTGGAGGAGAAGTGAGACTGGTGGCCTGCACAGCCCTCCCTCATTCAAAACAAAGTCAAGTGCAAGTCATGTCATCATTTCTCTGATGGCATGGTCTTCTTTGACACAACGAACATACACAATCCATTCACCAGATTTCTGATAGTCTTCATGTACAATCCTGGAATGGCTAAAGGAACCTATAGCTCTTTCCTTTTGGTTTTCTTTATCATTGCTCTTTTTGATACATTTTAGGACCTTATAAAAAAGTTTGAAAAAGATGTTTCCATCTTCACTGGAACCTGTGAGTGATTCATCCTCTGCAAATTTTATGAGCATGCCATTTGTGGTTGTAGCTGTTGTCCATTCTTTGCTTTTGAAGAGGACCAATGACATTATGGGGCAATGTGTGAATCAAGCATCACTTGGATTTAAGTGAGGCAGAGTTGCAAGAAGTCGTCAGGCTCACTCTCTCTTCCAGTCATTCAAGTCCAGTGGCAAGACAAAAGTCAAGATGGCTGGTGATGGCCCAGGATGCACATTGTCATCTTCTATGTTTGACCAAGTTCTAGGCATTCCATACCTCCTGCTTCAGCTTCCTTCATGACCCTTGGAACAAATTCTTCTCATCTGCCCATTCTGCTGGGGGAATTCTTCACATGCTTGGGGTAGACATCCCCTTAACTCACTGATAGGTTTGAGAGCGGTCAGTTATGCTCAACCTGGTTTAGCCTATCCACCAAGACACTTTTACTGGGGTGTGGATGCTGTGCGTACTATAGCTTCTTGGTGCCACAAGTGAGAGTTAGATGGTGGGTCGACATCAAAAGTGGAACATCTCTGAAAAGATCTCAGCAAGCCCTCATGCTACAGGTGTTCATCTTCCTGAATACCCCATTCACCCCTGCATGCCATTTTTGTATTTATCCAAGATACTGACAAAAATGTTAAAGACCACAGGACCCAGCAAAAATTCCTAGACTTTTTCACTGAAGATATCTTTGCCTTGTTGACATTCAATCATTAATAAATGCTCATTGAACCCAGACCTCAACCAGTTTTGAATTCTTCTGATTGATTATATTATTGTATAATCTAAATCTTTATCTTACCCACAAGGAGAGTATGAAAATTTTTATCAAAAGCTTTGCTGAAATCTAGGTAAATTTTGTTGGCAGTATTCCTCTTATCTACTAATGCTAATCCTATAAAACATTAAATGGGGTTAGTCTGGCATGACTTACTATTATATCTTTCTTTCATAGATTTGCCAATCATCTATTTAATGATACATTGAATAAATTTCCCTAGTAACTGAAGACAAATCCAGTGGTATCCTACATTTTACAAGTATTATTCTCTTCCCAGTTTTGAAAATCAGGACATTTGCCCTTTTTTCATCAGGTAGTGGTAGTCTCATTTTCCTTGATCTTTCAAATACTATTGCAAATGGCTCAGCAATCATGTTTCCCAACTCTTTCTGTGCCTAAAAAATGTAGTTCATTGAACAAAGTTACTTGAATTCCTCAAGGACAGCTAAGTGCTAGTTTACTATTGTGTTGCTTGAGTGTCAACTTCCCATTAATTATTTTTGTTGACTTTCTCAATACAAAAGTTATTCTTCTTGACAAAGAAAACAGAAACAAAATAAGTAAGTTAATACATGCTGTGGAGTGTCCTCATCCCAATCCTCACTCTTCTTTATGAACCAGGTTTCCAAAAATAGACTGAATCTTTCTCTCCATCAGGAGGGAGGAGATACAGGTGATACAATAAGTCTCTTTGGTGAGCTTCTTGTAGAGAAACAAATCTAGCCTCTTCTTGATTCCTGATGATGCAGAAATCATTACCAACTGACCCAGGGGTTCCACTTAGGACATTGATGGCAAAATGGGAAAGCTCAACATCCTCTGAATTCTTCAAAGTTGGCAAGATCCTTCTCTGGTCAGAGTTGGGTTAAAGATAGAGAAGAGAAAAGGAGACCTAGCTGAATCCAAAACTAAGGCTTCTCCTTTTTCCCCCGCCATCCCTTCCAGGTGGTTACTTGTCAGGAGGGATTAGCTAGAATTCCACACTCCCTTCAATTTCTGGATTTCTTTTTAGTTAATACCAATGCTTTTATACAGGACCTGGGGGCATAATGAAATCCCTTAGCAAATTGCAACAGATTTCTTGTCTGGTGTCATTTCACTTCATCAAATGGCTTTCAAAGCCTGTCTGCACTTAATGTTAAAGCCTATGACTGATTGGTTGGTTGAGACATGTTCTCATCTAGTTAAAAGTATCAAGGCTAAAATGGGGTGGGGTTGTTTCAACTACACCCTTACATAAAAATTGAGCCGTTCTTTCTGTTGTAAATTATTATTGTCCCATCCGGCTAAAGCAAAGGTACTATCCATTCTTTGATCTTCCTTTTTCTCCAAGATAGCTAAAAGAATTTAAAAAAACAAACAAATCTTTTTTTATTTTCCTTGGCTTCCCTTCCCAGATTTTGCTTATCCTAAGCTTTGTCACTATCGACATTAATTTTGTAGAACTACATATAGTCCTATAATCTACATCAGTTTCTTCATACAAATTCCATTTCCTTCCTCATTAGGTCTTTAGAATATCTTTCTTAAGTATCTCCATCCCTCTTGGACTGACTTTCCTTGGAGTATTTTATATCTTTACTCTGTTTTGCTGCTTTCCCAGAATCTAGGATTCATGTCACTTATTTCCTCTTCTCTATTACAAAACCGAGAAAGGAATGATCATTTCTTCTTCCCAAGGCTCCTAAAATTTTTATCCTGGCAACTAGTTCTTCCTTGTTAATGAGAATCAGAAATATATTAAAATTTCTCCTTATTGGTTCCTTCACCATTTGAAGAATGAAATTATCCTTAAAGCAAATCAAGGAGTTATTAGCTGCTGTTTTCCTCAGAGAGCAAGCTCCAGCAGATGTCTGAATAATTAAAAGTTCCTTATCACTACTGTATCATGATCTCTTTCTCAACTTGAGAAATGTATTTCCTCTTTCCTATCCTGATGGGCTGTAGTATACTCCAAATATAAAATCACTTCCATTTCTCATTCCATTAACCTTTACTTCCCTACTCTGTTTTTTATTTCCTTCCATAAATATACTTTCTTAATATACTCATCCAATACCGTAGTTTAGTCATGGGTTTCATCCCACAAAATTTTAATGATATCTATGAAATCAAATTTGCCTCCTGTGTTAAGATCTCTAGTTCCCTACTTTTTGTTTTTGTTTCCCTAAATTTAGGGAATTTGTAAATACACAGTTGAAGCAATGGGCTGCTTTCTTTCTTGAATTTTGTTTCCTATGAACTTCTATTGTTTCAAGTGTTATTCTTTTTTTTTTTTTGGTATCTATGATATCTAACTTAAAGAATACAGATAAACAGGCTCTTCTCTGCCCTATCCTTTTTCATTTTCAGATTTCAACAATCACTTCCATAAGTCTTAAATTTTCTCCCCCTCTCTTCCCCCTTCCTTCTCGAGATAGCACGCAATCTTACATGAGTTCCACACATACATCCATTTTATTTTTTAAAAGCTCTTTTGATTACATTTGCAAAACATTCAGGAAGTGCTTATTTACCAGACTTTGTTAGGTGTACTCCATCTCTGGCCGAGAATCTGTCATGCCTAAATTTTAAGCCAGGGACAGGTCATGCAAACCTTATTCTCAATGTATTACCTTCTTAATCAGCTATTCCCTTATTGAATTAAAATTTCTCTTCTGCCTCCACTTTTAATGGGCAACAATAAAGAAAATACAACCTGTAGTCTTCTAGTTTACTTTCTTAAGACTTCATAATCTTGGCCATACCTTTTAGATTCCATCTGATGCAGCCATTTATGAAATCTTTGAAGTGGACAATTATCAACTATTTTGATAAGTACTGGGATTCTCTATTAGGTCATGGATATATGCCCTAGGAAGACAACCTGATTGTGGCTATCAGACTGACAATGAACTTTTTTTTTTTTTTAGTGTCCTTGAGGGGAAAATCACCAGCTACCAACTACTCGTCTCTTCTTCTTACTGAATGATTTCTTAATTGATAACTTTTGTGGGATTACCATACCATTCTTTGGAGGAAAAGTTTTTTTCTTCCTCAGAGTATCTAGATCCCTTCTTCTTTAGGAAGAGTTTAAAATATGTTTTTAAATTCTAATGATATTGCTGTTCTTCTTCCTTTCCTTTATGTTTTGTATAATACTTTCCCACTCTACAACATCCTGAGAAGGATCAGTTCTGTCTTCTTCCTCTTCAGATTCTTTTTTCCCCATGGAAGACTTTCTTCTCTTTCCCTTAGGAATGTTTCATTTTATCTTACTATCTTGCATATGCAGAGGAGTTCTTGAAATCCTTTCATCCTTTTTTTTCTAGAAAGGTAAGCCTAGATTGGGGACATAGATTCTTATTTGTAATCCAAATGGGCTACAACAGAAATTAAAATATTTCTTACATCACTGCACGATTTCTCTCACTCTATATTCTGGGTGAGATTCTTACTGTTGCTTTTTTGATGTGTGTGTGTGTGTGTGTGTGTGTGTGTGTATTCAATCAAGAAGTCAGCCTCCTACTCCTACTCCTTCTACCTCAACCTTTCCCCACTCCCAAAGAAAATAAGCCCCATTACAAATACACATATAATCAATAAAAACAAATTTCTTCATTGGCCATGTCCAATAAATTTTTTGTCTTCTGCATTCTTAGTTCTTTGTCTCTCTGTCAGGAGGTGGGTAGCATGTTTTGTCACTAGTCCTCTGGAATTATGGTTGGTCATTAATCTTATTAGAGTTCCTAATTCTTTCAAAGTTGTTTGTCATTAAATAAATTTTATATAAATTGTTATTCTAATCCTGTTCAGTTCATTCTATGACAGATTATATGTCTTTCCAGGTTTCTCTAAAGCTATCCCTTTCATCATGTCTTACAACACAATAGTATTCTATCATTTTTATATATCATAACTTGATTAATCATTCCCAAGTTTGTAGGCATCCCCTCAGTTTCTCATTCTTTGCCACCTCAGAAGAACTATACATATTTTTATTCATCCTTAGACTTTGTTTTGCTTAGGACCAATCCCTCCCCTACTTTATCATCTCTCTAATTCACTTTTTTCTATCTCCTCTTTCCCTCCTATTTCTCTATTGAATGAAAAATATTTTTGTATTCAACTCTGTGTGTATGTATTCTTCTTTTAATCAGATGAGAATAAGGTTCAAGTATCAGCTTCCTCCAACCCCTTCTTGTTGGTATAGCTATCTACCCTAATTATGTGATGTAATTTTCCTTCATCTTCCATTCCCTTCCTCCTCCTCCCAGGATTTTCTTTTTCCTGTCTCCATTCTTCTTTTAAGATCATCAAGGCCTAACAGAACCACTCCCAGGCCTTGTCTAATTCATCTTCCTGTATAACCCTTGGTAATGATAGAGTGCAGAGGAGATACATATATCATTTGTATTAGAATCTAACTAGTTTATCCTTAGTCAATTATCATTGTACATTCATGTTTGCCTTTTTATGTGTCTCTTAATTCTTGTGCTTAAATTTTAAAGTTTCTACATAGCTCTGATCTTATCCTCAGGAATGCTTAAGATTCCTTTGTTTCATGAAAGGTCTATTTCTCCCCATAGCATTATAATCCAATTTTACTGGATAAATTATTCTTGGTTGTAAGTCCCTATCTTTTGCCTTCTGGAATATTGTATTTCAAGTTCTCTGTTCCTTTATAGTGGCGGTTACTAAATCATGGCTAATTCTAACAATGGGGCCTCAGTACTTGAATTCTTTCTGCCTATTTATAGTACTTTTTCTTTAACCTAGAAGCTCTTGATTTTGGCTATGATTTCTCTAAAATTTTGTGTTTAGGAGTTTCTTTTAGCAGGTTACTAGTGTATGCTTTCTATTTCTACTTTGCTCTCTAGTTCTGAGAGATCTGGGCAATTTTCTTTTAAGATTTCTTGAAATATGATGTCTAGGCTTTTTTTTTTAGGTCATAGTGTTCAGATACTCCAAAGATTCTTAAATTTCCTCTCATTGATCTGTCTTCCAAGACAGTTGTTATTTCTCCTTATAACATACCTTATATTTTCTTCTGTTTTTTTTATCTTTTGACTTTTTAATATTTCTTGTTATCTCATGGAATCATTGGCTTTTATTTGATCCATCCAAATGTTCAAGGAGTTTGTTCCTTGGGTAAGGTTTTATATTTTTGGTTCCAAGCTAGTAATTCCCTTTCCATTTCTTTCTTCTATCGCTCTCATTTCTTTTCTTTTTTTTCCTCAAGTGCTCTCATTTCATTTATTAAAACATTCAAAAGTCCTTTAAAACTCTTATTTCATCTCATCTTAGAATCTTAGTTGAATTCGAGCTCAACCTGTGGGGTTTTTTTTGAGGCTTTATATATAAATGTTTTGGCTTCATTCTCCTCTTCTACATTTAAAGTATCTTTGCCAACATAAAAGCTCATTATGGTGTGTGTATGTGTATAAGGGATAGAGGTGGGAGATGTTATTTGCTCATTTTTCCAGCCTATTTCCTGACTTTAGGCTGGATATTACGGCTGGGTTCTATCTGCCACACTTTTGGAGGAAAGGTATGGGCTGATGTTATTGCTGCTTTCTTGGGGGTTGAATGCTGTGTTTTTCCAGGATCTCAGGGACAGGCTGGGTCCCGCAAATTTTCCATGTTGCTAAAGTGGTCTTACCTAGGGCAAAGTCTGATTGTTTTCCCTTTGATCTGAGCTCTGTAAGTTCTTGACTTAGGTTTGAGTTTGAACAACAGTAGGCAGCTTGCTGGACTCAGCCCCTATTAGCCAACTAAGAAATTTTGTTGGTTCCAAGTGACAGAAATCCAGGGTTTCCTTTGATCTTGGATTCATCCAAGTGTGTGAGTCAAACTGTTGCTGCTTGCATCTGAACTTCTTTCTTGGTATGCTACCCAGGACTTCTCTATCCAGGAATGCAAGGTTCCTTCCCAATCTACTCTGGATCTGGGACCTAGGCTGGTAATAGTCAACAAAGCTTCTAGTTGGCACCTGTTACCTCACAGTGTCCCTCGTATAGATTTGGTGGTAGCCTTGGATCTGTCTGGTGGCTCTGCTTGCCCTGGTGTATAGTTTCTTCCAGGTACTGGGTGCTCCTGGCCTCACCCTGTCTGTGGTGTCAGCAGCCATCTACTCCACATTCTAACTAAGGATAAGCCAGCAGACTCAAACTTGGGCCGGGAACCTGAAGAACTCAAAGCAGGAGGTCAGTCAATAGACATCACCCCAGACTACTTCACTTTGGAAGCACTGAAAATTTTTTGGGTTCCAACCTGAGCTGTGAAAGCAGCAAAAGGATGTAAGAGGAAAGCATCTCAGGCCAAAAAATATTCCCCTGAGAAATGCACAGAGTCCAACACTAACATCAAATCCAGAGTCAAGAAGTAGGCCAGAAGAATGAACAAACAAACAAAGAATCCCCATCATAGAAAACTGTTATGGTAACAGGGAAGCTCAAAACACAAATTCAAAAGAAGAGAATGATTCAGTTTGTATCTACAAGCGAAGTCTCAAGGAAAAAATGTGGCTTGGAGATAGGACCAATAAGAATTGCTAGAAGAGTTAAAGTGAGAGTTGTTTTGTTTTTTCCAAAGAGCTAAAAATTATAATAAAACCAAATGAGTGTGGCAGAATGGCAAAACCAGTTGTGGTATACGATTGCAATGGAATGTATTGTGCCATAAGAAATCGGAAGGAGAATGGTTTAAAAAAATCACCTAGAAAGACTTATATTAACTGATACAAAGTGAAATGAGCAGAGCCAAGATAACTGTACATAGCAACAGTAATATTGTTATGATGACCCTCTGGAAAAATGTAGCTACTCTGATCAATAGAGTGATCTAAGATAATTCCGAAGGACTCATGTCAAAAATGCTATCCTCTCTAGGCAGAAAAATGATGAACTCTGAGTGCAGATTAAATAATTTTTAACCTTCTTTGTTTTTCTTGCTTTTTTTGTAAAAGTGTTGACATGGAAATATTTTGCATGACTCCACACACACACACACATATATATTTACATATATATTTTTTACATACATATATATTTAACTTATCTTAAATAGGAGTGAGAGGGACTGGAAGGAAAAAATAATTTAGAACTCAAATTTTTTTTTCAAAAATAATGAATGAAAACAAAAAGACCCACAGATGCATGTGGTAAAGAAAAAAGTGAGAAAAGAAACGAGAGCTATGGAAGAAAGATAAGAAAAGAGAATTAGCTCAGAACAAGGGCATAAAACCTCATCCAAGAAAATATTTCCTGAAAACTAAAATTGACCAAAAAGAAGTCAATGATTCCATGAGACAATAAGAAAATTTTAAAACAAAGTAAAAAAAAAGTGTGAAAAATACAAGAAAATCAAAGCATCTCATAGCAAAATTAATAGACCTGGAAAACAGACTGAGGAGACATAATTTAAGAATAACTAGACTCAGTAGGTGAAGCCAAGATGACAGATTAGCAGAAGTCACCCAACTGAATCCTCTCAACATTCTCCTCCAAATAACTTTAAAATAATGCCTCAAATCAAATTTTGAAGTGGCAGAGCCAACAAAGGTTGAGACATTTTTGCAGCTGAAGAAAACTTAAGAGGTTGGCAGAAGTTTGTGGCACTGGAGTAGAGAACTGGCACTGCAACCAGAGAAGCAGCAGCTTCAGGAGCTCTTAACCCAGATATGTTAAGAGGGTCAGACAGTTGGTAAGAAGATTACAGAGGACCCTTTGCTGTCACTGGATATAGTTGGCACTCATTGGCATCCCTATTTCTCATATGCAGTTCTGGGTCACAGTTCTAAGGAAGAGAGGATCACTATTGGTTAGTCACAAAAAGTAGAGGCCACATCATAATTCTAAAACAAAAAGGAGCACTGTCACTTGTGATTGCAGAAGCCCTTCCTGGGTAAAGACCAGAGCACAGACCAAGAGTGCGGTGACTATATATGTCCTGGAATCACACAACCTTGGAAACACTGAAAACCTGCAGACTCCCTTCTCCTCCCAGAATTGTTTCTGAAAACAGCAACACAAAAAAGTCTGAAGCTTGGCACAATGCCTCTTCACCCAAGTTGAGCAGAACCCAACTTTAACATAAAGTTCAAAGTAAAAAAATAAGGTGGAAAAATGAGCAAACAACAAAAAAATGAATTTGACCATAAAAAGCTACTATGGTGGCAGGAAAGATCAAGACAAACTAAGTATGCAACCGTGTGAAAACAGTTACAAAAAAAAATTTCAAAGGAAAAAGCTAATTGGACCCAAACCCAAGAAGAATTGCTAGACAAGTTAAAGAAAGAGATAAGTATGGTAGATGAACAATTGGGGGAAAAATGAGAGTGATGCAAGACAATTATGAAAAGAAAATCAATAATTTGCTAATAGACGTACCAAAAATACTGAAGAAAATACCTCCTTAAGAACTAGAATTAGCCAAATAATAAATGAAGCATAAAAATCTACCAAAGAAAACTCCTTAAAAAGCAAAATGGTCAAATGGAAAAGGAGGTACAAAAGTTTACTGAAGAAAAGAACTCCTTAAACAGTAGAATTAGCCAAATAAGAAAAGAGGTGCAAAAGCTCACTGAAGAAACTAATTCCTTAAAAATTAGAATTGAGGGGGCGGAGCCAAGATGGCGGAGTAGAAGGACGCACATTCACGAGCTCCGAACCCACAACCCATGGAATTGAGGTAAAAGGAGAGCCCCATAAATTCTGAATCTCTGCAGGGGGTGCACAAACATAGGGGAAGAGATTTCCGTTCCACTGAACCCTGGAGAGCCGTCCCCGGGGTCCATCGCACTCCAGAAAGCGGACCCCACCCCCACCCCTGGCCGCGACCCAGAGAAGCTGACCTGAGCAGACTTCTGAGAGGAAAGCTCCGGGAGAATCTCCGGTAGCCGGGAAAGTCCCTCTGCCCACAGAAGCTAAAGGTCAGTTAAAAAGAACCCTGCGCTAGGGGAGGGGAGCGGGCCCCCTCGGGAGGAAGCGGCGGCGGCAGAGACGGGGCAGGAAGCGGCGGAGGCAGAGACGGGGCAGGAAGCGGCGGAGGAAGAGACGGGGGCAGGAAGCGGCGGAGGCAGAGGCGTGGGCGGGCGGCTGAGGCGGCAGCGGCCCGGGACTCAGGAATCCCCCAGCAGCAGGTAGGATCTTCAATACTGAAGGTCTTTCCAACCTGAGGGAGCCGAGCAGGGGAGAGGGCCCTGCCCCCACACCGCTCTACTGCTGAACGCCTCTGAATAAAACCCCCAAGGGAGCTGAGCACAGCAGGCGGGGCCCCCCACCCCCACCCCCACCCGCTCTGTTCCTGAAAGTCGCTTCAGAAAGCCCCTGAGGGCCCAAGCTAGGAAGCGGCCCTGCCCCCACCCTGCGCCAGAACTAAAGCTTGCCGCGGGAAAGCGCATTTGAATCTCAGAGGCCAAGGACTAGCTGGGCGGATCCAGGCGGAGGTGGAAAGGAATCTCAGAAGTCAAGTAACTGGCTGGGAAAATGCCTAGAAAGGGAAAGAAAAATAAGACTTTAGAGAGTTTTTTCCAACAAATGCAAATGATCCCGACCTTCGGATCTGAAGGGGAGGATGAGGACGTATTTTTCCCATCAGGGAAAGATGTGGAGGGCGGGGCCTCAGTACCCCAGACACCCCAGGGGGGTGTTGGGTGGGCTCAGGCCTTGGAAGAGCTTAAAAAGGATTTTGAAAAGCAAGTTAGACAGGTGGAGGAAAGACTGGGAAGGGAAATGACAAAGATGCAAGAAGAGTATGAAAAAAAGGTCAATATCTTGGTAAAGGAGTCCCAAAAAAATGCTGAGGAAATTAACACCTTGAAAAATAGGCTCACTCAATTGGCAAAAGAGGTTCAAAAAGCCAATGAGGAGAAGAATGCATTCAAAAGCAGAATGAGCCAAATGGAAAAAGAGGCTCAAAAGCTCACTGAATTTAATAGTTCTCTCAAAATTAGAATGGAACAGATGGAGTCTAATGACTTTATGAGAAACCAAGAAATCACCAAACAAAACCAAAAGAACGATAAAATGGAAGAGAATGTGAAATATCTCATGGGAAAAACAACTGACCTGGAAAATAGATCAAGGAGAGACAACTTAAAAATTATGGGACTACCTGAAAGCCATGATCAAAAAAAGAGCCTAGACATCGTCTTGCATGAAATTATCAAGGAAAACTGCCCTGACATTCTAGGACCAGAGGGCAAAATAAGTATTGAAAGAATCCATCGATCACCACCTGAAAGAGATCCAAAAAGAGAAACTCCTAGGAACATTGTGGCCAAATTCCAGAACTCCCAGCTCAAGGAAAAAATCTTGCAAGCAGCCAGAAACAAACAATTCCAGTACTGTGGAAATATAATCAGGATAACCCAAGATCTAGCAGCATCTACATTAAGGGATCGAAGGGCGTGGAATAGGATATTCCAGAAGGCAAAGGAACTAGGACTGAAACCAAGAATCACCTACCCAGCTAAACTGAGTATAATACTTCAAGGGAAAATATGGTCTTTCAATGAAACAGAGGACTTTCAATCATTCTTAATGAAAAGACCAGAGCTGAAAAGAAAATTTGACTTTCAAACACAAGAATGAGAGGAAGCATGCAAAAGTCAACAGCAAGGAGAAGTATTAAGGGACTTACCAGAAATGAACTGTTTGCATTCATACAGGGAAGGACAATATTTCTAACTCTTAAAACTTTTCAGTATCTGGGTGGTTGGTGGGATCACACATACACATGTACACGCATGCACACACATACACACATGCATTCACATGCAGAGACAGAGAGCACAGATTGAACTGAATAGGATGGGACCATACCTTAAAAGAAATTAAGGTAAATGGTGAGAGAGAAATGTAGTGAGAGGAAAGAGGGGGAAATGGAAGGGGGTAACTATATGTCATTTAAGAGGCAAGTAGGAGATGTTTTTAGTGGAGGGAAAAAGAGGAGAGCTGAGGGAAAAAAACAAACAAACAAACAAACAAAAGTTTACCCTCATCACATTTGACTAAACGAAGGAGTGAAATGCACACTCATTTTGGTATGAAAACCTATCTTACAGTATAAGAAAGCGGGGGAGAAGGAGATATGGGGGGGGGGGGATGATGGAAGAGAGGGCAAAGGGAGGAGGGAGAAATTGAAAGTCAACACTTGGGGAGGGACAGGATCAAAGGACAGAAGAGAAACAATGAGGGGCAGGTTAAGAGGGATGGCAATTCAGTTAATCTTACACAACACGACTATCAGGAAGGTCACTTGCAAAGCTACACAGATATGGCCTATAATAAATTGCCTGCCGTACCAAAGGGAATGGATGGGGAGGGAGGGATGGGGAGAATTTGGAACTCAAAGTTTCAGGAACAATTGTTTAGTATTGTTGTTGCAACTAGGAAAGAAGACATACAGTTAATGAGGAATAGAAAGTCATCTGGCCCTACAGGAGAAAAGAGAAGATAGAGACAAGGGAAGGGAGGGATGACAGAAGAGAGGACAGATTGAAGATAGGGAAAATTAGATTGCTTGGGGTATTGGGGTGGGGGGAGGGGAGAAAAGGGGAGAAAATTTGGAACCCAAAAATTTGTGGAAATGAATGTAAAAAGCTAAATAAATAAATAAATTAAAAAAAAAAAAAAAAAAAAAAAAAAAAAAAAAAAAAATTAGAATTGAGCAAATTGAGCTAACAACTCCAAGAGACATCAAGAAACAATAAAACAAAGTCAGAAAAATGAAAAAGTAGAAGAAAATGTGAAATATCACATCAGAAAAAAAGACCTGGAAAATAGATTGAAGAAAGAAAATTTTGAAATTATTGAATCACCTGAAAGTCATAATCAAGGAGCCTAGGCATTATATTTCAAGAAATTATCAAGGAACACTGCCCTGATAGCTTAAATCCAGAGAATAAAATAGAAATTGAAAGCAGAAAACACCAATTACTCTTGCAAGAAATCCCAAGTGAAAACTCCCAGGAATATTATAGCCAAATTCCAGAGCTCATATATAAAGGATTCAGTTGAAGATGAAATTGCATTTTTGTGTCCACCTGAGGTTAAGTAAAGTAAAACATCCTGGCCCCAAGGAGCACCTACATCCAGATAGACAGTAGACTTAAATATAGGTGCCAAAGTTATCAGGGGCCATATATAGAGGCTCATTGACAGTTGTCAACATGTTAGCCATGAGCTTAAGAAATGAACTCACAACAAGTCACCAAAGAAGTAGCAGTACTATCTATCTAATGATAAGGTTGACATATGATCATCCAGGCATAAAGTATTGCATGTGATCTAGGTATATAGATGTTATGCATGTTTCTGCATGTAATCTGTGTCTAGTGTATATAACTTGTTATATTTGCTTTTGATTTACTATATGTGCTATATACTATGTCTCTCAATTTGCTGCATATCATTCAAAAATGGGTAATATGGCAAGGTACCTGCATATCTCCTGTGTCTTTAGGATAATTTCTTATGACATTTACTAGCTGAAGAAGATTTATAATGTATAATTGTACTTATATACTTAATATAATTTACAAAGACTTGCATTTTTTAAAAAATGGGATAGTGATTCTTCAAAGGACTGACGTGATCCTACAATACTTAGGGATCAGAGACTCATTTGTTAAAAGAAGGTACTGAATTGCATGCTCATCAAAGGAAGCCACACATGAATGTACAGTGAGGAGATCTCTGCACATGAGAGGTTTTAAAAAGAAGGTTACAAATATGGGACAAGTTGCATGCATATCTGGGAACAATTAGAAGAGATAAGAGAACTTAGGAAGTATGATGGGAGTATATAATCCAGGTTTAGGATGTGAGCATGAGCATCAGAGTGACAAGCAGCTACAGTGCATTTGGTCCATGGCAAATAGCATTCTCTACCTTTCTATGCGAAGGCAAAAGTGAACTGTTCAGGCAACATAGCCTAAACTGCAAGGTGTGGCACCACAATAAACATACAGACCATTTCTACGGTGCCCACGACAAAGGCTATCTATTTTATGGTAATTAGTGCTCATCACCTTGGAGATTGGAGATGATCCAACAGACTCATTTTTAGATGCTAACTTCTTTAATAGATCAGTGCATGAATCTGGAAATAATCCAGTGGAACTGTTCATAGAGGTTAACTTATTTATAAGTTAACACAAGAGCCATGCTGATATAGTACATGATGCTGACTGGGAGAAGAGTGTTTAATTGGAAGTCAACTCATGCTCTGAGAAGATACATAGGAGGTGGCAACCAATTTAGGGTGTGTGCTAGGAATGCCTGCGGCACATTTTAATTTCTTGTTATCTTGCATTCTATTTTATATTGTTATGATACCACATGATTGATTCTTGCTGTTTGAGAAATTCAGAGAAAACTGGAGACACATGAGTAGTTGCTTTGCTTAGGTAAACATACATACACACATATATACATACAAACATAATACATTATTTCCCCTCTTCCCAGAAGATGGAGTGCCCTAAGTGAAAAAAAAGCAAATAGTCCAGCATAGCAAGACCATACAGTATGTAGAAGGAAACAAAATGTAAGAAGACTGGAAAGGTAGACCCAAATAGGAAAAAGTTTGCAATGCCAAATACAAATTTATGTGTAGCACTAGTAACTTTTGGTGGTGCTTTGCTCTGGGGAGCAGCACTGGGCTAAGAAACTTGCTCATTCCTCAGTCTCACCTCATTTCTTGTAGGTACACTCTGCCCATAAATTGTTATACCCTTGGGAAGTGACTCCTTCCTACCTTCCCTTATCCACTCCTCTGCAGGCAGGTCTCTGTTCAGACAGTACTGTGACAAAAGAGTAGGCTAGATCATGGTGGTGTCTCTTAATTCAGAGGCACTGTAGCATTCTCCCTCTTCTGACATGCTTTTAGAATAACCCAGAAAGCTCCCCTTTCTCTGTCTTTGAATTTTGAGCCCTCCAGATTGCAGATTACTATAAAAAAATGAAACAAAGCAAAAAGCTCTCCACAATCTAGAATTTCTTCCACTTTACGGGTTCCCTTCCTGATCACTCTATTCTGTACCCAGATATCACAATTTAGCACATAAACATGATTCTTTAACAACACAGAAATTTAAACATAAGGCAATTTCTAATGTCCCACAGCCTTGTTAACCATGAAAGACAATAAGTAGTAGAAATTAGATTCACTGTGATCTGGTCAGAGGGAAGAAAGGGGAAGGACTTGTGTGGTGAACTGGACAAGAAGTAATTCTCAGTGCTTCATGTCTGTCACTTTAACTCTAGATCACTGCTCAATATGATCTCCATTCGTAATCTAACTATTTCCAGCAGCTCATTTGCTCTTCTCCCTGCCTTTGCCTGCTGGAGAAGGAAGGGAGCGTCCTGCCCTTGCTGAGCCAGCCATTCCATTCTATTCCCTGCAGGTCCCTTCTTGGATTTCCTAAAATTCTACCTCCTTACCCGTTGCCTCACTTGTGTCTCCCCTCCCTACAATTTCCAGATTGACACTGCTGCCTGACAGCCTGGAACAAAACCTCTAGGGATGATGGTAGCCTACCTGAATGTTCTTCAGTGATTTGTATATTCCGATCCCATACTACCTTCTCCAGTAATTCTGAACTCCTGAATGTCATTACTCAAATACCATTCTTTAACCCAAACCCCAGCTTCTTTCGTTATGCTCTCTGGAATGCCTTAAACTTGCTTTCATTATAAACCTTTTCCTTTCTCACTCTTTCCATTTTCTTGCACTCACTGAGATCTAGATACTCTTGGATGAAACAAGCTTCCTTGATAACTCTTTCAGCACTTTCACTCATACTCTTGACTCACTAGTTGAGATGGAAAAGTAATGCTCCATGATGCATAATACCACTTCTAGGCTCTGTCCCTACTACCAACATTCAGTGACCACTTCTCCTTTGAGGTTTGCTCACTCCATATATAGCCCATTATCATTTACTGACCTCCAGAATGCCCTCCTTCTTTCCTTGATGATTTAAGTGCTTGACCCATAGTTTTTTGTTTGTTTGTTTTAAGGCATTCTTTGTCCTTATGTAATCTATGTTTTCTATTTTTATCAGGTATTGGGTTTTGTTTCTGATTCTACCTTGTCAACTCTATTGTATTTCTCTCTGTGTCTCTCTTTCTCCCTCTCTTTCCCCCTCTTTCTCTCTCTTTTCCTCTCTCTCTATTTTTTTTTTTGTAACCAAGAACAGATAGTTTGGATGACTGGGGCTTTATAGTTTGGTTTGAGGTCTGGATGTGTTATTCCCATTTTATCCCTACCTCTTTTCGTCATTCCCTATGATCTTCTAGATCTTTTTTAAAATGAGTTTTGTTACTATTTTATCAAGTTCCATAAAGTATAATAGGTAATTAATAATTTGTTTGATATAGCATTGATAATATAAATTAAATTTGGCAGTGTTGTTATTTTCATTATATTAGCACAGCATAGCCAGGAGCACTAAACTCTAGTTACTTACATTGTAATTGAATCTATGCAAGTCTTTTGTGTGCTTTAATAGATCAGTTCCCAGATATTTTGTGCATTTTGTAGTTATTTGGAATGAAATTTCTCTTTCATTATTGCTTCTTGGATTTTGTTATTATTATGTGGAAATGTAGTTGATTTTTGACGGGACTTTTTTGTATCTTGTGACTTTGCTGAAGCTATTAACTATCTCATTTAGTTTCTTTGCTAATTCCTTAGGATTTTCTAAGTAGGTAATCATATCATCAGCCAATAGGGATAGTTTTACTTTTTTAACCTACATTTATGTCTTTAATTTCTTTCTCTTTTCTTATTGCTGTTGCTAGCATTTCTAGAATTCTATCAAATAATATAGACACCCTTGCTTCACTTTTATATATATTAAAAAAGGTTCTAGTGTATCCCCATTGCATATGATGCTTGCATTGGGTTTTAGATAGATGCTTTTAATGATATTTTTTAAAAGTCCCTCTATGCTGAAACTTTATAGCTTTTAGCAAGTGTGAGATTTTTTCTGTATCTATTGAAATAATCGCATGGTTTTGGATGTTTTGATTTTTAAGATGAGTAATTTTGCTAATTATATTGCATCCCTGTTATAACTTGACCATAATGAATGATTTCTTGAATAGCTATAGTCTGACAAGGTTCAGTTTGGATTTTTTGTGTTAATATTTATTAATGCTATTGGGCCACAATTTTCTTTCTGTGCTACATCTTTCCCGGGTTGAAGTGTTATGATTGTATTTATCTCATAAATGGATTGTGATAATGTGTTTTCTTTCTCGATTTTTGATAATAATTTGAAAAGTATGGGTACAACTGTCCTTTGAAAGTTTGATAGGATTATCCTGTGAACTCATCAGGACCAGGAGGGGTTTTTGTTTTTATTTTCTTGGTAGTTTCTTTATATCTTAATCTATTATTTTATATACCTGGTCTTCTGAAAATTTTGGTACTTTATATTTTTGAAGGTATTCCTTCTATTTATTTTGTGTTCCTAGTTTTGTTAGCATTATAATAATAATATGTTCTGATAAATCTTTTTATTTTTTATGATTTTGTTGTGATTTTACCTTGTTCATTTGCAATTTTATTGATTTAATTTTCTGACTTTTTGAGGAGATTAGTTAAAGGTTTATAAATTTTATTAGTCTTTTCAAAGAACCAGCATTTAGTTTTATTTATAATTTCTGTACTTTTTTTGTTTCAAGTTTATTTCTTCTCTAATTTTTAATAACTCCTCTTTTGTGCTTACTTTAGATTTATTTATTTGTTGGCTTTCTATTCTTTTAAATTTATATTCAGTTTATTAATCCTCTCTCTTTCTGTTTTATTGATGTATATTTTTGACGGATGTGATTTTCCTCTTGAGAACTGATTTAACTGCATTCCAGAAATTTTAGTAGTTTCTTCATTATCATTTTATTTCACATAATTATTAATTATTTCTATGGTTTGTATGTTGATTGATGCATTATTTAAGATTTTATTGCTAAGTCTTCATTTCGGTCCATGTCTTTTGTGGTGGTCCTTGAAGGAATGACTTTTATGAATTTGTGGTCTATAAAGGATAAGCTTATTATTTTTGTCTTTTTACATTTGTTTATAATATCTCTGTGTCCTAATAAATCATTAATTATTATAAAAATTCCTTGTGGTAATAAGCTCTAGCTTCTCCAGCAATTTGTTCAGTCCCATACTTTCCTTTTTGTTTTTCTTTGTTACATGTATCTAAAACAGAGAGGGCCATGAAAGTCTCCTATTGTGTTAGTATATATGTGTCTCCTACATGTGTCAGTCTATGTATTTATGTAGCTCAGATAATGTTTCTTTTTAAAATTTTGATGCTAAGGTATTTGGAGCCTATAAGCTTATGACAAATATTGTTTTCTTTTTAAAATCTTTGTTGTCTATTCCTTTCAACATAAAGTCATTTCTTTGTTTGCCTCTTTTTACTTTTTGAATGTTTTTTCTTTGTCAGGTAGCATGCTTATAACTTCTGCTTTTTTTTGGAGATTCACTTGATGACTAATAAATTTTTTCAATCCCCACAGTTTCATTTTGTATATGTCTTTGTAAATGGGTTTCTTGTAAGCAACAAATTGAAGTTTTTTGTTGTATTATCCAATTTGTTGCTCTTTTTTTTCTTTATTGGGTTGTTCAATCTGTTTACATTTAAAATTATATGAGTTAAGTTTAGATATTTTCTCCATTTTTCTCTAATATTGATTTTTTCAAGTTATGATTTCCCCCCTCTCTTTATATAAATACAGTAAATTTTTTCAGTTACTTTAACTTAGTCTTTTTTAAAGATGGCCTTGGAAGGAGCCAAGATGGCGGAGTAGAAAGACACACATATGCTAGCTCTGAACCACAGCCCATAAAATATCTGTAAAGAAGAACTCCTAACAAATTCTGGAGCGATGGAAGCCACACAACGGAGTGGAGGAGATCTCTGTTCCAGAGAGACCTGAAAAACCATCACCAAAAGTCTGTCGCGCATGGGACCAGAGCAGAGCCTAGCCCTGCCTTGCCTGTGCAGCCCCGAGAGGAGCAGATCCAAGCAGGCTTCAGGGACAGAATCTCCAGCAGCCACGCACCTCCACCCACAGGTGCACAGGTCAGTGAGAGAGACTGTTTGGTGGGCCCAGAGCGGAGTGGGGTGTCTCCATAACTTGGGGCCCCTCGGGAGGCAGCAATGGAAGCAGCAGCAGACAGGAGCTCCCAAAGCAGGCAGGAACTCTGCTTCATTGGTGAAGGTCTCCATGTAAACCCCCTGAGGGAACTGAACCTGGGAGGTGGCCCTGCCCCCACCTGAGAACCTGAACTTAATCTCTCACACTGAATAGCAGCCCCACCCCCTGCTGAAAGCCCTGAGGCTGGGAAGCAGCATTTGAATCTCAGCCCCCAAGCACTAGTGAGGCAGGGGTGGAGAGGAATCTCAGAAGTCAAGTAACTGGTTGGGAAAATGCCCAGAAAAGAGAAAAAAAATAAGACCATAGAAGGTTACTTTCTTGGGGAACAGATGTTTCCTCCTTCCCTTTCTGATGAGGAAGAACAATGCTTACCATCAGGGAAAGACATAGAAGTCAAAGCTTCTGTATTCCAAACATCCAAAATAAATATTCAATGGGCTCAGGCCATGGAAGAGCTCAAAAAGGATTTTGAAAATCAAGTTAGACAGGTGGAGGAAAAACTGGAAAGAGAAATGAGAGAGATGCAAGAAAAGCATGAAAAATGGATCAATACCTTGCTAAAGGAGACCCAAAAAAATGCTGAAGAACATAACACCTTGAAAAATAGGCTCACTCAATTGGCAAAAGAGGTTCAAAAAGCCAATGAGGAGAAGAATGCTTTCAAAAGCAGGATTAGCCAAATGGAAAAGGAGGTTCAAAAGCTCACTGAAGAAAATAGTTCTCTCAAAATTAGAATGGAACAGATGGAGGCTAATGACTTTCTGAGAAACCAAGAAATCATAAAACAAGACCAAAAGAATGAAAAAATGGAAGAGAATGTGAAATATCTCATGGGAAAAAACAACTGACCTGGAAAATAGATGCAGGAGAGACAGTTTAAAAATTATGGGACTACCTGAAAGCCATGATCAAAAAAAGAGCCTAGACATCTTTCATGAAATTATCAAGAAAAACTGTCTTGATATTCTAGAAACAGAGGGAAAAATAAGTATTCAAGGAATCCACTGATCACCTCCTGAAAGAGATCCAAAAAGAGAAACTCCTAGAAACATTGTGGCCAAATTCCAGAGTTCCCAGGTCAGGGAGAAAATATTGCAAGCAGCTAGAAAGAAACAATTCAAGTATTGTGGAAATACAATCAGGATAACACAAGATCTAGCAGCTTCTACATTAAGGGATCGAAGGGCGAGGAATAGGATATTCCAGAAGTCAAAGGAACTAGGACTCAAACCAAGAATCACCTACCCAGCAAAACTGAGTATAAGACTTCAGGGGAAAAAATGGTCTTTCAATGAAATAGAGGACTTTCAAGCATTCTTGATGAAAAGACCAGAGCTGAAAAGAAAGTCTGACTTTCAAACACAAGAATGAGAAGAAGCATGAAAAAGTAAACAGCGAAGAGAAATCATAAGGGACTTACTAAAGTTGAACAGTTTACATTCCTACATGGAAAGACAATATTTGTAACTCACTCTTGAAACTTTTCAGTATCTGGGTAGTTGGTGAGATTACACACACACACACAAACACAACACATATGCACATAAACACACACACAAAAACAGAGAATAGGATGGGATCATATCTTAAAAAAATAAAGTTAAGCGGTGAGAGAGAAACATATTGGGAGGAGAGAGGGAGAAATGGAATGTGGCAAATTATCTGTCATAGAAGAGGCAAGCAGGAGACTTTTTAGTGGAGGGAAAAAGAGGGGAGCTAAGAGAAAAACATGAAGTTTACTCTCATCACATTTGACTAAGGGAAGGAATAAAATGCACACTCATTTTGGTATGAAAACCTATCTTACAAGACAGGAAAGTGGGGTAGAAGGGGATAAGCAAGTTGGGGGGGATGATGGAAGGAAGAGCAATGGGAGGAGGGAGCAATTTGAAAGCAACATTCTTGGGGAGGGAAATGATCAAAAGAGAGAATAGAAGTAATGGGGGGCAGGATAGGATGGAGTGAAATATAGTTAGTCTTACACAACATGACTATTATGGAAATCATTTGCAAAACTACACAGATATGGCCTATATTGAATTGCCTGCCTTCCCAAGGGAATGGGTGGGGAGGGAGGAATGGGGAGAAGTTGGAACTCAAAGTTTTAGGAACAACTGTTGAGTATTGTTCTTGCTACTAGGAAATAAGAAATACAGATAATGGGGAATAGAAATTTATCTTGCGCTACAAAAGAGAAGATGGGGTAAGGGAAGGGAGGGATGATGGAAGAGAGGGCAGATTGGTGATAGGGGAAATTAGAATGCTCAATGGGGGGACAAATGAGGGGACAAATGGGGAGAAAATTTGGAACCCAAAAATTTGTGAAAATGAATGTAAAAAGCTAAATAAATAAATTTATTAATAATAATAATAATAACAATAAGGCCTTATTCTCAGTAACCTTTTTAAGTTTTGCTTAATAATTAAATTTTCTTTCCTACTTATATCTGGTTATTTAATTCTTCCTTTTTAATTTATCTTCTCAGTCAAATAGATTTCCCCCCCCCTTTCCTTTACTGACATTCATTAGTTTTTCAAATTTTATTTTTTGTGCCCTTTTTCACAGAGTATTTTAAAAGAAGAGCTCTTTCATTCTCCTCACTGTTCAACCTCCATTTCTGTCTAGCTAGAACCTGCATCCTCTGGTTCATGACTTTAATACTCATCTAGTCCTTCTTTACTCTATATTCCTCACAGAATCAAAACTTCTAAGGTATCCACTCTGGGATCTCACTTTCTAAGTAGTTTCTGCCACTAAGAGAGAGTTTGGTCTCCAGATCCCCTATTCCTATTGTGCCTCACTCCTGGGGGGAAAAAGCCAGTTCCTGCCAGAAGCATAGAAGACATTGACTCATGGCAGGAGTCTCTCTTCCAACTCCTAATTTTACAGACCACCGCTGATATCTACCATTCCTCTACTCACCTTTCTTTACTATCTGATTCAAAATCCCTTCCCAGGGTTCATGCCATCATACTAACCCAGGCACCAGTAGCAGCCAAGAGTTCCAACCCCACGGCTACTCCAGCCATCTTTTCAAACACTTAATTCCCACAGACCACATCCCACACAAGATCACCATCTCTCTTTACAGAACATGTATGGCCTCCTCATCACCACAATGCTTCTTCTTTCCTCTTCTCAGTCCTTCATCCTACCTCCTAACTTGCTTTTCTCTTCCTCCTGACAGAACATAGGGGTCACCTTCCCCTCATTGTTAGCCATCATTTAGGTTCCTTTCTATTCTCATCCTCTCTTGGTCCCTTTCAAACACTCTCCCATTTTGTAATTTAGACTCACAAAAAAAGTCCAACAACCATTTATTTACCTGTAGACAGAATGTTAGGAGATTCTGTCCATAATGCTCCAGGTCTGCCTCTCTACCATCACCTCCACTTGACTTCCATCTTTACCTCATCTCCCTGTGTATGAAATACAAGTATAATATAATAAATATAATAAGATACAAGTATAATAATAGGAAATACAAATATATTTCTCTACTTCATTGTCACAGTTAACTGCATTTGTTCACTCCTCCTGCATTTCTGTTGTCTGAGTTGTTCAAAAAGCAAATAATCTCTTCACATTTGGTTTTCTTTTCATGAATACTTTAAGCACTATTTTATTATTGAATGTCCATCTTATTTTCATTTATGGTTTGTAAATGCAAACAAGGTGGGATTTTTATTGTTTTCTTTTTGGAGTTTAGTTTCCCAGGCTCAGACTAAATTGTAAACAACTGAAAGATTAATATCCTTTGAACCTTGATAATTCATAGTTGTACTGAGTCACGCAGGTTTCGTGCTTTCTGGTTCTGAGCCAAGCAGGGGCTAATTCTTTGTTATGTATTCTGGGAGGATGGCATTATGCTTTGGGGGCTCACTCAAGAGAAGGATCTTTTGATTCTGAGTAGCTGTTTGTTAAGAGCCCCCTGACTACTCAAATGTTGGTGCTCTTACCAATCTGGTGGTGTATGTAGGTGGTTGTATTACTTTGTTCAGACAGATGGAGCCCTATTGAACCTCTGCGATAATTTCTCTGCTTCTATTTTCTATACTCACTTCTTTCTACTTATCCGTATTTAAAGTAAAATTGTCAACCCCTTTAAAGCTGTCTTTCTTCTAGGAAAGCAGATCAAAGAACCTATGCTAGTAGTCTACTCTGTGTGTGCTAGGGTGCTTGTTAATACACAGTCAGAATCAGATTTTCAGAGTAAGTCACCCTGGACATCATTTTGAGCTCCATTGCTCTTCAGAACACATTGTTCCCTTCTGTCTGGTATTTCTTGGTGAGTATTGTATAGTTTTGTGTTATTCAAATTTCCTTTCCTTTGAACTTGAAAAATCTTTCTCCTAGCTTCTTGTAGAATTTATTGTTTCTCAATGGAATTGTTAAATATAGATTCTTTCAATTGGCATTTAGTTTTCAATATTCAGAAGTTGTGGGCAGGTTTTTTATATTATTTCTTGCATTATATTGTTCAGATTTTTTGACTTATGGTGTTCTTTTATGAGACCTATAATCCTTATGTCTCTATACATCCTGTCCTTAAGATGTTTTGCTTGAATAGAGAGAATGTTTTCTTTTGACATATTGCTTTTTTTGCTTTTCTTCTTCCAGATTGTCCTTTATTTCTATGTATTTGCATTTCCAATCAGTCATCCTGTCTTTTATTTATTTGATAAGACTTGCCATTGTAGATTCAAATTTTTTTATTCTGCCGTTTATTTCTGCTATGCAGGCCATAGATTCTTCTCTCACAATTCTCATTTCTCTCTTAAATATTCGGAAATAAACATGTTGTCATTCCATATTCTCCTCAAAATTCATAATGTTCTCTTATCAAGTATTGGATCATTTTTCCTTTATTTTGTAGTACTTGTTCATAAATGCCTGAACTTTTATACTAGATCTGGAAGCCATGTTTCCTTTTGGCATTAATATTTTTCCTTGCTGGTTTATCTGTTTATACTCAGTTGGTAATTTCTGTCTTTAGTTCTTATTTTCCCCTATTACTCACTTTCTGGCTCCCTCCCTTCTGATAGTGTTTTCCCTGGAAGCTGGATCTCAAATCATTTCTGCTTCCTCCCATATTGGGCAATTCACTTTTCGCCATCCTAGATCTCTGCCCCATGTAACTTTTGGGGAGACAGAAATGGCTCCAGCTAGATACTGGGCTCTTTCCTTCAGGCTTAGTAGATTCACACACACACACACACACACACACACACACACACACACACACCTGTGTGCACATACTATGTCCTGTCCCATTCCTCTGTTCTTCAGATCTCTGCCCCAGCAGTATGGAGTACTGCCATACTGGTTCTTTTGCAGCCTGAGCTGATATCTGGCAATGGGGGATGCTGAGTGAGTTCCAGTTAGGTGTTAGTTCATTGAGTTATTTATTACCTTCTTTTGGGTTCCTGGTATCCTGGACCATGGAGTCAGCTGAAATTGCTTTATCCTTAGCACATAATGTCTGTTTCAGAGAGGTTGAAGAGGTCATCAGGATCAGAGAAAAGGTCTAGTTCTCATATTGCCCAAGAAGTCCAAGCCCACCACTTTTAGGGATTTCACTTCCTCCTTTCCAGTCTTCGAATGCATAACTGTTCAAAGAGGAGATTTATCTTTTTTGGACTATGCATGTACAATTCCCTTCTGAGTCACTTGAAAATGAACATCAGACAATTCCTATAGGGTCTCTAATTGGTTTAACTGACTTTGTAAAAGAAAGTCTTTTATAATCTACCAAGCCAGCAGAATTCTGCGACTGGAAGCAGCTTCCATTGAATCACACCCTGATTGATCAATTAGTGTTTCAGGCCCTCCTCAGGTTGTTTAAACTGCTTTGGTAACCTACCAAGTTCCTAGGTGGTGAAAACCTGCTCATTTTCTGACATTTCTGTGGAGGAAATCATAGCCTAGATGGTTTTAATAGGGAATGCTTACAACACTGCATGTTCCCAGTTCTCACTCTTATTCTGGCTCCTATTTGTCCTTACTTTCAGCCCTGAAATCAGGGGGATTCAATACATTTTGCACTGAGACTTCTGGATCAGAGACCATACTTTCTCACTGTTGCCTGTCAATTCCCATATCTATTAATATAGCCCCTTAACTTAGGCTTTAAGACAATAGGTAAGTCTACCTTCTGGGCACAGTCCTTAAAAACCAAGAACTCTCATTTCTAGTTGTTAAAAATTTACTTGATTTTCCAGTTTTTCTAGGCTCCTTAACAATAGACAGGGAATATTCACTCTTGAGGTACCTTTATCCTCTATGTTAACTTCCTCAAGTATTTATGGGGTTAATCCCATGGGGCAAGTAGATAGAACCTTCTTCATTGAGAGGACTGTCATATGGAAAAGAAGCAAGGTGTCCACAGGAAGACAGATTGCCATTTCCAGACATTTAGCTACTAAATGCTTCACCTTTCCCCTCAAGTATAGTTGTGAGGTCATTATAACCTAGTTTTGCCAACTAACTCCTAGTGTTGTGGCCTGGCTCAGGTTGGTTTGGTGGTTCTGACTGGGGAATGAATAGATCTAGATGACATTTTTGCAGACTACCTAAATTTAATCCAAAAAAAAAAGATTACTTAGGAAGGATATTCATCATAGATATGGCACAAGTTTGATAAGTGCAGACCTCTTCATCTACAACCCTAGTCAAAATGTTACATTGACTACACATGCTGTGGAATATTCATCAAGTCTGAGATAGCTTAGTGATACAAATAGAACTCTGCCCCTGGAATCAGGAAGGCATGAATTCAAATCCAGTCTCATATACTTATTAGCTGTGAGATCCTAGCACATCACTTAAATGCTGTTTGCCTCAGTTTCCTCAACTATAAAATGATAATAATAATAGCAACAGTAATACCTTCCTCACAGAGTTGTTGTAAAGATTAAAAAATGAAATTATATTTGCAAAGTACTTAGCTCAGAGCCTGGCACATAGTAGGTGCTAAATAAATTTTTGTTCCCTTTCCCCTATCCTTGAAGGGCTCTGACTCCTCCTGGGACAGACTATTTATATCTTGGGTGGTCTAGAAGTTGAGTTAATGGCTATCTGATGTTACTTCTACCACATTTTGGTTCAAATCCAACCTCTAACCCATACTGTCTGTGTAATCCTAGGCCAATTACTTAGTCTCTAACTGCCCACAAGCTACTCTCTAAGACTGTAAATCGCAGAAGTGTTACCTATTTCCATTGGCAGAGTGCATTTCCTCATCAGGAATTCCCTATGAGCTCCAGGTATATGATTCGGGGATAGCCTCTTAGCTTTATGTATATCTCAGCCTCATGTGTGTCCCTCTCCCTACCTCAGATCAGACCCTGCAATTCTGTTTATTATGTCCTTCCTTTGGGAAAGTGTTTTTCCCCTTTTAGTTCTGTCCAGGAGACCAATGAAACCCCTGCTTAAAATAAACCTGATTTTCGCATAAATCTATTGACATTCCTCAGAGTAAATTGTTTTATCCTTAACTTTTCTGTAGCTTTGAGCAAAAATTTGTGAATATATGAGAATGAAGTCCTTTTTCTACTCTGGGTCACTGTTTTCCTATCAATCAAATGAGAGGATTTAGATTAGATGGTCTATACATGAGAAAATGGAAGAAGGATCTATGGCAGGAAATAACTTTCCCCTTTGCTTCCTCAGTGAAACTTTTTTATCCCTACATACTTCCCTTGCTGCTTGCCTGGTCCTAGACCACCCAGAACAGTTGGACACCAGGGGAATGGGCAGCTCAGATACACATGAGGTGGCACAAAGAATTCATGTCCTGTACCAGGCACTATCAGCTGTGTGACACTGGACAAGTTACTGAGCCTCTTGCTCAGCTCCCTTGTCTCTAATAAGGGAAAAATAATAGAACCTTCTTCATAGGTTTGTTTTTTTTTTTGAGAATCAAATGAGATAATCTGTGCTAAATGCTTTTCAAACCTGTGCTCTATGAATGCTATTTTTATTATTAATAATGTTATTATATTAGTTATATGATATATAAATTATTATACTTCTATAACCACTACAATTATATAAATGATATAATCAATCATTTATTAATATTTTTAAGCTTCTTATCATTACTATTACTGTTATATTCTTTAGATCTACACTGTTCCTTAGTTTGCCTCATTTTGAAGCCAGAGATGGAGGCTGACTGCTCCTCACTGAAGTTGTTTCAGAGCCAACTGGGTGGGGAAGGGTTGCTGCTGCAAAGGTAGTGAAGAGGAAACCACACCCTCTGAGTCAAAATATAAGCTGTGTATCTTTAAACAACCAGCCACAGGCTCCCTTATTAGGCTGGGAGGTTGCTTATGAGTATGGAGCCTGACCCAGAGTCTGGCTAATGTTTGAGCTCAGCTTGAAACCCCATTCATGTCCCTACTATCTCCACCTATCCACTTAATACCCAACTCCCATGCCTGGCCATTATCTATCCACACCTCCTCCTCCCTATGTCACTGACCTATAGATCACAGGATAACTAGGAGGAATCTTAAAGACAACCTAGTATAACATACTCTTTTTATAACAGAGAGAACACTGAGACCCAGAAAAATGAAGTGATTTGCTATATGTTATTGATGGATCACAGACTTTAAGCTGAATGGGACTGTCAAAATTTTGTAGTTTAATGAAACTTAATTTCATTCTTATACTTAATTAATGTTACTCTCTCTCTCTCTCTCTCTCTCTCTCTCTCTCTCTCTCTCTCTCTCTCTCTCTCTCTCTCTCTCTCTCTCTCTCTCTCTCTCTCTCTGTAATCAGACCACATTTGAACTCAGGTCCTCCTGACTCCAGGGCTGGTGCTCTATCCATTGTGCCACCTAGCTGCTCCAATTTTACTCTTAACGAAAGTTAAGTAGATGACTTCTGACTGTAGTTCAGGGGCTCTGCCCGCTGCACCCTGGTCACTCTTTCCTGCATAAACTCTCTGGCCTTTTTTATCTTTAGAATAGATCCAAACTTCCATTCCCTGTCACATACATGTAACTTTTCTCTGCTCCACCAGTTTCCAAACTTCAGTTAGTGCCGTTATATTTGACACCACAACTGTGTTTAGACAACTTATTTTCCTCTAAATGTAACCTATCCACTCCTAAGTTCATGCCTCTTTTCCTAGCATTCCCTGTGCCTGCTATTTTCTTTTCCCCCTTCCCTCCATACTTTTCATAGATGAAACCCTCTCTGTCCATAAAAATGCGCAACTTTGAGGGCAAAGACTTGATTTTTCATTCTGAAGGCCCGAGTTCAAGCCAACGTTTCAAAATTTACAAACTGTGATCTTGAGCAACTCATTTAAACTCTGAGTTTACTCTGAGTTCATCATCTGTTCAAAAAAGCGGGGAAATGGCATTTGTATTTCCTTTATCACAGGTCATAGTATCTTGTGTATATATTAGGCATATAAGAAATTCTAACGGAATATCTGTCAAGTCAGAAAAGCACTGAACTACTTATGAGTTGGATTTTTATACCCTAGGTCCAGTAGTATCAAACTCAAATAGAAATGAGTACCACTAAACCACATGTAAGGATTCTAGCAGCTGCATATTGACTTAGAAAACCACATATTAACATTATCTATGTTCTATTGTATTTCATCTATCTGTATTTCATTTTTTTTTTGTATCAGTGTTCTCACATATTCTCCCCCTACATCCTTACCTGACAAGTCTTAAGCAAAGCTTCTCCAACTTTTAGGGAAAATTTGGTCTGGCCTAAATGATGATGCTTTAGAAGGAACCAATCCATCCTACATGGTACCCATATTCTGCTCCAACCACAACATTCATGCTCAGTCCTTTTCTGGGACTTCTGGATATTTTGTCATATTGAAAAATCTGTCTCCAGAGGAAATGGAGGTCATCATAGGACAGGAATCTTAACCTGGAGCCCACAAACCCAAGGCTTCATGGATAGATTTTAGGAGGTTCATGAACTGGCTGAGAAAAAAAAAAATCTTTATTTCAGTATAAGACTTGACCTAAAGGATTGATAGACTAGCTAAGAGACTAAAAATACCATACTGCTCAGTTTGGAACTGGGTAGTTTTCTTTAATTCAAACTTCTAACTTCATTATCTTACTGAATTACTTCTAAATCTGTATATTCTCTGTCCCTTGTAATTAAACCTTAGAAAATGGACTCTGAAAATGTGGCCTGGAATGTGTGACAGGATGAAGACAAACATAGGAATTAGCTTGAAACAGGCTAGGACCTAGAAGGTCAAGATACTTGTGGCCTTGAATTGGATGTCAGGGGAAAAGTTGTAAAAGGAAAAAGATTTGTGACCAAAGTGGAAGTTCTCTGGATCTTTTCCAAGGTAAAATGGGTACCTCAGGTCTGCTTCTCCTGCCTCCCTGTGACTGTGACCTCCCTGATTTCAGGAATGGGCCGGGGTGAGGTGAGGCTGTGACTGGGGTGTGGTAGGGAGAGATGTCCCAGGGGGCTGATTCTGTTCTCTGTCTCTCCTAGACTGTGAGCTCCTAGGGGCAGGACCAGACCCTCACCTTTCCCTTATTTCCTCTGTAAGATGAATGAGCACAGAGCTGGGTACTCAGAGGGGGTCAGTAGGAATGAATGAATGAGTTGAACAAAGCACAGCTCCATACATAGGTATGGATCACTTTACAACACGGCTAACACTGTCTAAAAAGTTCCTGAATCACTACATGGGGCTCATGGAAGGCACTGACAAGTACCAGTTGTCTGGACTGGATCTAAATATAGCCTGGGCCCAGCCTGAGTCTGTGTGAGTTTCTGGTTACAACTTTCCCCTGCTCAGCCCACCTGCTCCCTTACAGTAAGTGGAGATGAATCAATGCCTTTTCCATTAGGCTCTGACTGCCTCTAGACAATGACACTGACCACACATCCAGGTATCTTTCTCTTCTTCCTTTTTTTCTCCATTATCCTTAGATAAGAGCAAGGCTTCCTCCATCACAGGGCCTAGATCCAAATTCTCCTTCTGACGCTTATTTACCTGTGTGATCGTCAGCAAATTGCTTCAGTTCTCCGGGTCTCAGCTTCCTCATCTATAAAATGAAAGAGTTGGGTTAAATGACCTTATAGGTCCGTTTTAACTCTAAATTTGTGTTGTATGACCCTATGACTATGCTCCATGGCCAGTGAACCCAGACCTGCTGAGTTCATGACCTTCAGGTTATTCTAGTCTGAGGAAGCGATCTACAGCTGATAGTCCAAGAGTGTTAAAACAAAAATCATGAAATGCCTGCTCTGAAAGGGGGGCTTAAGAGATCATCTAGTCCAGGGGTGGGGAACTTGCAGCCTTGAGGCCATATGTGGCTCTCTAGGTCCTCAAGTATACCCCCTTTGACTTTCACAGAATGTAAAAGTTTGGATTCAGTCAAAGGGGTGCACTTGAGGACCTAAAGGGTCACATGTGGACTCAAGGCTTCAGGTTTCCCACCCTGATTTCTGGTCC
The DNA here is from genome assembly GCA_023548195.1 of Bettongia penicillata ogilbyi. Taxonomy (NCBI): domain Eukaryota; kingdom Metazoa; phylum Chordata; class Mammalia; order Diprotodontia; family Potoroidae; genus Bettongia; species Bettongia penicillata. The sequence goes on along the minus strand of JAJHZJ010000014.1, from coordinate 23,744,244 downwards.
AACCCCCTTATCTTATTTGTGGCACTTCTTCTGAGTTATTCCCTTACACTTGCGTTTACACTGGGCACAAGAGGTGTTGTACAAGAGCTACTGCTATCTCAGGATGTAGGGTAGCTACTCCTAATATTTTAGCCCCCACTCCCCGACCAGTGTGCTTTCTTTTGACAACCAGCCAGTGAATTAATGTGATCCCAGTAGTTACAAAGCATTTCTCCCAGACCCAGAGTTCTGTATCATTCTTCCACAATAACAGAGTCAGGGAGTGGGAGCTGGTAGGGGAAGGGAGGGTACTAATGTAAAACACTATGGCAGCAAGACATACCAGCCAGGAATACACTTGGACCAAGGCAATTTGCAGCTCCGGAACAGAAGGACCTGAAGGTCATTGCTTTCTTTGAAGAGTCCTTATGGAGTCCATTGTGGGGTGGGATATTAGCATCAGTGAAGAAAAAAAATCACTCCACTGCTGGACTAGGCCAGCCCATTGAATGACATTGATCTGGATTGAGTTACGTTGATCCATTATTAGATGGGGATTGTTCAGTTGTTGAGCTGGGTCTGCACTGGGCTAAGCTGTTTTTCAGTCATGTTCAATTCTTCATGACCCCATTTGGGGTGTTTACGGCAGAGATAGAGGAGTGGTTTACCATTTCCTTTTCTGGTTCATTTTATAGACAAAAAAAACCAAAACAGGCAAACTGGGTTAAATGATTTTTCTAGGGTCACACAGCTAATAAATGTCTAAAGTCAGATTTGAACTCAGGAAGAAGAGTCTTCCTAACTCCAGGCCTGGCATTTTATCCACTGTACCATCTACCTACTTGTAAACTAGGCCAAATATGTTATTTGGCCTCTGGGATGCTGCTACTGGACTGAGTCAGGAAAGTCATTCTACCGATGGACTTTGGCTGCCCAGGCCGAGCCAGGCAGATCATTCAGCCCCTGAGCTCTAAAGAGGGTACTGTTTCCTTGTGAGATAAGTCAATCTGTTGGACTTCCTAACCCCACTTTGAAGCGTAATTTTAGTCTCTAACAACCTCTAACCTCTGACGTGGCTAAGTATTATCTGTTCTTTGTCTAGTGTTACAGTCTCTTTTCTGCTGAAGTCCTATTGTACTCTTTCAATAAAGGCACTGAGGCTTAATCTAGGTCAGGAGTGGTGAACCTGCAGCCTAGAGACCACATGTGCTCTCCTGGGTCCTTGGTTGTGGACTTTAGACTGAGTCCAATTTTTACAGAACAAATCCTTTCATGAAAGGAATTTGTTCTGTGAAGTTTAGATTCAGTCAAAGGACCACACTTGAGGACCTAGGGGGCCACATGTGGCCTTGAGGCCGCAGGTTCCCCACCCTGGATCTAGATTTTACAGAAGAGTTTCCTCTTTGACTCAGGTTTGTCAAGCTCCAAGCAGAAAGTCAATGAAGTCTAACCTCTCTGGGATCATTTTTGGTCCAGAATGAGTCAATGAAGGGCCCAATCCTTACTTATATTGACCAGCCTGTTTCATTTTCCAGATTTCTTTTAGGTCTTTTGCAAATAAGGGCTAAGGAAAAAGGTGTGGTGGCAATCTGTACCTTAAACCAAGTTAATTGTCTTTGCTTGCTTTTTAATGTGCAGTTGAGCTATTCTAGAAGCCTCAGAGCCCTTTTCTTTATATAAAAAGGGGTTCCACTTTACATTTCAATGTCTATCTTTGCCCTTCCAAACTTGAGCTTGCTAAAATCTAAACAGATTAGCACTTAACATACAGAACAAGAAACTAAGGCTCTGAAAGGAATGCCTTGCTTAAAGTCTTACCACTAAGCAAGTGGCGAGAAGGCCCTTCAGTGTCTCCAGGTTCTTCTTTTTATAGCTGGAGATACTAAGTCCCAAATAAAGGTAGGGTCACTCAGTCAGTCAGTAGCAGAGCCAGGGCTAGAACTGAGGTCTCCCATTTGGTAGCTTGGGGATAACTTTCCCCACACCACAGAATTTGGGACCCCACATTCCAAATCCTCATACTTTGAATACCCCCAAATGATAAAGCCAATGTTTATGGCAGAGTTTTAAGGAGTTTTTTCATGTCCTATGGGCATAAAGCCTAGTAGAGGAAGGACCATAGATGCTAAGAGCAGTTTTGTTCAATCATACATTTGACCAGAGCAGCAATGTGTTCCACAAGTCAAAAACTTTATCTTGGAGTTAGAAAACTGGTTTCTAGCCTGGACTCTGTTACTGACTCACTCCATGATTGTGGTCAGTTTTACTGTTTTAAATTTCACTTTACTTTTTAAAACTAGTCTTCTTGATTAGGGCCCCAGGTTTGCAAGGTATATTATCATTTCCTGAAAGAGAAAGACCTCCTCCTCCCAACGCCATTATATTGTAAGGACATATATCATATGTAGCTGTTTTTGCATGTCCACCAGCATCCATCAGAGAACTATGCAAACTTTGATAAACCTGCCTTCTCACAGGTATGGGTTTTTCCTCCACTGATACGGACTGCAATTAATCCTTCGCCCTAAGTGATTATGGTCCTCATCTTCCTATAAATCTCCTATAGAAGATGCCTCCAGTGTGTAGGTGGTCTTCTTTTAGTTATATTAATGCATCTGGCCAATGTAGCACTCAGGCTGTCCATTTGTTACTTTTCCTTTCTGCCTGAATACCCCCACCTACCTTTCTGGTTGTACACATTTTCAGTGGTGTCTTTACTCATATGCGTTATTGATTACATACGGCACCAGCTTTGATTCATTATGTTTTCCATTTCCTCATAGGTCATGTGAAAGTTGGCATTACACAGTAGTGACAACAAATGTTTCTTGAATTTAGTTCAGTTGAATCATGTACCTCTTTTTGTGGCCCATTTAATCCTTGTAGATAATGAAATACTCCAAGAATCACAGAAAAGTTGTTCTTTGACCTAGGAGGCCTTGCTGGATAGTGGGGGTGGGGAGCATTTTTATAAACAGAAGTGAGTGAATGGAGGTCATCGTGTCATAGATTTATAGCTGGAAGAAACCTTAAAAGTTTTCAGTACAGCCCCCTTGTTTTACAGACAAGTTGCTGAACCCTAGAGAGTTTGATTTGAGTCACACAGGTAGCAGATGAAAACCTAGCAAATGAAATCTGGGATTCAGGCCAAGGCCTTCTGACTCCTAATTCAATGCTCTTTCCACTGCATCAATCTATATAGTGTAAGCAAAGAGAAAGGATAGATTATACAATTTGGTCTAAGCACAGAATTGAGGATAATAGTGGGAGTATGCAATCCAATAGTGGGAGTTTGGCCTTGAATGCCAGAATAATGAGGTTTTTTTTTAGCCAGTAATTCTAAGCAAAGATTGTAGCTAAATGAATTTTTAAGTTATCAGCCCAAATGTTATTTAGGGATTATGTATAGCTTTCACTTATCTAAAGCTCTTACCCCCTTCCCTCAAAACACATGCCCCACTGATCATCACCACCTTAGTTTTTAGTGTTCATATCAGCCCCAGACTTGCTTGGGCAAGAAGAAAGGCAGGGGCAAGGTCTTCTAGTTACTAGTTCCCTTACCCAGTATCCCAATTTCCTGAACTAGTAATGAAGAATTTGTTAGAAGAATGAAGTAATTTGTTAGAAAAATGAAGTAATTTGTTAGAAAGAAAACACTGCACTGAAACAGAGTCCTCGGAGACTGCAGCCATTGGAGACTGGAACCATTGATAGCTGTACCCTCTCCATCTCTGGCTCTGCTACTGGTCCCAGGGAGGATGTGGGGGTTCTTCTGAGAACTGACTCTGGAATAAAATAGACTAAACTGTCACAGTGATGAGGACCTTAAAAATTACATAATTTCGGAGTCTGAATGGCCCGGAGGGATCATAACATTTCTTGATCCTGCCCTCATAACTACTCTGATCTCACTCCTCCATTTTACAGAAAAGAACTAGAAGGTACAGGAAGGGGATGGGACTTGCCCAATCTCCCTCAGATAATTAGTAGCATATCAGAGATGGGAATATGAATCCCCTGACTCCCAAGCTAATGTTCTTTCCACTGCACTGCGGCAGCATTAATCTCTAGTACCTAATCACACAATAAAAACTTTTCACAATTGATGGGGCCTCAGAGGCCATTTAGTCCAGCCCATACCTGAGAAAGGGAGTTGTACAACATTCTGCATAAATAACCAGGTTTCTTTTGAAGGTGAAATCAGAGGGATCTTCTTAGTTCTTAAGCTGTCTATTCCATTTTGGGTCAATTCTAGTTGGTAGGGAACTTTTTCTGAAGTCAATTCTAAGTTTATCTTTCTGCAATTTCTAGTTATTGTTCCTGGTTCTTTCCTCTGGATTTATGTGAAAAAGTTTATATAATTCCTCTTTTAAAGGAAGCCATCATATACTTCCAAGTCTTCTCTTCTCTAGGCTAACCATCTCCAATTCTTTCAACCAATCCACATCAATCTGGTGCTAAGCACCCTCCAATTTGTCAATGTTCTTCCTAAAATGTGGTACTCAGAATTAATGCAGTACTACCCATGTGAGCTGACCAGGGCACAGTACATTGGGCATATCATCTCCTTGTTCTCAGATGCTATTTCTCTTAAGCCTAATATCACAGAAGCTTTCTCAGTTGATATGCTACACAGTTGATGTATGTTGAGCCTGTAGTTCACTAAAAGACCTTTTTATAGACTAAAAGGTCTTTTTTTAGATGAATTACTGACTAGCCTCTTCCATCTGGTACTTCTGAAGTTGAATTTTTGCTACTAAGTATAAAATATTTATCCATATTATGTTTCATTTTGTTAGATTCAGTCCCATAGGCTAGTCTGTCAAGATATTTTTCTATCCTAGTTCTATCATCCACTTAGATATTCTTCTCAGATTTCTGTTGCCTGTAAATCTGACAAACATGCCATTTTTGACTTATCTGAGTCATCGATAAAAATATTAAAAAGCACAGGGCCAAGGTCAGACATCTAGGACACTCCACTAGAGACGTTCTTCCAAGCTGACATAGAACCATGAAACACTATAAGAGGCAGCTGGTAATTCAGTAAATAGAGTGATAGGATCAGAGCCAAGAACACCTGAGTTCAAATCCAGCCTGAGATACTTAGGTGGATAACAATAGAACCACCTTGAAGGGTTGTTATGAGTGTCAAATGACATAATGCTGCTGTTGTTGTTTTTTAAGTGCTTAGCACAGTACATAAAATACACAGTACATGGCACATAGAAGATGCTATATAAATGGTTATTTCTCCTCCCTCCACCTACTACTGTTTGGGTGGGGTCATTCAACCAGTTCACAATCTTTCTTTTACCTAGCCATTTCTGGCCACTGGACCCAACTCTGGAGGAAGAAGTGAGGCTGGTGAATTTGCTCAGCCCTTCCTCACTCAAATCAAATTAAATTGTAAGTCATGTTGTCATCTCCCTGATGTCATGGTCCTTGTGGAGAACAAAGGACAAATTATAACAATACAAGCCCAGATCTTTACATAATTTTTTTTACATAAGAATAGACTAAGAGACTATTCATGTGATCTACATAGTTTACAAAAGTAAATTATAACTATAGCATTCCCTCTGTGCATCCTGATGAAAAAGAAAGTAAGGTAAATTCTTTAAGATGTGTTCTTGATGAAGCCATGCTGGTTCTTTGTGATCACTGTTTTCTTTCCTATATGTTTGCTAAATATCTCTTTACATTCTAGAACTTTGCCAATAATCAAAGTCGCATTCAGTGACTAATAGCTTGCTAACTCCATTCTCTTACCTTTATTGAAAATTGGGACAGTATTTTCCCTTCTCCAGATTTAGTTAGGGACTAAGTGTCAGCATAGTGTCTGGAACATAACAGGCACTTAATAAATGATTTTTGAGTGTAATACTTTTCCCATTCTCCATAATTGTTTAAAAATGAATGGCAATGGCTTAGCAAATATACTTACAAATTCTTTCAGGAACCAAAGATGTAGATGATTGGGGGACAAGGGCCCAGAACTCATCAAGGGAAGCTAGACATACTTTGACTATCTCCTTACTTATCTTGGGTATCAATTTCCCAATAGCTATTTTTGTTCTGTCTTCTCCAGTCTAAAGGTCCTTGACAGAGGGAAAACATAGAGTAAGTTAAACAGCTATATACTTTCTTTCTGGTGTCTATTATCATCATCTCATCCACTCTGAGCAGGGCTCCTATCCCTTTTAATCTCCTCTTTTTCCCAGTACAGCTAAGTGTGCTACTCACTAAAGTGTACACCATGAAATTGCTCCAGAAATGCCCTGGCAGTCTCCTCAGTCACCTCCCTTTACTACTTCACAGCATACATTACAGCCTACAAGATCTTGCAAGGGCAACATCAGTCCCAGAACTGGGAGAAAAAGAAAAAGAGAGACATGGAAGCTGATAGAAAGCCTTTTGCACCCAGATCATCTATGATCCAGTTGCACCTAAGTGAATTTCTATCACCTTACATGTTCCATGGGGTAGCCCATGTGAGCAAAGAAAAATTGGTTGTTACTGTTAAAGTTGACTGACGTATTCCAAATTTTCCTTCAATAGTCCAACAGTATTTCCATTGGGCAGCTAGCTGGTGCAGTGGATAAAGCACCAGTGCAAGAGCCAGGAGGACCTGAGTTCAAATCTCACCTCAGACACTTGACACTCACTAGCTGTGTGACCTTGAGCAAGTCACTTAACCCCAATTGTCTCATCCTGGGTCATCTCCAGTCATCCTGATGAATATCTGGTGACTGGATTCAGATGGCTCTGGAGGAGAAGTGAGGTTGGTGACCTGCACAGCCCTCCCTCACTCAAAACAAAGTCAAGTGCAAGTCATGTCATCATTTCTCTGATGGCATGGTCTTCTTCGGCAATGAAGGACGAACACACACACCCACCTTCAGTATCTCCATACATGTCCTATGTGCATGGAATATAGTGTTGAGAACCCAGTTCAAACAAGGAGAGCATCATAATCCCTTTCCTAGGGACCCTTTGTTTCCATTCAAATTGATTTTATTCAAAGAGCTAAACGGTATAATTCAGAATGTGTTCTTGTTATTCTGTGTATATTTTCTCAATTAATTAATACTCATCCAATTGTTAAAATAAACTCTGTGACTGTTCCAAGAAGGCTATTGAAAGACTTTCTACTATGATTTGGGATACCACTATCCATTGATAATGATCAAGGGACACTTTTCCCAGGAGGTTTGTAAAGCCCTACAGATTCAATAGCACTTCCACCACACTTATCATTCTCAATCATCAGCAGTAGTAGAGAAACATGATTTTTCTGTAGAATGTTCTAGTACATGAAATCCTGAAAATATACTATTGAATATATGTGCTAAAACTGATCAGAATGGCCATTATGAACATGAGATCTTCCCTAAAGATGGGAAAACTAGTCTTGACCTATATGAGGAATTCATGGAAAAGATCCATGAGAACTCTAGGATTCTATCCTCTTATTCCTTCTTCTCTTAAATCTAAGTGATAATGCTACAGTGAATTGTGGTTGGACATGGATGAACTATGTTAAGAACATGCATAGGTGCCATCCATAGGGGCAATGACAAAAGTTCCTGATGGACTGTGCTACTCTCTACTATCTGGTTATTGAATCTATTGTACATGGGCATGAGAGAGTTCCACATCATTTCCTTAGGAGGTGACCACATGAGAACACTCCTATACTCAATGAGTGAGTTGTCTAAGAGGCCAAGGCACTCAGTGGGACAGAGTATGCTCTGAAATTCATGATATTTTGAATGACCAG